>JANAVB010021599.1:7583059-8045559 GCA_029216955.1 Iris pallida
TGCTCATTGCAAGTTGTCCAATGGCCAAAATTTTGAATTTTTGGACAGAGTTTTGGCCGAACTCTGCCTCCCAGAACTAGTATATATAGGCACCCTTTTCTCCCATTTCAATTCATCCAATCTTCTCCTCTCTTCTACTCTTATAGCCTATACATCCTAAAGAGCCATACTTTTCTCATCTACTCGCCACAAAACTTCCCAAGCCTACAAGTTGCTCGATGCGAGTCAATTAGAAGTTTGTGTGCAAGATTCTTGAAGAAGTCACTTGGAAAATTCTAAGTTTTGCCTCAGTGATCTTTTAAGAAGTTGGCGTGCTCTTCTGAGTAAAGGCACGTGGTTGTAAAGTTATTTCACAAATAGTGGATTTCAATCCTGAGCTAGAGTTCTCAGGCCTGGACTAGTCCTCCACGAGGAAAACCAGGTTAAAAATTGTTGTGTCTACGTATGCTCTCTGATCTTCATTTAATTTCTGCAAATATACTCTAATTAATTATTTACTAGTTGGGATTGAATAGAGTTAAATTTTTAATTGACCATTATTGTCACAAGTACTCTATTCACCCCCTCTAGAGTTGCCTACACGTACTTCAATTGGTATCAGAGCCCTGTTATCTTGATACAGGATTTACATCCTAGAGTTGATCCATGGCAACCACACAACTATGGTGGGGGTCAATCCACAAATAGGCCACCCCTATTTGATGGGACCAACTACACATATTGGAAGACTAGAATGAGTTTTTATCTTAAGTCTCTAGACTTTGACCTATGGACTGTAGTCACTGATGGCTACAAAAAAACCTCCCAGAATAACTGTCGAGGGGAGTCTCGTCAAGAAACCCCACGACAAGTATACTGATCAGGAGAAGAAACAGGCAAGTCTAGACGCTAGGGCTATTAATGCTTTTTTTTGTGCCATAGACATGACTGAATTCAACAGGGTCTCCACATGCACCACCTCGTACGAAGTATGGAAGCTTTTGGAGGTGACTCATGAAGGGACCACTCAAGACAAAAAATCAAAAGTCAGTCGTCTGACACAGGAGTACGAGGCTTTCAAGATAAAGCCAAATGAGACGATTACTCAAATGTTCACCAGATTCCTCGACATCGTCAACCCGCTATCTTCTCTTAGAAAAGATTATTCTAACCATGAGAAGATACTTAAAGTGCTACGAGGATTACCGAAGGTCTGAAACCCCAAAGTCACGGAGATCATCGAAGGCAATGATCTCACGACAATGTCACTAGAAATGTTGATGGGCAAGTTGATGACGCATGAGCTCGATCTAAAAGATTTCGAAAAATAGCTCTAAAAGAGAAGAGATTGCATTGAGAGCTCATCGCCGAAGAACCAGCTCAGACACTGATGATGACGACTCAGAAGGTGACGATCAAGCTCTCTTAGTTTGAAACTTTAAAAAGTTTCTACGCTTCAACAAAAAGAAGAGAGAACAAAGAGACGATGAGGAAGAACCCACCTGCTTCGGATGCAAAAAGATAAGACATGTCAAGAAAGATTGTCCCTTAGCAAAGAAGGGAAGCAGATATGAAAAGTCGTACAAGAAGCCAACTACAAGAAAGTATGCCAACACTAGCATCTGGTATGAAAGCGAGGCTAGTGATTCAGACGAGGAAGAAGACTCTCCACAGAACACGGCTAACTGTCTGTCTAATGGCGACTTCGAAAAGGTAAAAGATTCTTTCGATGATTTCTCATTTGATGAACTTGGTGATGCTTTTAGTGATCTACTTGAAGATCACAAAAAGGTAATCAATAAATATAAACACGTTAAGGATAAGATCAAGGACTACGAAACCGAGATCCATAGACTTTCATGTTTACTAGAAGATGTTAGAAATACTACACCCATGGAAATACTGAAGAGGTATCCAAGCTATAAATTAAGCTTACACGATGCTGAATTAATGATTGAGAAATAAACACTTGACATCACGGCTTTAAACAAAGAGCTTGCTGAAGAGAAAAACAAGTTCAAAATTTCTACAGGTAGAATATACGGTCTTACTGCTAAATGTGATGAGTTGAATGTTGTCTCTAAGAAATTAGAGATTAAACTAGGCAAGCAGGTTATTCAACCGCAAGTTCAGTCTCATAGTCACAACACTTACAAACATGTGCGTACTCAACACAAAAAGGCACGTCACTACAAGAACACTCATCCACATGCTACACAAAATCATGCTTTCACGTACACCTATTCACATGCAGCACATAAGACACATACACGTAATCATTATCATCATCATACTGCTGTACACAGTTACTATAATCATTATAATTACCCTGCTGCTGCACACAGTCACCATACTCACTCTACTGCTGCACGTAGCTATCATTACCATACCTATAGACATCACTATCAACATGCTCCTAGCATAAACATGCATGCTAGATGTACATATTGTAACCTACATGGACATATTTCTCCACAATATAGGATTAGGAGATTAGTTGATAGAAATATATATATGCATGGTACCAAAGCCTAACCTCTCAGGACCCAATAGAACCTGGGTACTAAAGGTCACATCTACTCGTAGTGTAGGTGGACCTTCCCTCTTCGACTAGAAGCAAGTGGATTCTCGATAGTGGGTGCTCGCGATATATGACTGGAAATGCAAAACTCGTAATACTATCGGTGAAAAAGGAAGGATACATTTCCTTCGGCAATAACCTTAAAGGCTACATCAAAGGTAATGGTACAATTGGTTATCCTCCCTCTCTTGTCATTAATGATGTCTGTTTAGCGACCGAGTTAAAGCATAACTAGCTCAGCATTAGTCATCTTGCTGATCATGGTTATGATATTAACTTCAAAAAAACTAAATGCTTTATCTATGATAGATCAACTGGAGACATCGTCTTTGAAGGAATAAGGGAAGATAAAATTTACATTTTCTATCTATCTAGTGATACTAACAGTGCAGGAAGATGTCTTTACGCTCACAAAGACGAAAAGCTCTTATGGCATCAGCGTCTTGGTCATGCCAACATGGATATTATATCCAGAATATCCACCAAGAAGCTAGTCAAAGGACTGTCGGATATCACATTTAAGAAAGACACGGTATGTGCCGAATATGAAAAGAATAAGGCTACCAAATCTTTCTTTAAATCCATAAACATTGTAAGTACTACCCGACCATTGCAATTACTTCATATGGACTTATTTGGCCCTAGTAGAGTAGCCAGTCTTGGCAGAAAAACTCTACGCTTTTGTTATTGTAGATGATTTTTCAAGATTTACTTGGGTTTTCTTTCTTACAAACAAAAGTGATACAGTTTCTGTTTTCAAAGTATTTGGTAAAAAGGTCCAAAACGAAAAGGCTACATGATTACTCGTATCCGAAGTGATCATGGTGGCGAATTCAAAAATTTTGATTTTGAAAAGTTTTGTGATTCAAATGGTTTTAGTCATGAATTTTCGTGTCCATTAACTCCTCAACAAAATGGTGTTGTAGAGCGAAAGAATAGAACTCTTGGCGATATGGCTAGAGTTATGCTAAATAAATTCTCTCTTCCGAAATACTTTTGGGCATAAGCTGTCAGCACAGCGTGCCATGTTTTGAATAGGGTGTTGATTCGACGTATTTTGAAGAAGACACCTTATGATCTTTGGTTTGGTAGGACTCCTAATGTTTTTTATTTTAGAGTGTTCGGTTGTCGCTGCTTTATCCTGAATACTAAAGACAACTTAGGCAAATTTGATGCCAAAGCTGACGAAGGTATTCTTTTTGGCTATGCGGCCAAGAGTAAGGGATAGTGTTCAACAAACACTCCATGATTATTGAAGAGTCTACTAATGTAACTTTTGATGAGGACAATAGTACAGCTGTCATTCCCGACGACGATGATGAACCATCAACTTCGACATCTATAAATGTAACGTCTGAAACCAGCTCTCCGAAGGAATTACCAAAGAAGTTCTAATTTACTCCCTCTCATCCAAAGGACTTGGTAATAGGTAAAATATCAAAAGGGGTAACTACTCGATCCTCTGTAAGAGACACTATAGCTAGCACTGCATTCATTTCTCAAATAGAACCTAAAAATATTTTAGAAACTTTTAATGATGAATTTTGGATTTCTGCAATGCAAGAAGAACTCAACCAATTTGAAAGAAGCCAAGTTTAGGAACTTGTTCTAAACCTACTGGCCACTCAATAATTGGCACTAAATGGGTTTTTTCATAATAAAGTAAACGAGGACGGTTCAGTCACTCGCAACTAAGCTCGTCTCGTAGCCCAAGGATACAATCAAGATGAGGGCATCGACTATGATGAGACATATATTTCTGTTGCCCGACTTGAATCCATTCGGATGCTTTGTGCATTTGCAAATTTTCAAAACTTTAAACTTTTTAAATGGATGTGAAAAGTGCTTTTCTAAACGGTTTTATCAAGGAACAGGTTTTTGTCAAACAACCACCTGGTTACGAAAATCATAAATTTCCCGACCATAGTTTTTAAACTTAGGAAAGCTCTCTATGGCCTCAAACAAGCTCCTCGAGCTTGGTATGATCGTCTTAGTACTTTCTTCTAGATAAAGGTTTTTCAAAAGGGAAAGTCGATACTACACTGTTTATAAAATCTCTTGATGACACAATTATTTTAGTACAAATATATGTTGATATTATTTTTGGGTCTACTAATGAGGGTCTATGCAAGGAATTTGCTAAGTGTATGCAGAATGAGTTCGAGATAAGCATGATGGGGGAGCTCAACTACTTCGTTGGATTGCAAATCAAACAACTCTCGTAAGGCGTCTTCATCAGTCATTCGAAATATATAAAGGACATGCTGAAGAGGTTTGAGCTTGACAGCATCAAACTGATCAGCACCCCTATGGCTACTACCACAAAGCTGGAACCTGATGAAAGCGGCAAACCGGTCGATCAACGTAAGTATCGACGTATGATTGGTAGTTTATTATATTTAATTGCTAGTCGTCCCGATATTATGTTCAGTGTTTGCTTATGTGCTAGATACCAAGCCAATCCTAAGGAATCACACATGACCGCAGTTAAGCATATCTTTAGATACCTTAAAGGAACTATTACGGTAGGCTTGTGGTATCCCAAAACCACTTCCTTTAACTTAATCGGATATTCCGATGTTGATTTTGTGGGATGCAAAGTCGACCGTAAGAGTACCAGCGGTACGTGTCATTTGCTAGAAAAGGCGTTAGTCTCATGGTTTAGTAAGAAGCAGAACTCTGTCGCACTATCCACAACAGAAGCTGAATACATTGCAGCTGGTCGTTGTTGTGCACAGATTCTGTGAATACGGCAAACCCTTGAAGACTACAACTTATGTTTCAAGCACATACCTATTTTCTGCGATAACACTAGTATCATTAATCTGACCAAGAACCCAGTTTGTCACTCACGTACTAAACACATAGAGATTAGACATCACTTTTTATGTGATCATCAACAATAAGGCACGATTAATTTAGAATTCATAGACACTGACATCAGCTAGCAGACTTCTTTACCAAACCACTGGCCGAAGAGCGCTTCAATTTTCTTTGTCGTGAGTTAGGAATTTTGGATGAAACGGTCATTAAATAAATTGGCCTGCGTAAATAAAAATTATGACATATATCTTTATGGTGACTTTGCTATGGGTACAAGTCGAAAGGGTACTTCTGACAACAAGACGTAAAAGCCTAAGCGATACGGTGCACTAGTCTTTGGACTACCGCTAGCTGGAATCCGGCCCCTACAGCTACCCCCATGGCAGTTTCATCGTAATGGTCATTGTCATAAATTATTATTTATTATATGGTTTAATTACGTTTATGACTTAGTTAATTCAAACTTTCAAATTCTATTCATTTTCTACCAAAACTTAGCCATCTGCAAACTTTCCAGTATTCTGTGCCCACGGAGGCAGAGTTCGGGCCGAACTCTGCCCCACACAGAGTTCGAGCCAAACTTTGTGTCCTTGGTCACAGAACCTTCTCTGCTTCTCAGCCACCCATTGTTTTGGTTCGACGGTCCAGATTTAACCCGACTTGATGCTTCTAAACTCCTTAAACCCGAGAAAAAAACCCTCTCTCTTCACTTTGTTCTTCTTCCACCTTCCTCAAAACATAATTTTCTCAAACTCTAACCCCAGAAACTCCACTTTTAGGGCTCTTTTTCTTCCCAAACTCAAGATCTAAAGCTTTTGGGAGGATCTCTTCCATCTTTTCTCATTTGTGTGAGGTATAATTTCATATTCTTCTCTATTTCCTTTTTAATTTTTTAAAATTCTTCATGGCTCTAAGACTCTTTGGAAGAGGCAAGAGAAGAAGGAGTGATGGTGCATCATCTTCCAATCCTCTTCCTCCTCCTCTTGATCCTCTAATCCATCCTCTTTTTAATCCCCCACCACCTCAAGACCCCAACACATTCAATGAACAAATTTTTGTATCATTGGAGGCTTCCAATGAATTGTTTGCCAATTTCTGTTCACGGAGTGTGTATGCGGGTCATCCGATTAATTTTACTATATTTTCGGCTTATGATTCATTGTTCCATGATCTTTGTTTAGATGAGTTAGTTTCTACCTCATCTATAGTTTATTTGAATGCTATCCAGATGTTCTATTATAACCTAACCTTTGACGACACATGGATCTACTCTCGTGTCGTCGGTAGCGATATTACTTTTGATGATTTTGAGCTTGCAGAATATCTTGAGATCCCAGAACCCAATTCTTGGGAGAAACTTGTCGATGCCCGCAAGTTTCAATTTCCCGATGGATTATCCCTTGAAAGCTTCACGGGTGACTTGTGTACACCCAACACTCGTCCCCGCAAGCTACGGGCTAAATATCTTAACCCGTATTTTTATGAACTTCATCGCATTATTTTCTCCACGATCTTGCCCAAAGCGGGATCGATCGATGAAGTATCTTATCTTGAGATCTCTACTCTTTACCATCTCCACTTCCATGTCCCTTTTAACTTTTCGTGCACGATGATGGACTGGATGATTAGTGCACGTTAGAGACCCCGATCATTGGTCTATGTCTTATATTTGTCGATGATTTTTCGTGCGTTCCATATTCCTCTTGATGAGTGTCAGTTCCTTTCTGCCCCTGCCTATCTGTCAAAGGCACGGTGGCTTCTAGCAGCTGTTGAGTCCTCTGCTGAGTCTAAGCACTTTGAGTCTGATCCTCATGCTGATCCTCCTACTCTTGGCCAACCTGTGCATGAGCCTCCTGCTACCCTTTAGTCCATTCAGACTATGTTGCGAGATCGTTTTCGATTAGAGGACTATCGCTGGACTCAGATGGATTATCGCACAACCTTACAGATGACGACCATCAGCAACACCCTGCATGACATCCAGTACTCCCTAGCTACTCATCCTATAGTATCTTACCCTATAGTACGGGACCCTTCTCACGAAGGTTACCGTATCGTCGATACTTGGGTCAGGAGGTATCTGGATCTGGATGCAGCGTTTGTTGATCCTCATCGCTCTGCCAGCGGACATATGACTCTACTGGACCTTCCCGTGCTCCGTGACGGCCGTGGTCCCTTTTATGATGCTGCTGATGCTTAGGATTTCTTTCGTGTTATGCACTTTGTCATTTTCACTCTGTGGTTATGTAGTTGAACTCTTTGCTATGTACTACTTTCTGCTTATATGGCTTCTATTTGGATTATTTGCTAGTTATCTCTTACTTTGGATTGAGCCTTGGTTGTGTGATTGCATATTTTCTCCATGGTTATTTTTTATGGGGGAGCTTATATTTCATTTTGTTAAATGCCAAGGGGGAGAATATGTGATATTTGCTTAACCATTTTGGATAAATACTTGTGCTATGCATTGTTTGGACTAGTACTTGTATCAGGACTTCACTATTTACAGGGTAGCCGAAATGTCCATCTACGGGGGAGCTATATATGTGCCCAGGTATGAATGTTGCGACATACAAATATCGTAATTTTGTCAATTATCCAAATAGGGGAGATTGTTGACCCAACCTGGATCGCAGTCAACCTAATCTTTATAATTAATAAATCGATATTTGGCATGATCCAATTTGACACATAAATCATCATCAAGCTACAAATCAGACGACTATCACATATCAAGTCAGACAATCATCATCGACGACTGCTCGACGAATACTGCTGAAACTTGTCATCGAAAGTCTGTATTTTTTTATACTTTTATTGAGTATTGGCTAATGTACGTTGAGTCGCACTGAGTACCTCAACCATAGACTAGATAACCAAAAATCTCCACAAACAAAAAGCTAAACTGCCAAAGCCTAACAAAGTCCATGAGCATTCTGTCTCCAAGAAGGCAGAGTTCGGACCGAACTCTGCCCCCACACAGAGTTCGGGCCGAACTCTGTCTTCTAATTTCCAGGAGCTAATTTTTAGGGATTGCTCATTGCAAGTTGTCCAACGGCGAAAATTTTGAATTTTTGGACAGAGTTCTAGCCGAACTCTGCCTCCCAGAACTAGTATATATAGGTACCCTTTTCTCCTATTTCAATTCATCCAATCTTCTCCTCTCTTCTACTCTTATAGCCTATACATCCTAAAGAGCCATACTCTTCTCATCTACTAGCCACAAAACTTCCCAAGCCTACAAGGTGCTCGGTGCAAGTCAATTAGAAGTTTGTATGCAAGAGTCTTGAAGAAGTCACTTGGAAAATTCTAAGTTTTGCCTCAGCGATCTTTCAAGAAGTTGGCGTGCTCTTCTGAGTAAAGGCACGTGGTTGTAAAGCTATTTCACAAATATTAGATTTCAATCCTGAGCTAGAGTTCTCAGGCCTGGACTAATCCTCCACGAGGAAAACCAGGTTAAAGATTGTTGTGTCTGCGTATGCTCTCTGATCTTCATTTAATTTCCGTAATTATACTCTGATTAATTATTTGCTAGTTGGAATTGAATAGAGTTGAATTTTTAATTGATCATTATTGTCACAAGTACTCTATTTACCACCCCTCTAGAGTTGCCTACACGTACTTCAGGATACTATTTTGATTCAAAACTACCGTTTTGCTCATGTGTTCAGAATTGGACTTATGGGTAGTCAAATATAGATATATTTTTTATACCGAGAATGTTGGTGATGTCTATTTCAGCATCCGGGGACGTTTACGGAAGTTTAGCTTTTGTGGCTCATTGATTTGACGAGTTGCTTATTTGGACGTGGTCGATTCTACCTCCAGGCAAGTATATCTTGCCCTATATACAGTTTATTTTACATGCATACTTTCCTTTATTTCTATTTGTACATGTCTCTTTTCTGTTATGTACTTGTTGTTTTGTCATATTTTATATTCATGTTTTACCATATCACATGCCTTTTATTTTCTTTCGTGTACTTTCATAGTTATACGTGTCAGTGTCTTGTTACGTATCATGACATGTTCCCTATTCTCGATAATTAGTATGCGTCGTGCTGCGATAGAGACTCTATATAGGACTTGCTCGCTAGATCCTTGTTGATGTTATTAGTACATGGCTATTGACCAATCTCGATCATTAGTACGTATCGTGCTGCGATTGAGACTTTATATAGATAGTTAGCACGCACCGTGTTGCTTTATATAGGACCATTAGCTCATGTTGCGCTGCGGTTTTACTCGACATTACCTTATAGCCACGACTAGTAGCATTACTCATACCCCTATGTCATCACTTGTGTGTTTACTAGATCTGTCTTTATTTTACTACATGTTATTTACTGTTATTAGCAGCATGTAGATTATGTATCTTGCTAGTCCCCTGGGGACCTGGTGATCTCTCCAGGTTATTGTTGAATTTTCTTCATAGACTAGATGGTGATTGACGATTGCATCTTCAGAATTTCAGGTATATATATTTGATGATATCACTATTATGATCTCCGAGATTATATTTATTTTTCTGTTACTTTCTTCTGTTATTATGGCTTAGTTTTGCAAGCTTTATTATTCTCTATGAGCTTGTTTAGACAATTGTAATAGACTCTAATCAACTTTATTATACATTGTGTACTCTTGGTTGTTTGTAGGATCCAGTGTGTTAATGTCTGATCAACATTAGTGCACTTGGTCTTACATTGGATTTATCTTCAGTGGATTGAGATATAGAATTATCATAATGATATAGATATAACTACCCAACGTAGACAGCTTATACATATTTAAGCTGGGCTGGAGTCCACTTGATAGGTAGCTAGCATGTTCACGTATTCTAGTCCTACGTATTTTGGGACTGGGGCATTACAGATGTTTTCCCGAAAGAAGAAATCTTTACATACCTAATGATAGAGGTTCTGCTTTTGATTATTCTGTTGTTCCTAAGACTGTAGGTTCTTTGTGTTCACTTGTAACAGATATGAAGCTATCTATGCATGTATTTGTTCCTTCTAGAAGTAGTACTCTATGTCTATCATGCAGAGATTCATACTTTGAAGTACTAGCCAGGTGGACTAGGGATACGCCGATCATTTTTGGGCGAGCCAAAGTTCCCAAAGAGGCTTTAATCGAAGATCCTGAACCAGATACGGGTAGAATATAGCTTTATCAGTACACTCCTCATGCAAAGAACTTTATTCAAGAATGGGTTATGATTTAAATAGTCAGCAAGGTCACAACTTTGGAAAAGGTCGGCGTTTACCGCTGCGTATTACGATTCCAAAAGGAAAACCACAAGATTATTACCATCGTACACATTCTGGATTAGGATATATGACTTCTCCAACCTCTCCAGAAATCTCAGATGATGAAGAGAGTGAGACGCATTCTCATTATTCTGATTTTTTACCGTGGGATTCAGATCACAATATGGGAGCAATATTCAGAGATATCTTCTCAGCCTATATAGTATCCGTCGACCAAATGGATCATGATGATCTTTCTAATGAACCTTTTGAAGTCGATCCTTGGGCTCAATAGCTTGAAACCCAATGAAAAATATGGTTTGAACAATGGAAGCCTCCTACCGAAGATGAAGTTGTTCAAATTAATTTAGACGAATTAGAATCGCCTAAACCAATATTCATCAGCAAAAGTTTATCTGAGGAAGATAAACATTCTCTTCTTGAGCTCATTAAAGAGTTTATAGATGTGTTTGCTTGGAGTTATTAAGATATGCCTGGGCTTGACACACAAATCTCAATGCATCATCTTAATATACTTCATAATGCTAAGCCTGTGAAGCAACAACAACGATGTTTCCGTCCGGATATGATGGAAGATATTGTGACTGAGGTAAAAAAATTCATAGCCAGTGGCTTTGTCCAGAAAGAACAACAGCCTGATTGGGTCGCTAATATTGTCCCGGTCATAAAAAAAGGTAAAGATTTGGGTGTGTATCAATTATCGTGATATCAATTGAGCATGTCCAAAGGATGAATTTCCTCTTCCAATCACAGACGTCATGGTTGATAACACCTGTGGCTTTGAACGTATGTCCTTTATGGACGGATTTTTAGGCTATAATCAAATCAAAATATTTCCAGATGATAAGAAGCACACATCATTCTGAATACGTTGGGATATATTGCTACACGGTGATGCCCTTTGGCTTAAAGAATGCTGGAGCTACATATCAACATGCCATGAGCATAATTTTTTGCAAAAATTGGTGGAATTCTATGTAGACAACATTATAGTTAAAAGTCGTTTAAAGGGCGGTCACCTGCAAGATCTGAGAATTATGTTCGAATTGATGCGTGTACACCAGCTCAAGATGAATCCTATGAAGTCATTCTTGGGAGTATCCACTGCCAAAGTTTTGGGGTTTGTTATAACTTCGAAGGGAATACATAGAGTCAAACCTATCTTGGAAATGTGCCCACCAAACAATATTAAAGAGCTGCGTGGTCTATAAGGCAGGTTGGCCTACATTCATATTCATTTTAAACTTGTCAGGACGATGTCGACCTTTCACTCAATTAATGAAGAAGGGAGTCTCCTTTGTATGGAAAGAAAAATGTTAACAAGCATTTGATGATATCAAGAAGGATCTCACCAATCATCCGATATTGGTGGCTCTGGTCGTAGATAAATCGTTCTTGTTATATGTTCGTACAATGAAGCATTCTCTTGGTGCGTTGTTATCTCAAAAGAATAATGAGGGGCATGAACAAGCTATTTATTATTTAAGACATATGATGATCGGTGTTGAGAATAGATATAATCATGTTGAGAAGGAACGTCTTGCTATACATTTTGCAATCTAAAAGATGCGTCATTATGTAACTTGACAAAGTATTCATGTTATATCCAGGGTCAACCCTCTTAGGGTTCTCATAACCAAACCAAACGCACCCAATTCTCGTCTGGCTACTTGGGCAATGTTGTTATCTCCCTGTGACATGGTTTATATACCGCAGAAAGCAGTTAAAGGTCAAGCCTTGGCTAATTTTCTAGCTGCTCACCTGATAGCAGAAACTTCTAAACTTTATGACAAAATTTTCGATAAAGTGCTGGAGTCCAATACAACATCAAAGGAGTCAATGTGGAGAATGTTCTTCAACAAAGCATAAAGTAAGGTCCCAAGGGCGACATTGTAGCAGGAATGGGGGTAGTGTTGATATCCCTTGATAATCTGGTTATTCACCGTGCTATTCTCTTATGGAGCCTTGTTCCAATAATGTTACAGAGTATAATGCTTTACTTATTGGACACCAGTTGGCTAAATAGCTGGGGGTAGACTATCTGGAAACTTATGGTTATTCTAAGCTGATAGTTAGTCAAGTCCGAAAAGAATATGAGGTTCGACATGAGGATCTTGTTCCGTATTATCAAACGACTCTTGAGATAGCTGCTTTTTTCTCTGGATTCTTTATTGAATATGCTCCTCGATTAGAGAATACAGAAGCAGATGCTCTTGCTGGTTTGGCATCATCACTCACTACTCCAGTCAACACCCAGAAGTCGATCACAGTGATTGGTCGAGAGTTATTTTGCACAAAGAATAGTTTGGATGTTCATCAAAGCTGTTCAGCAATAGCTAGTGTTGATTCTAAAGATTGGGGATTCCTATTTATAAATAATAATGTTTATGGGAATCTTCCTGACGAACCAAAAGAGGCTATTTCGATAAAGAGACGTTATATTTGCTTCTTTTATGATACAACAACCAAAATATTGTATCGAAGATCATATGATGGGCTCCTTCTACGATGTTTATCCAAAGAAGATGCTAAATAAGTCCTTCGTGAAGCTCATGATGATACTTGTGGTGTTCATCAACCTGGTCCGAAGTTACAGGACCGATTAAGGCGTTTAGGTTATTACTAGTCCATTATGGTGACTGATGCCATAGACTATGCAAGGAAATGTAAAGCATGTCAAATTCATGACGATTTTATACATCAACTTTCGGAGTTCTTGCATCCAACAACGACATTATGGCCATTTGAAGCCTAGGGAATGGACGTCATTAGACCTATCAGCCCCTCTTTTTTCTAAAGGATGTCGGCTCATCCTAACAATAACTGATTATTTCTCCAGATGGACGAAAGCTACACCGCTTATTGAAGTATATATCTCTAATGTAATCAGTTTTATTAAACACTGTGTTATCTATCGTTTTGGATTACCTCGAAGGATTGTCTATGACAATGGTCCACAATTTATGAGTAATAAATTCTATCTGTTTTTGAGAAAAATTGGATCCAGAATGTAGCTTCTACAGCGTGCAACCCCGCAGCTAATGGGTTAGTTGAAGCTTTCAACAAGACTATTATCAAGTTGCTCAAGAAGTTTGTTTCATCTAATAAACGTGATTGGAATGAGAAGCTTGGTGAATGTCTTTGGGCGTACCGCAATTCAGTTTGGACTCTAACTGGTACAATATCTTTTTTTGGTTTATGGGAGCGAAGCAGTTCTCCCCTGGAAATCCATATTCCTTCTCCGAATTGCTTTATCCAATGATTGACAACTGAAGACAATGACTGTCTGCGGTTATACGAATTGGAAGAACTTGATAAAAATGACTCATGGCTCAACAATGAATCGAGCTGTATCAGGCCCATATTTCTAAAGCCTTTAATAAGAAGTTTAAAGAGCAAGTTTTTTAAGTTGAGACCTAGTCCTTTCAGTAAGGAGGCCTATGGTGATGACACATAAAAGCAAAAAAAATTCACAGCTAAATGGGAAGGACCTTTTGTTGTCGAATCGGTGTATTCAAATGGAGCATACAGGCTAGCAAAGCCTAATGATGATTTATTAATGATGCTTATTAATGACAAGTTTTTGAAGAAATATTATGTGTAAGTTGCAATAAATATAATTGTTTATTCCCCAACAAAGTCTTGTACAATATTTTACATTTTATTTCTAGAATAAAGAATATTCTATACTTCGAACCATTATTTTATCCCAGAAGTCCTGGATAAGTTATAAATAATGGGTCCTCAGAAATTCTCCAGTGCACCTTCAAATTCTCAGGAAACTTTCTTATAAGAATTTTCTAAACAATCTCTCCAATTTATAAGCCGTCATTAAAGCCAAGCTGCTTTAAAGATATCTTATTTCAATTTCTCAGATGGAATGAAAATAATCTATTTATCAAAAGAATACTTTATGTCCATATTACCTCTGAATTGTTCTACAATATCTACTCTCTATAGAGATCTATAAACTTGCCAAGTTTATATTACCTCTGAGCAAATTTATTCGGAAAGAATATCCATGTCCATATTACCTATGAAATATTACATAGAATTGACTTTCTTTCTATAGAATTCTATAAATTTACCAAGTCCATATTACCTCTGAGTAAATTTATTCAAAAATACCTATCATGTCCATTTTACCTCTGATATACTTCCTGATCACATCATATTACTTACACGTAGTTGGGTGCGCCATAGGTAATAGGTCCACTGAAACCCACTTGTCACGTGCATAATACCTCTGACAAAGCATCGTACCCTATTATCTATACCTAATTTGGTATGCCAAGGATAATAGGTCCACTTAAAACACCTATCATGTCCATATTACCTCTTATAGTGATCAATTTTATAATATATTATATATACTCAGATTGAGCTTGTTACAGATAATAGGTACATACAATCATGATATTTTTCATGTCCATATTACCTCTGAAGAAATATCAAACTTTAAATATCCCCAGCAAAATGGAAAGTATTTCTTTATTTTTCAGAACTAAATGAAGATAAAAGGATAATGCCATTATCAAATACAAAAGAAAGAAAAGAGAATTACAAAACTTTTCTTATATGTTGTCTTCAAACAGTGCGCATAGCTCTCACTTATTATCTGTATCTAATTTTACATACAACCTAGATAACGAGTCTACATATGGAGATATGTTACCAAATTGATCTTCTTCTAGAAAATTCCACACTGTTGTTTCCCCTTCAAGACATGGGAGGCAGATAAAAAGACTATTCATGCGCATCTTATACGACATCTGTAAGATTGCTCTTACATACAGATGAACAGATTATTCACAACAGTTTGGCAAACAAGAAATTTTCATTAATAATGATAAAGGGTTTACAAAATATGACCGAAAGAGAGCCAAAAGAACCCTGAATAAAAGTAAAACCCTAAAAACATCTAGGGTAAGGAACAGTCATGGTCAATATCGGGGATAATGTTCGCGATGTCTTAAAGCGTTTGAACACTTGAATCATGAAGCAGACGACGGAAGGCATCTACTCCTCCCTGCTTCTCTTTCTTTTGGGGCTCAGAAGGAGAGAGTCAAAGTCTAGGATAGGAGTACATGGCTTTGCAATATCGCCTAAAGATAATCTGAAAAAGTCAAGAAAGTCCCCCGCCATAGACAGCTTCGTCTCTGTCAATTTTCTCTTGGGGTACTTAAGTTAGGGCTATAACGGTCGGCGGGGATGGTAGCATGATCACAGCAAAGTCCACACCAGGCAGTCGCAGAGGAGCGGCCCTCTTTGACACTCGAGGGTGTTTGCTGGGTGAAGTTCTCTTTGGAGCCATTGAACAAATAGTGCAGGAACAGTAGTTCTCTACTTCTATTTGTAACTCCACCTTTTCAGAAACCAAAGAATTGGTTATTCTCCTCTATCCACCTTTTCAGAAACCAAAGAATTGGTTATTCCTCTATTACATTTTTGAAATACTGTAAGTCAACTAAAATTGTATGCATTTCCTAATTTGTCATTGACCAGCCCACAGGATCTTCTATCAAACTCATTTCATTTTGGCCAAATTTATTAACCACTCAGCCTATCTATTAAAGCCACAAGGGCAACCAAAGGGAACCTATTCTACAACCATTAACCTCAAGCCCATAAAACTTAAACCAGCTAATCTCTTGTCTTTGCAACCAAATGAAAGCCTAGCTTATAACTATTAAACCCACCAATACACTAAGCCCAGCACCCTTAGTAAGCCAAGTCCCATTCTATTTAATCACTCTATTTATCTCTAATTTATCTTGGCCAAGCCCATTACTCCAACCCGTTAGTCCTCTTTCCCAAACCCTTTAAGTTTGTATCTAAACCCTTTAAGCCAAACGATTACTTAGGTCAACCGACCCTTGATTTTTTTTCCTTCTTCTTCATTCTGTTTCGTCGATCGACCACTGCAAGCTTAGTGGCCACGATCACACATTCCCTGTAACGCCCTAGTCCCAAAATACGTAGGACTAGGAATGTGGACATGCTAGCCATATAATAAATATATATAACCTATAAAATACAATAAAACCATGACAACTAATCTCATCCACAAAATAAAAGAATAAAGATATCAGATAAATTATCATTTTACAAGATGTTGGGCGGAGACAAATCCACTACCAACAATTTAAAGGAGAAGTAATACATAAACAAAGAAATAATTTGTCAAGAGTAGCGAGAACGATCCAAGAGCACGTCATCTTCGAAGGAATAGAGAAGATCAAGGCCTTGGCTAGAATACCTGTGGAAAGACAAGAAACACACACCTGGAAAAATCACCAGGTCCTCAGAGGGACGTAACAAAATACATGAAGAATATGTCATAATACTGAATATAAACTGCTCAATAATAAGTCAAATCGGATCATAACATGGTCCAATACTCCACCTTTGAATTAGCATACCATCCCCCCAATCAAACAAGGACAGGAGATGGCACCCTAATCCACGATGAAGTATCTTTCCATGCCATGAATCCAATATAGTGTCCGGACCACAACAAGGTTCAGTACCTTCTCATCGAAGCAGTGAGCCATACCTACAACAAAACAAGGACGAGGTGTGGCAAACTAGTCTACGAAAAAAATACTATTCCAAGCCACGATCCGGTATAAGTACATAAACCAAAAGTACCAATACCTAACGGATAAGGTAGCCTAACTATTTTAAGTGAATGCAGTTTAAGAACAAACCTCCAACGCATGGGCTCTCTGGCTAAAATAGGATCGACATAGTCCCCTCTTGGGGCAGAAGGGGCCTCAATGCATAACCGTTCCTCGAACGTCAGTGGCCAGTAATAAAATAAAGGGGTCGTCAACCCGCATCTCCGGCAGAGCGTACGGTCACAAAGGTAATATGCATAGTAGCTCATACACTAAGAAAATGTCCTTCCTACCCTATGCCTATAGGTTGTCTTCACAACACATGACCTCTATTAACCGCTAAGTCAAACTAATCATGTAAAATACTATTAGCGGTTAACCCTATCGTACGGCTTATACGTACCAGTGGCCAGCCAGCTACGCATGTCCGAGTTCTATATGTGACTCGCGACTACGTGGCACAAATGTGTCAAGGCCTATAAATGCAACACAGCCAAGGGTGGTCTCTTAAGTCTAGGTTTAATGTGTATAAAATAATTAAATAGCAAGAAATAATACTAGAAAGTAAAATTTCCATCTCAATATGACTATGTAGCACCATTTATTTTACAGAAAAAAATAATAAATAAATGCATGAAATATGAGCTAAAGTAAATAGACAGCAAATAGCAAGGTATCTTGCCTGGTATGACGCCTGGTGAGGTATGATGTTCAAGGTGGCACATAATATGACTTTGGTGTTACAACTATGTAAGATGGCCTCCGGTGATGGCACAGAGTATTCCATCGGGTCTAGAATAGTTCAATTAGTTAGGAATGATATAAAGTAGCCCGAAATTTACAAGAGAATAGGAATTAGGTGATTAGTCATGGTTAGGATGAGAATCGAAGGTATTGGATCAAATAATTATATATACGATTTTAGAAAAGTATTTATAAACTTTGAAAACTATATTTTATTACCAAAATATTTTAGATAAATACATACTTGAAAATCAAAATAGTTTTTAGACTAAAACCCTAAATTTGTCAAAATAAAATTTTAGCAGGAAACTATATATTTTTATTAGCCAAAAATAATAGACTAGAAATTCATAGTATAATTTGGTGACTACCTTTTATTGATCAAAATATTTTAGAAAATATAAAATCTAAAAAAACAAATAGTTAATTTAGGGCTATAAATTAAATTTTGTCAAAGTAAAATTTTTGGTAAACTACCCTTGAAAATAGTTAGAAATCTTTATAATAATAATAATAATATTAACAAAAATAAAAATAAAACTTTGCCACTACAACAACATTAATAACAATGATAATCATAATAATAACTAATTGCTGTAATATTAACACTAAAACATATTATTAACCATATTAATAACTATTAAAATAAGTTAAAGAAAAAGCTGGTGCCCTTCTTTGGATTCTCGAGACGGGTTACTAAAAGGTAAAACAAACAGAAGAAGAGAGAAGTGTGAAAGAAAAGAAAAAACAAAAGGGAAAAAATAAAGGGGGGTAGGAGATCAGGAGGAGAGAGAAGTGAGAGATGGGAGAAAGTTGGGAGTGGAGGGGAGATGTGAGAGGCGAGCGAAAGAAGGAGAACGAGAGCGGAGGAAAGAGAAAAGGGCAGGTTAAAGGGCTCACCGGGGCTTTCGACTTGGCGGAAGAGGCACGCACGCCGAGCTCCGGTGGGGATCGGCTCTGGGGCGGCGGGTTGGCTCATGGAGGAGGGTGACACCGGTGGCGGAGAGTGGCTCCGACACAGTAGGGTATGCGGCTGGCGAATCCCAGTCTAGGCGGAGGAAGCTCGGCGGGGTCCGACGAAGGAGGAACGGTGGCACGGAGAACGAGGGGCAGTTGGGGCGGCATTTAGGTAAGGGTGGTGATGGTGGTGTTTGTTTGTTTCTCTTTTCTTTCTTTTTTTTCTTTTTCTTTTTCTCTGAGGATGTGGAGGTGTGGCCTAGGGGACGGTAGAGTTTGGAGGGGACGGCGGCAGTTATGGCCGGGGGTGGGTCGATGTTGGTGGCGGTGGTGTGTGTTTAGGGGACGGTGATGGATGATGACGATGACGGTTGCCTCGGTGTCTCGGGCGGTCGGAGTCGGTGATGGTAGAGGAGGGGGAGTGGGTCGAGCGGTAGTGGCGAGGTCGGGCATGGCGGAAGGGTAGGCGGGGCTGCAGGTGTCGGGCGGTGTGGTGGTGATGGATAGTCGGGGAGGCTAGCATTAGTGGTGGTGTGGGCAGCGAGGAAGTCGAGGAAGGGGGATCTGGCGAGGTGGCTCTGCTAAGGGCATGGAAGATCTGCGTGGCTCCAGCAGATTTAGCTAGGGTTAAGATTAGGTTTAGAGTTAAGGGTAGCTATAGTTGATGACGTAGTGTCATGTATGGTATGCCGGGCCCGACAGGGAAATTTTTTAGAAATTATCCGGTATGTCGGACACGAAGAGGACGATGTATCTGTAAAAATAAAGATATTGGAAAGACACCCGGGGTCGGACCCGAGGCCGTTACGAAGAGGATGATGTATCTGTAAAAATAAAGGTAGTAGAAAGACACACGGGTCGGACCCGAGGCCGTCACGGCTGACACGAAAAAGATTGGACACCGACACGATGCACACACGTTGGTGGAGAAATTTGTGGAAAAATGTTATGAAAAAAACCATAGGGAGCCTCCCCTACATATAGGGGGTGGAGCTCCTAGTGGGATAAGAATTAGGAAAATTTTAAGTAGATAATCTCACTTCCAATTTAAATCGAATTAAAACTAACTCAATAAAATCTAAATCTAAATTTAAATCTAGGTAAATCCAAATCCCAACTAAATATAGATAAGTCACATCTTTAAATTAAACAATTTAAATCAAATCAATAAAATCTAATCAAAGTTTAAATTACCATAATAAATTCAAAATATCTTTTCTAAAATAATAATAATAAATAATTTCAAAATCACAATAAATATTTAACTATTTGAAATACCTTTTTAATAAATTAAGATAAATAATAAAAATAATTTTGAAAATTCTAAATATATGCATGAATTGAATTTCATGTACTCGCATGCAATAGAACATATTGTTTATAAAATATTATTCCCTAAATTATCACATATACCTTTACAACAATACAATAGCCTTTTTATAATAAATAAAATAAATTTTTGGCAATCGTGACGCACATAGATAAAGATATTTACTTATACTATTTTGAAACAAAATATATATTTTTCTATAATAAAACTTTTTGTATAAAGTAAAATATTTCGTAACTCGACGTACAAATACCAAAAAAAACTAAAAAAATTTAAAAAAATTATAGTGAAAATTTAGGGGGTTTACACTCCCGACGGTGCCATGTCTAGCATGGGGTTTCCCGAACCTTCTCCTCCACCACCTTAGTCTCGTGAATCTCAACCGTCCGTCCCCACCGACTTAACTTCGTCCAATTACCGTCGTCCGTCGTTAACCGCCGACCTCCACCGCCTAGTCTATATATAGAGCCCTATCAACCCCAATTTCTCCACTCTTCCTATGCTGGTGAAGCCCTGCCGAATCTCCACCCTATTCTCTTCTCCAAAGTATAAGCCCCATATTCAGATCTGGCCATGGCAACGAAGACTACCAGTGGCCGCAACAACACGTCGGCGGAGGACAACCTCAGGTCCTAAGTGACCGTCCCTCACAGCATCGAGTGGTGTCATGGCGAATAAACTTTGGCGAACCCCGCGAAGACTTGGAGATGTGGTTGCTTCTTAATCGGTCGATCATGACAATTGTCGATCGATCGGTTGATCATGCTGAGGACACACTGATTGATCTGTGTAGGATCGATAGCACCTCTAGAAGGGGTGAATAGAGCGCAGCAGAAAAATATCTCCAATAAAAAATTAAGCAGGTAAAGACAGATATAAAACAATTACTTAGGTACAGTGAAGTAAAGCAGTAAGTAAATAGAGGCAAGAAAGTAATACGCAGAAACCGAGAATTTATACTGGTTTCCCTCTAAGAGGACTAGTCTAGTCTCGAGAACTCTGTTCGATGCTAAATCCACTATTTGAAATAGAGATTACACCGCGTGCTTTACTCCGAAGAACACGCCAACTTCAACACCTTCGTGTTTTAATCCGAAGCCCACGATCAAACTATAACACCTTTCTGAGGAAAGCTTTTACGCTCCAAGCCTGTACAACTCAAATACTCCTAATCAGAAACCACCGGCACTTAGAAGAATGGAAGTTGTCTTGGAAATAGGAAGATGGAAAGCTCTTGGTAAATAGGAAGGCTTTAGAATAGATATAGAAGATGAAGAAGGCTTGAGTGAATAGAATGACAAATTATCTCTATTTATAGGTATTTTTGAACCAGAGTTCGGACAGAACTCGGTTAGGGCAACGCTCATAATTTTGAATGTTTGAGATCCAAAAGACTAGGATGACCAGGAGTGATCCAAGGGGACCGAGTTCGGGGATAACTCGTCCCAGTTCGGTTAAGTGATTTTAGGAAATTTTTGGTTCAAGAAGGCTTTTGGATGTTGGTTTGGTTTGGGAAGAAGATCGGTTTGTTTTTGTGAGGATAGAGTTCTAAATGCTAGTGATCCGACTCAAAAAATAATCTAGACTCAATAAATGAAAAATACATAATAAAATATAAGGATGTGAGCACTTTGATGACGCCTTTTCTCTTGATATTTTAGCAGACTTGAAGATGCCTTTTTTTTCTTGACTGCAATCGTCCAAAGATAAAGAGATCTAGAAATCTGAATACCTTTCGGGGAATTCGCCCCTGAACCCCCACGGGGGGCACTTCCCCCTCGACCCCTATCCTCTGACCGGGCAGCGGAACCCCCGAGTGCGAGGCCCCGGATAGGTCGTTGGGAGGTTTAGAGAAATTTTCTTGTATAACGCCATCTTTAGCCCATCATTAATTCTTCATTGCATATGTCCTGGTTTGATCATGCTTACTGCTTGTCTGTAAGTACATATTAGGCGAACAAAGCAATATAACAGTATGATAAGTTTAATGAACAGTAGAACAATGCTAAGTTTAAATAGCAACGTGATAGTGATAACATGAATATTAGTGACATCATTATGTTAAACTTAATTGATTAGCCATATTCAAAAATATTATATAATCATTGGGCTAACAATCTCTCCATTTTTTATTATGGAAAATCGGTTAAGTTTAAGATAGATATGATAGATGCATATAACACTAATAAACACATATATATCACTAATAAACACATATTACTAGAATATTGTGTGCTAACTTAAACTCATTTCTCCCCCGTTGACATGATCAAAAAATAAGCTCTCCCGTAATAAGATATAAAATAAAATCAATCATAACATAAGGAAGACAAAAATAATCATGAACAACGATAAGGGTTCAAACAATGTAATGACAAGATTAAAAAATTATACAACTACAGTTTAAAAAAAACTTGCCAAAACACAATATAGTTGGTTGAACTTAAAAAAACTGAAATCAAACAATAACTAGTTTACCAACAAGAAATCCAAAATAACATTCAAAACACAATTATGATGAATAAGTATAATTGTCATTTTGAAATAGACCAATAAATGATTTTAATAAATAGTAGATACCAATATAGTAGAAATCAAATCATTGGTCATAAATAATCCATGAGAAATTAAAATCCGTAGATCTAGTATATACTAATATAAAATATCAAATATAGTATATCTAGATGATATAATAAGATTTTTATCAATGATCACAAAAAAATATGATTCACACTTTGCCCATACAAAGTAATAAATTACTTCCACAAAGAGTATAATCATTAAAAAGAAGTCAAATAGATATACTAGAATCTATGCAAAATTTATACCAAAGTTCATGCATTTGAACTCAATTACCATAGCATGATATATGAATATTCATTAGATAAACATGAAGGTAATAGAGACAAAATACTTGAGAAGGAGATATTCAGTCGACTTGAATTCTCCCCCATAAAGTATGATCAGTCTAAATATAGATAATCATGAACTTTGAGATAAAACAAGAAAAGCCAAGTTATATAATAGCTCAATAATTATCAAGATAATATAGGAAAATTATAACAAATAAATCCATGAAAATGAGAGAAACAAGAAAAAATAAGAACAATCATATATTCTCTCATAAAATCACAAAAAATTATGAACACAATAAAAGAATAAGAATAAAGGAAAGGAAAATTAGGTCAATGATGAACTAGGTATACCACATATTAAGGGTATGAATGAATTGAAACAATTACTTTGTTTTTCCTTAAAATATGCATATCTAGTTCAAAACCATTTATATGCAAAGATAGATAAAAAATAATCACAAGATCTAAGGGATATCTGAGATATGCATCTTTCTATCCTTTGATCAATGCATATAAAGTTCAAAACTTAAAACAAAATATCATCTTTAGGCAAGTAAAATAAATATCCACTAATCAAACTCTTAAAGATGAACAAAAAATATATCCAATTAAAAAAATATTCAAATAAGCATATATATATATATATTTTTTTTATATATTTTATATATATATATATATATATATATTAAAAAATATTCAAATAAGTATATATATATATATATATATATATATATATATATATATATATATATATATATATATATATATATATATATATAAATATATATATATATATATATATATGCTTATTTGAATATTTTTTAATATATATATCTATATATATATATATAATATATATATATATATAAATATTCAAAAAAAAAATATATATATATATATATATATATATATATATATATATATATATATATATATATATATATATATTATATCAAAAGATGACAAACATTAACCTTTGGAAGATCAATGTATATTATCTTTTGTGACAATATTATCATAAAATTATCATCAAAACTAAAATCTAAAACTAAAGACGGAATCCATATCTTTTTGCTTAGAATTGAGATCAATCAAAGATTATAGATCGATTTAGATAATACAAAATATTATGACAATATAAGTTTATCCACTGAAATCGAAAGATTTCAAACAATAACAAAAATTCAAATCATTTTTAGCTATAAGTATAAGATGTATCCTTATATGTGCTACAAAATTATTGGGTGACAATAATATATAAAGTATTTATAAATCAAAATATAGGGCCTAGATATACTGATGTATTCTGGAACCTGGGGAACCGGGTTCGATGCCTTGGATCCAGAACTAGACAATAGTTGCAAGTATACCTTAATAAATCTTAAGTCTATAAAGTATCGATCACTTTGGGTTAGCTGTAGGGGTCAGTTTCCAGCTAGCGGTAGTCCGAAGACAAGTACACCGTGTCGCTTCAGACTATTTACACCTGTATGATAGAAGAACCCTTTCGGCTTGTACCCAAAATAATCTCTACTTTTAAAAACTTAGATTTAAAAAAATATATGCAGTATCACCAAACAACATCGAAATCCAGAATTGTAATGCCCCAGTCCTAAAATACGTAGGACTAGGAACGTAGACATGCCAGCTGTATACATACGAAGTATACTCCAATATATGGAAACCTCGTATGAATACATAAGCTGTAAAATGCAGTAGAACCATGACTAATTTCATCCACACAAATAAATGAATAAAAGATCATATAATGATAATAAATTGTCTTGATACAATAGGTTGGGTGGAGACACATCTACTACCAACTATGAAAAGAAATACATGATATACAAAAGAATAATTTTTGGCGAGTGAAGCGAAGATGATCAAAGCGCAATCATCCTCGAAGAAATGGAGATGGTCACGGCTAGAGCTAGAGCACCTGCGAAAGACAAGAGCACACACCTGGCAAGATAACCAGGTCATCAGAGGGATATAACAAGACACATAATATCATGCCATATAAACTGAATAAATATTGCTCAAATAAATAAGTCAATTGAATTATAATATGGTCCAATACACACCTATTGAACTAGCTTACCATCCCCCCAACCAAACAAGGACAGGAGATGGTAAACTAATTCATGGTGACGTATTTTTCTATGCTATGAATCAAATATGGTATCCGGACCCCAACAAGGTTCAATACCTTCTCATCGAAGTAGTAAGTCACACCTACAACCAAACAAGGACAAGATGTGACGAACTAATCCGTGACAAGTTATTATTCCAAGCCACGGTCAGATACAAGTACCCAAACCAAAAGTACTCATACCTAACGGATAAGGTAGCCTAACCGTTCTAAGTGAATGCAGTTTTAAGAACAGTTCATGGTCGCATGAATACCGGGTCAAGTCAAGAAAATATCAATACAGAACCTCAGTAGCGAGTCACAACACCATATACTATTCCTCAGTATCGAACGAGTCTATAGCATATAGTCTACCTATCGTTCCTCAGTAGCGAGCGAGTCTACGATAGATAGGGTGGTAGTCAACTTCCAATCATGTTCTCCCCGTCCAGTGCCAACTCATAACTGCTAAGTCTTCTAGCATGCAATTCTATTAGCAGTTACTTCCTAACGCACGGCATATACGTACTGGTGGCCAACCAATCACGCATGTCCGAGTCCTATATGTGACTCACAACAACGTGGTATAAACGTGTCAAGGCCTATGAATGCAACACACAAAGGTGGTCCCTTAAATCTAGGTTTAATATGTAAGAAAAATAATACATAGCAGAAAATATAACTGAACAGTAAGTTCCAACAGGTTATGCCATGTATCACAGTTTATTTTGAATAAAAAATAATGAATAATGCATAAAATATGAGCTAAAATAAATAAATAGCAAATGTCAAGGTGTCTTGCCTGGTAGTACGCCTGGTGTGCTGCAATGATCACTGTGGCATGAACTGCGACTTCGGTGTTACAACTATGCAAGACGGCCTCTGATGATGGCACGGACAGTTCCATTGGGTTCAGAAGGGTCAATTTGTTAGGGTGGACATAAGGTAGTATAGAATTGGCAAAAGAATAGGAAAATTAGGATTGGTCATGGACATGAGGAAATTGAAGAAAATTGGATAGATCATAATATTTACGATTTTTAGAAAATATTTTATAATACTTGCAAATATATTTTTATTTGTAAAAAAAAATAGTTTCTAGATAAATACTTGAAAAGTATAAATTCGTTTTAGGCAAACACTTTAATTTTTAAAAATATGGCTTTTAGGTGGTAAATAAAATTGTTTTTTTTTGTAAAACTATATGTTTATTAACTATTTAAAAATTGAGAAGTTTTTATAAAAATAATTAAAACTATTTTTTTTCCTTTACTAGTTAAGATAAATAAAATATACAGAAAATAATTTAAGTCCAAAATTCATTCATAATAAGCTAGGAATATATAATAATAATAATAATAATAATAATAATAATAATAATAATAATAATAATAATAATAAACTAAGGATAAATAATACTAATATTAGTATAAGCTTTTAAGACACATATAAAGAAAATGAAAACAAAATAATAATAACACTACGAATAATATCACTATTATACTAATATTAATAACATCAATGAACCAGCAGTTTTTCACTGCTGTTGCTCTTCAATCTTGAAACACCCAAAATATATAGAAATGTACTTAGAGATAAACAAACTATCTAAACCTGGCTACAGTTGTCTTTTCTTTTTTTTTAAAAACAAAATAATAATAATAATAGCAGAAGAAAAATATATGAACTTTAAATATTAATCTTATTCATTAGGCACCCCTGTTGTTTCCTTAGTAACAAAAAGAAGGGAAACATAAATAATAATAGTAATAATAATAATAATAATATAGCTGTACATCCCAATGTCCTCCTCGTGAGGAGTAAGGAAAGATCACAGCATTAATGTTTGAAGAAGGAAGAAACCAACAAACCAATGCATAAACAAAACAAAGAAAAACATAAATAATCCACAGCTCTCCTCCCTCAGGAGAGAGAGTACTCTATTGGTGGATGGAAAAAATAGAAAACGAGAGGGAGAGGGATTCAAAGAAGGGAGAGAGGGCTGATCGAGAAGAAGTGAGCGTGAGAGAGAGAGACGGAGAAGTACGGGCGGAGAAAGAGGAAGGGCGGTCGTCGACCATGCGGGCTCGCCGGCGGACGCACGGCGGTGAGATACAAGGAGGCGGCAGAAGCTGGACGCGGAGGCTGGTCCGGAGAGGAAGAAAGGCGCCAGTGGAAAGGAGGTCGGAGGCGGTCGGGAGCGGCTGCAGATGTGCACGGAGGAGGGGAGTAGGCCACGGCGGGCGGCGGTGGAGGAAGGGCACGGCGGCGCTGATGGCCGGTGCTGATCCCGTAGAGGTTCGCGCGCTGGTGGCGCTGTCGTGAGCGGTGGCCGACGATGGGGTTTCGGGTGCGGTCGATCACGTGGCGGTCGGTCGGAGTTTGAGACAGTCGAGAGAGGAAAGGAGAGGGGATGAAGAGAGCGGGAGCGGCGCTCGGATGGTCGTCGGCGCGGAGGATCTAGACGGCGTGGTTGGCATTCTGACAAGAGGGTGGTGCAGCAAACCAAATCTTGTCGAGGTCTGGTCGTGCTCGGTTGAGGAGGACACGCGGGGCTGGGTGCCCTAGGTCGGTCGTCGGTAGCTCCAAGCAAGGTTAGATTAGGATTTTTGATTTATTTCCCGTTGTGTCGTGTCCTCGGGGTTGGACCCGCGGACACAGAATTTGGTTTGTCTTTCTTTGTGCCTCCGGTAGTGGTGGTACTGGCAGCCGGAGGGCTGGGGTCTGGGTTGCCAGCGGTGGTGGTGGACGATGATGATACTGGTGGTCGTGGTTGGTATTGACGGTGTCGGCAAGAGGAGGTAGTGAAGGGTTGGTCTGGGTGCGGCCGGGGGCTGTGGAGATGTTCGGTCGGTGTCGGCACGGTGGTAGTGTTGTCTGGGCCAGGGATAGGGTGACGGAGCGGCGGAAACGGCCAAAATATAGGTTTAGAATTAGGTATTGGTTGTATCGTGTCGGGGATGTCCGACATGACCAGGATGGGTGTTTGTGGAGAGATCATGTCCGGTATGTCGGACGCAGGATAAAATGTATATGTAGAAATACTCTATTGGAAAGACACCCGGGGTCGGACCCGAGGCCGTCACGGCTGACACGGGAGATGTTGGACACAGACACGAGGCACTCACATTGGTAGATTTTATGGAGGGATAATGTGGAGAAAATAATGTGGAGGAGTACCTCTCCTTATATAGGAGGTGGGAATTTCTATTTGGATAAGGATTATGATTTATTTAAACCCAATTAGATAATTTGCTACTAATAAATTTAAATCAAATTTAAATCGATGCAATCAATAATAATCAAAATCCAATTCTAATTTAAATCTAGATAATCTAAACTCAATATAAATTATATCTTTAAATTTAAATCAAATCCATAAAATCTAATCAAATATTTAAATTGCCACAATAATTTCAAAATATATTTTCCAAAAATACTAATAATAATAATTTTGAAAATTACATTATTATTTAAAAATAAACTAATAAATAATTACGAAATATATATGCATGCACAAATAATATTTACATAAATATACTTTTCTAGTATATCATTTTAATAAAAATTATTTATTATTATAATTGTATAAATGAAAGACTTTTCATAAATAAAATCATAAACTTGGAAATTTTGGTATGTTAGCTAAAAATAATTATTATATATATTATTTTGAAAAAAATAGAAAAATATTTTTCAAAAATATGTACGCTCGCACATATTCGCACTCGTCGAGCAATTTCAAAAAATAAAATTTCGTGCACGACGTACAATACAACTACGCGACGTACAATACAAAATAAAAAATCAGTACCAAATTTATATATTAAAAAAATTAAAATTTAGGAGTTTTACATCCTACCCAACTTAAAAGAATTTCGTCCTCGAAATTAAGAATTAGTAGGGGGTGAGAAGGCACAAGGGGGTATTGGTGAGGAATAATCATTCACAATGTAAAACATGCATTAGGAAATCACGATTTCAATAATGACGAGGATAATCATGGGTTAGCGCAAGAAAAAAATGAGTAAGGGTTAAGGTTAAAACAAGATAACAAGCAATAAAGAATATTATGATAACAAGAGAAAATAAATTAGAGACCTTAAAGTTATGGTTTCTTAAGAGTAGGTTGAGGGCACGATTAAGAAAACGAATTAGATTCACTCCTAAATTAAACGATTAGAAGGTCTTGATAGGGACGAGAAAAGGACGAGTAGTTTAGGATGAAGATATAGCAACATCGAGTGATAATGGTCATAATCGATAGGAAGGCTAGAGGAAATTCTAGTATAACGCCTTCGTCCTTCTAAAATAGGTGAAGGCGAAAGCAATATAGAGTTCGAAGGAGGTGTTATCGAATACGAATACGTGGTTCAAAGGCGACCGAATAATTTCAAAGGAATTGTCATGGCAGTCGTGGATGGGATTCTAAAGGCCAAGTTTAATTATGTCTCCATCCACATAAAACGATAGATAAAAGCGAACCAAAGTACACTAGGTTGATCAGACCATCATATACCGGTTCTGATTAGACAATGCGTTAGTGGAGCTGCCTCCAATAACTTATGTCATGAACAAGCTTGATAAAGAATTGAGCTTGCAAAAAGTAGGCTACCTTAGCATCATTAGTCTAGATAGTAAAAATATAGGCACGTGAGATTAAGATTGAAATAAAGTAGAATTAGTTCAAACTCCTTAAGACTTTAAGTCATATCCTATGTTGGTCTCTATACAGTTGTCCTATAGTCTTCTTGTCCAAGTCCTTGGTTGGCTAAATGGGTTAGGGTCCTCTAAATTCTAGAATCTAAGTAAACTTGCTAATATAGGTCACAAGGACAAAGGGGTTGCTAGGTCATAAGGCATTCTACCCAACTTAAAAGAATTAAACTAATGGTATTTTGAGACAAAAGTAACATGTCCAACTAGTAGGGGTCACCTGTCTAACCACTAGCAAACACGAAGGTTATGATAGAAGGAATCAAGCAAGATGCAGTCGATGAGTCGAACGATAGTTCGAGTATGGAATCGAGGAAGAGGTCAAGTATGTGGATGAGATCCTAGAATTCTAATATTATTCGCAGGCTTGCTTGGTACGGTAAAGTAACCAAACAATTTATCTTGACCTGCATGGTCCACCACAAAAACATGTAACGCCCAGTCCCAAAATACGTAGGACTAGGAACATAGACATGCCAGCTGTATACATACGAAGTATACTCCAATATATGAAAACCTCGTATGAATACATAAGCTGTAAAATACAGTAGAACCATGACTAATCTCATCCACACAAATAAATGAATAAAAGATCATATAATGATAATGAATTGTCTTGATAGAATAGGTTGGGTGGAGACACATCCACTACCAACTATGAAAAGAAATACATGATATACAAAAGAATGATTTTTGGCGAGTGAAGCGAAGACGATCAAAGCGCAATCATCCTTGAAGAAATAGAGATGGTCACGACTAGAGCTAGAGCACCTGCGAAAGACAAGAGCACACACCTGGCGAGATAACCAGGTCTTCAGAGGGACGTAACAAGACACATAAAATCATGCCATATAAACTGAATAAATATTGCTCAAATAAATAAGTTAATTGAAAAATAACATGGTCCAATAAACACCTATTGAACTAGCTTACCATCCCCCCAACCAAACAAGGACAGGAGATGGTAAACTAATTCACGGTGACGTATCTTTCTATGCTATGAATCCAATATGGTATCCGGACCCCAACAAGGTTCAATACCTTCTCATCGAAGTAGTAAGTCACACCTACAACCAAACAAGGACAAGATGTGACGAACTAATCTGCGACAAGTTATTGTTCCAAGCCACGGTCAGATACAAGTACCCAAACCAAAAGTACTCATACCTAACGGATAAGGTAGCCTAACCGTTCTAAGTGAATGCAGTTTTAAGAACAGTTCATGGTCGCATGACTACCGAGTCAAGTCAAGAAAATATTAATACAGTACCTCAGTAGCGAGTCACAACACCATATACTATTCCTCAGTATCGAGCGAGTCTATAGCATATAGTCTACCTATCGTTCCTCAGTAGCGAGCGAGTCTACGATATATAGGGTGGTAGTCAACTTCCAATCATGTTCTCCCCGCCAAATGCTAACTCATAACTGCTAAGTCGTCTAGCATGCAATTCTATTAGCAGTAATTTCCTAACGCACGGCTTATAGGTACTGGTGGCCAGCCAATCACGCATGTCCGAGTCCTTTATGTGACTCACAACAACATGGTATAAATGTGTCAAGGCCTATGAATGCAACACACAAAGGTGGTCCCCTAAATCTAGGTTTAATGTGTAAGAAAAATAATACATAGCAGAAAATATAACTGAACAGTAAGTTCCAACAGGTTAGGCCATGCATCACAGTTTATTTTGCATAAAGAAAATAATGAATAATGTATGAAATATGAGCTAAAATAAACAAACAGCAAATGGCAAGGTGTCTTGCCTGGTAGTACGTCTGGTGTGCTGAATGATCACTGTGGCATGAACTGCGACTTCGATGTTACAACTATGCAAGACGGCCTCTGATGATGGCACGGACAGTTCTATTGGGTTCAGAAGGGTCAATTTTGTTAGGGTGGACATAAGGTAGTATAGAATTGGCAAAGGAATAGGAAAATTGGGATTGGTCATGGACATGAGGAAATTGAAGAAAATTGGATAGATCATAATATTTACGATTTTTAGAAAATATTTTATAATACTTGCAAATATATTTTTATTTGTAAAAAAAATATTTTCTAGATAAATACTTGAAAAGTATAAAATCGTTTTAGGCAAACACTTTAATTTTTAAAAATATGGTTTTGAGGTGGTAAATAAAATCATTTTTTTTGTAAAACTATATGTTTATTAACTATTTAAAAATCGAGAAGTTTTTATAAAAATAGTTAAAACTATATATTTTTTTCCTTTACTAGTTAAGATAAATGAAATATACAAAAATAATTTAAGTCAAAAATTCATTCATAATAAGCTAGTAATATATAATAATAATAATAATAATAATAATAATAATAATAATAATAATAATAATAATAATAATAATAATAAAACTAAGGATAAATAATAATAATATTAGTATAAGCTTTTAAGAGACACATAAAGAAAATGAAAACAAAATTAAAAAAATAATAACATTACGAATAATATCACTATTATACTAATATTAATAATATCAATGAACCAACAGTTTTTCACTGCTGTTGCTCTTCAATCTTGAAACACCCAAAATATATAGAAATGTACTTAGAAATAAACAAACTATCTAAACCTGGCTACAGTTGTCTTTTCTTTTTTTAAGAAAAGCAAAATAATAATAATAATAATAGCAGAAGAAAAATATATGAACTTTAAATATTAATCTTTTTCATTAGGCACCCCTGCTGTTTCCTTAGTAACAAAAAGAAAAGAAACATAAAAAAAAAATATTAATAATAAAAACAATAATATAGCTATACATCCCAATGTCCTCCTCGTGAGGAGTAAGGAAAGATCACAGCATTAATGTTTGAGGAAGGAAGAAACCAACAAACCAATGCATAAACAAAACAAAGAAAAACATAAATAATCCACAGCTCTCCTCCCTCAAGAGAGAGAGTACTCTATTGGTGGATGGAAAAATAGAAAATGAGAGAGAGGGATTCAAAGAAGGGGGAGAGGGCTGATCGAGAAGAAGTGAGCGTGAGAGAGAGAGAGGCGGAGAGGCTGAGAAAGTGAGAGGCGGAGAAGTACGGGCGAAGGAAGAGGAAGGGCGGTCATCAACCACGCGGGCTCGCCGGCGGACGCACGACGGTGCGACGGAAGCTGGGCACGGAGGCTGGTTCGGAGAGGAGGAAAGGCGCCGGTGGGAAAGAGGTCGGATGCGGTCGGGAGCGGCTGCGAATGTGCACGGAGGAGGGGAGTAGGCCACGGCGGGCGGCGGTGGAGGAAGGGCATGGCGGTGCTGATGGCCGGTGCTGATCCCGCAGAGGTTCGCACGCTAGAGGCGCTGGCGTGAGCGGTGGCCGGCGATGGGGTTTCGGGTGCGGTCGATCACGTGGCGGCCGGTCGGAGTTTGAGACAGTCAGAACAGGAAAGGAAAGGGGATGAAGGGAGCGGGATCGGCGCTCGGATGGTCGCCGGCGCGGAGGATCTAGACGGTGTGGTTGGCGTTCTGACAAGAGGGTGGTGCAGCAAACCAATTCTGGTCGAGGTCTGGTCGTGCTCGGTCGAGGAGGACACGCGGGGCTGGGAGCCGCTAGGCCGATCGTCGGTAGCTCCAAGCAAGGTTAGATTAGGATTTTTTATTTGTTTCCCGTTGTATCGTGTCCTCGGGGTTGGACCCGCGGACACAGGATTTGGTTTGTGTTTCTTACTGCCTCCGGTAGTGGTGGTACTGGCAACCGGAGGGCTGGGTTCTGGGTTGCCAGCGGTAGTGGCGGACGATGATGATAGTGGTGGTCGTGGTTGGTATTGACGGGGTCGGCAGGAGGAGGTGGTGAAGGGTTGGTCTAGGTACGGCCGGGGGCTGTGGAGATGTTCGGTCGGTGTCGGCAACGGTGGTGGTGTTGTCCGGGCTAGGGACAGGGTGACGGAGCGACGGGGACGGCCAAAATATAGGTTTAGAATTAGGTATTGGTTGTATCGTGTCGGGGATGTCCGACACGACCAGGATGGGTGTTTGTGGAGAGATCATGTCCGGTATGTCGGACGCAGGATAAAATGTATATGTAAAAATACTCTATTGGAAAGACACCCGGGGTCGGACCCGAGGCCGTCACAGCTGACACTGGTGATGTTGGACACAGACACGAGGCACTCACTTCGGTGGATTTTGTGGAGGAATAATGTGGAAAAAATAATATGGAGGAGTACCTCTCCTTATATAGGAGGTGGGAATTCCCAGTTGGATAAGGATTATGATTTATTTAAACCCAATTAGATAATTTGCTACTAATAAATTTAAATCAAATTTATATCGATGCAATCAATAATAATCCAAATCCAATTCTAATTTAAATCTAGATAATCTAAACTCAATATAAATTCTATCTTTAAATTTAAATCAAATCCATAAAATCTAATCAAATATTTAAATTGCCACAATAATTTTAAAATATATTTTCCAAAAATACTAATAATAATAATTTTGAAAATTACATTATTATTTAAAAATAAAATAATAAATAATTATGAAATATATATGCATGCACAAATAATATTTACATAAATATACTTATCTAGTATACCATTTTAATAAAAATTATTTATTATTAAAATTGAATAAATGAAAGTCTTTTCATAAATAAAATCATAAACTTGGAAATTTTGGTATGTTAGCTAAAAATAATTATTATATATATTATTTTGAAAAAAATAGAAAAAAAATTTCAAAAATATGTACGCTCGCACATATTCGCACTCGTCGAGCAATTTCAAAAAATGAAATTTCGCGCACGACGTACAATACAACTACGTGACGTACAATACAAAATAAAAATCAGTACCAAATTTATATATAAAAAAATAAAATTTAGGGGTTTTACATCCTACCCAACTTAAAAGAATTTCGTCCTCGAAATTAAGAATTAGTAGGGGTGAGAAGGCACAAGGGGGTATTGGTGAGGAACAATCATTCACAATGTAAAACATACATTAGGAAATCGCGATTTCAATAATGGCGAGGATAATCATGGGTTAGTGCAAGAAAAAAATGAGTAAGGGTTAAGGTTAAAACAAGATAACATGCAATAAAGAGTATTATGATAACAAGAGAAAATAAATTAGAGACCTTAAAGTTATGGTTTCTTAAAAGTAGGTTGAGGGCACGATTAAGAGAACGAATTAGATTCACTCCTAAATTAAGCGATTAGAAGGTCTTGATAGGGCCGAGAAAAGGACGAGTAGTTTAGGATGAAGATATAGCAACATCGAGTGATAATGGTCACAATCGATAGGAAGGCTAGAGGAAGTTCTAGTATAACGCCTTCGTCCTTCTAAAATAGGTGAAGGCGAAAGCAATATAGAGTTCGAAGGAGGCGTTATCGAATACGAGTACGTCGTTCAAAGGCGACCGAATAATTTCAAAGGAATTGTCATGGCAGTCGTGGATAGGATTCTAAAGGCCAAGTTTAATTATGTCTCCATCCACGTAAAACGATAGATAAAAGCGAACCAAAGTACACTAGGTTGATCAGACCATCATATACCGGTTCTGATTAGACAATGCGTTAGTGGAGGCCTCCAATAACTTATGTCATGAACAAGCTTGATAAAGAATTGAGCTTGTAAAAAGTAGGCTACCTTACATCATTAGTCTAGTTAGTAAAAATATAGGCACGTGAGATTAAGATTGAAATAAAGTAGAATTAGTTCAAACTCCTTAAGACTTTAAGTCATATCCTATGTTGGTCTCTATACAATTGTCCTATCGTCTTCTTGTCCAAGTCCTTGGTTAGCTAAATGGGTTGGGGTCCTCTAAATTCTAGAATCTAAGTAAACTTGCTAATATATGTCACAAGGACAAAGGGGTTGCTAGGTCATAAGGCATTCTACCCAACTTAAAAGAATTAAACTAATGGTGTTTTGGGACAAAAGTAACATGTCCAACTAGTAGGGGTCACCTGTCTAACCACTAGCAAACACGAAGGGAAGATAAGAATTATGATAGAAGGAATCAAGCAAGATGCAGTCGATGAGTCGAACGATAGTTCGAGTATGGAATCGATGAAGAGGTCAAGTATGTGGATGAGATCCTAGACTTCTAATCCTATTCGCAGGCTTGCTTGGTACGGTAAAGTAACCAAACAATTTATCTTGACCTGCATGGGCCACCACAAAAACATGTAACGCTCAGTCCCAAAATATGTAGAACTAGGAACGTAGACATGTCAGCTGTATACATACGAAGTATACTCCAATATATGGAAACCTCGTATGAATACATAAGCTGTAAAATGCAGTAGAACCCTGCATAATCTCATCCACACAAATAAATGAATAAAAGATCATATAATGATAATGAATTGTCTTGATACAATAGGTTGGGTGGAGACACATCCACTACCAACTATGAAAAGAAATATATGATATACAAAAGAATAATTTTTGGCGAGTGAAGCGAAGACGATCAAAGCGCAATCATCCTCGAAGAAATAGAGATGGTCACGGCTAGAGCTAGAGCACCTGCGAAAGACAAGAGCACACACCTGACGAGATAATCAGGTCCTGATAGGGACGTAACAAGACACATAATATCATGCCATATAAACTGAATAAATATTGGTCAAAAAAATAAGTCAATTGAATTTTAACATGGTCCAATACACACCTATTGAACTAGCTTACCATCCCCCCAACCAAACAAGGATAGGAGATGGTAAACTAATTCACGGTGATGTATCTTTTTATGCTATGAATCCAATATGGTATCCGCACCCCAACAAGGTTTAATACCTTCTCATCGAAGTAGTAAGTCACACCTACAACCAAACAAGGACAAGATGTGACGAACTAATCCGCGACAAGTTATTGTTCCAAGCCACGGTCAGATACAAGTACCCAAACCAAAAGTACTCATACCTAACGGATAAGGTAGCCTAACCGTTCTAAGTGAATGCAGTTTTAAGAACAGTTCATGGTCGCATGACTTCCGGGTCAAGAAAGTATCAATACAGTACCTCAGTAGCGAGTCACAACACCATATACTATTTCTCAGTATCGAACGAGTCTATAGCATATAGTCTACCTATCGTTCCTCAGTAGCGAGTGAGTCTACGATAGATAGGGTGGTAGTCAACTTCCAATCATGTTCTCCCTGCCCAATGCCAACTCATAACTGCTAAGTCTTCTAGCATGCAATTCTATTAGCAGTTATTTTCTAACGCACGGCTTATAGGTACTGGTGGCCAGCCAATCACGCATGTCCGAGTCCTATATGTGACTCACAACAACGTGGTATAAATGTGTCAAGGCCTATGAATGCAACACATAAAGGTGGTCCCTTAAATCTAGGTTTAATGTGTAAGAAAAATAATACATAGCAGAAAATATAACTGAACTGTAAGTTCCAACAGGTTATGCCATGTATCATAGTTTATTTTGTATAAAAAAAATAATGAATAATACATGAAATATGAGCTAAAATAAATAAACATCAAATGGCAAGGTGTCATGCCTGGTAGTACGCCTGGTGTGCTGCTGTCACGCCCTAGAACCAGAATACTGGAGAGCGGGGGCGTACATAGCCAGCTACGTATATTGAAATGGAATCCACCTCGCTATACGGTCACGGCTGTCTAGATATGAGGGTTTACTACAAGCCAACGGTCTCTTACGGTCAAGCCTATTGTCTCAATCTCAAGTAAGTAATATAGTTTACAAGATGTTAGACCACCAAATATACAATAAAAGGCGTCCCAAATATTACATATTCAGCTGATCATGAAGCTAGTCATACAAAATGCGAGGACTAGCAAGAGTTAAGTCATACATGATTAACCCTAGGATTTGTTAATCATGTTACAGCCCGTAGGCAGACAGTAAGTAATTGCATTGAGCTAACAGGTGCCCGTCGGCTAAATGCCTCAAAAGAATAATTTTACAATGAAGTGAGTGAAACAAAAATGGAAAACCCACTCGTAGCCCGGGTTCCTTCTAGTCGCCACCATTGGGCTGGAAGTTCGGTAGATCCTCGGATGCTGCTCCGAAATCTGGCCACACAAAACCAGCTGGGTCAAACCCCAGAAAGAGCAAGTGCCACAAAGGAGGCCACAAAATAAGAACAAAAGCCAGCATATCAAATCATAAGAAAATGGAAGAAAAGTACAAGTAATAAAGAGTACAACAAGACAATAAACTAGGGACATGGAACCATTCCGGGAGCCAGATTACAACCCGTAAACCAAACAAGGACCGGGATTGTAACCTTTCGCCTGAATAGCACTTGTCTCTACCCATTTATTGTTAAAATAAGTAAAACAATCATGTTCAGGGGTACCAGGTACAGGGACTGGACGAGACTTAGACAGGGCTGGACACCATCCATTCACAAACGGCCAAGCAATTACTATGGCTTACTACTTAACTAACTAGGGTTATCACAAGCCTAATTACTAACAAGATGCAAATGAGAAATTTCCAGTCCTAAGCCCTGCAGACTATCCAGTTATCCTTCTGCGGGTTGAGAGTATGGTTGGGTACATCGCCCAGGAGACGATATACCCTTAGGTGACTTAGAGGGTGCAACACATGACAGTGTGCTGGAAATGTGCCCTACTCGTCGGCAGGCTACAAGTCCGTTTAAAGCGCCGAAATAACGAGATTACCTGTAACTGGAAATTCTCCATGAACTATAGTTTAATCTAGTCATTAACCTAATCCATATTCAGTGTGAATCCCTGACCGTGGTAACCAGGGAGTCACGTCCTAGACATGATGCGAGACAAGACAAGTGGATTGCACAAGGCAGCAAGAATGAACACCCACGGCGTCAGAGTTGATTATACGAGTCAAGTTAGCCATCACAACAGCATCAAGTCAAGTCAAGTTACAAGTTACAGGTATACAAGTTACAAGTCAGGAGTGCGCCGCCACGGGCCACTATCGAGAAGATCAGAAGGTACTAGAATCATACTTCACAGAAATCACAAAAAACTGTACTAGTCATAAACAAAACACCAAAACCGTGCCAGGTCGTGTTGGGTCGAGACAGTCGTGTTGTGTGGAACAAGATCTCAAAACTCCAATCCACAAAAGAGAAGCCAAGTCCAAGAAAATAAAAACAAATCACCATGGGTAACAGGTTGCGCAGTGGATCAGATTGTGCTGGGGGAAAATGGACTGCACAGGGGTTGGATTGTGCTGAAGTTGGGTTGCGCTGAAGATGGGTTGCACTGAAAATGGGTTGCGCTGAAGCGGGTTGCGCTGGGAGCAGGTTACGCTGAAGCGGATTGCGCTGAAGATGGGTTGCACTGAAGATGGGTTGCGTTGAAGCGGATTGTGCTGGAGCCGAGCCGCACTGGGAGCGAGCGACGCAGCAGTCAAGTGCGCCAATGGGAGGAAGGCGCTGGAGCTAAGAAGCGCCAGCGCAAGTCAGCTCATCGCAAGGCGCTGGCCGAAGAGTTGCGCAGTCCGGCCATGTGCTAAAGAGCGCAGGCCGAGAGTCATCTTCTCCATCAGGCCGAGAGGAAGACCTCAAGAACCCTAAATTTTAAATCTTCATAACTTGACCAAAACAAAACCGAATTTGGATTTTCAAAGTTCTAACTTGTGTAAAATTGAATTCTCTTCCATATGGTAGCCTCAAAACAAGGAAAAATCTAAGTTTAATAGATCAAAACCAAGAAAAAACCAAAATGGTTAAAACTTAGATTTAGAAAAATGGAAGCTCCAAATCACAAAATACCAAGTTCTAATGTTGTTCATCATGGCCTACTCTAGCTAATAGACAAATAAATTTGGGTCCTTATGTGGTGGCAAGGTGCACTTGCCTATGGTGTTGGGTGTTGTGTGGAAGAAGGAAGAAGAAGAAGGAGTTAGAAATTAATGAGGGAAGTAATGAGGAGAGAGAATGGTTGGTGGGGATTTTAATGAGGTTGGGTTGTGATGGAATGAGGGTGGAGTATAGGTTAAGGTGTTCCATTGGGTTTAAAATAAAACCAAACCAACTAAAACCGAGCCGAGCCGAAACCTAAAATACGAGAAAACCCAAAATTTCGCAAGTCGAGAAAAATAAAATACATGCCAAAATCCAACTACGAGTATAAATACGAAATACGGGAAATGAGGGTGACAACTCTACCCACCTTAAAATAATTCCATCCTCGGAATTTAATCAAGGAGCTAGAGATGTAAGAGCCAGCTACACTATCCACAATTAAGCTACACTAAGCAAATAATCAAACCATCATACATGCAAGCAAGGGATGAAAAGCATAAGGCATAAGAAAGACATTATACCTTATGAGTCAAACAAGTCGGGATATTGCGATCGAATGTCGTCCTCACGCTTCCACGTTGACTCACCTAGAGAGTGATGACCCCAAGCAACACGAACTAAGCTAATAGTCTTGTTCTTCAGTATCTTCTCTCTCCGATCCAATATAGACACGGGCCTCTCCTCATACGAAAGGTTGGTACCAACAACCAATTCTGAATGGTCCATGATATGGCTTGGGTCCCGAATGTACCATCATAATTGGGACACATGGAATACATCATGCACCTCACTTAGCGACGACGGAAGAGCGAGACGATAGGATACATCTCCTACTCGCTCCAGGATATCAAACGGCCTTATATACCTAGGACTAAGCTTTCCCCGTACGCCAAAACGAATGATGCCGCGGTTAGACGAGATCTTAAGGAATACATGGTCGCCGATAGCAAACTCTAAGGGATGTCGATAAGCATCGGCCCAATGCCGCTGGCGATCTTGGGCCTCTCGAAGACGATCTCTGATTCTTTTGACCACTTCAACCGTCTGGGCAATCATCTCTGGACCGAGCATCTGCCTCTCTCCGATGTCATCCCATGCTAGCTGGGATCTGCATTTCCTGCCATACAGTGCCTCGAACGGGGCCATCTGAATACTGGCCTAGAAACTATTATTGTACGAGAATTCTACCAGGTGCAGGTGATCCTCCCATAAACCACCGAAGTCAAGGGTACAAGACCTCAACATATCTTCAAGAGTCTGGATTGTGCGTTCCGACTGGCCATCTGTCTGCGGATGATAAGCTGAGCTAAACTGAAGGTGAGTTCCCAAACTCTCTTGCAGGCTACGCCAAAAGTGTGATGTGAATCTTGAATCCCTGTCCGAGGTGATACTGACCGGCACCCCATGAAGCCTAACAATCTGCCTGAGGTACATTTCTGCTAGCTGAGCCGTCGACTGACCAACTCTGAACGGAAGGAAGTGAGCCACCTTCGTGAGCCTGTTAACTATAACCCAAATAGCATCTCGACCAGCTGGGGATCTAGGCAATCCAGTCACAAAATCCATGGTCACATGCTCCCACTTCCATTCTGGAATCGGCAAGGACTGAAGAAGTCCAGCGGGCCTCTGATGTTCAGCTTTAACCTGCTGGCAAACCAAACACCGAGAGACAAACCGGGCTATCTCCCTCTTCATTCCATTCCACCAAAAATACTGACGAATATTTCTATACATCTTCGTACCACCAGGATGAATAGAATACTGTGAACTGTGAGCTTCTGCCATGACCTCCTGTCTGATATCTCCACTGGGTACACAAAGACGAGTGACGTGCCAAAGTATACCATCTTCATGAATGCACAACTCTGAACTTCTCCCTATCTCACACTCTGCTCTGAGTCGCTGAAGCTTAGAATCTGTAGACTGCGCCATCCAGATCCTCTCAACTATGCTAGACTGAACCTGTAGACTGGCCATCAACGCCACGTTGGTTGGAAGAACCACTTTAACTCCCATATTCTGAAGATTTGCCAATAATTCTGGTTGCGCCGTTAGGAAATAAACTCCGGCTCTCCTGCTCAATGCATCTGCTACAACGTTGGCCTTCCATGTGTGATACTGCAAATCCACATCGTAGTCCACCAGTAGCTCAAGCCATCTTTTCTGTCGTATGCTAAGGTCCTTCTGGGTGAAAATATACTTCAGGCTCTTATGATCGGTAAATATCTCCACTCTATCTCCGTACAAGTAGTGCCGCCAAAGCTTAAGTGCAAACACTACCGCTGCCAATTCCAAGTCGTGGGTCGGGTAATTCTTTTCATGATCACGAAGTTGTCGCGATGCATAAGCTATTACCTTTCCATGCTGCATCAAAACACATCCCAATCCTCTGCCTGAAGCGTCGCAATAAACTATGAATCCTCCGGTCCCATCTGGAAGTGTAAGAATGGGAGCCGTTATCAAACCTCGCTTCAACTTCTCAAATGATTCCTGACACTCTGTTGTCCAAGCAAACTGCACATACTTGCGGGTAAACTGGGTCATCGGCACCGAAATCCTTGCAAAATTTGAAACGAATTGCCGGTAGTAGCCGGCCAATCCAAGGAAGCTGCGAACCTCTGCCACTGAACTAGGTACTGGCCGTGACTCGATAGCCACAATCTTCTGGGGATCTACCTCCACTCCTCCTCGGGTAATGATATGACCCAAGTACGAAATGCTATCGAGCCAGAACTCGCATTTACTAAACTTGGCATACAACTGATGTTCTCTAAGCGTCTGAAGGACAACCCTGAGATGATGTTCGTGCTCTGCTTCGCTCTTGCTGTAGACCAGGATGTCATCTAGGAACATAATCATGAACTGATCCAAGTAAGGCATGAAGATACGATTCATGAGGTCCATGAATACAGCCGGCGTATTGGTTGCTCCAAAGGGCATAATAAGAAACTCCTAATGCCCATACCTTGATCTGAACGTCGTCTTCGGGAAGTCCTGCTCTCTGACTCTGATCTGGTGGTATCCTGACGTAAGTCTATCTTCGAGAACACTGAAGCCCCTTTGAATTGATCAAACAAGTCATCTATCCTCGGAAGAGGGTATCTGTTCTTGATCGTCACTGAATTCAAGGTACGATAATCTACACATAGCCTGGACGTACCATCCTTCTTTTTCATAAGAAGCATCGGGGCTCCCCAAGGTGATCCACTTGCACGAATGAATCCCTTGGTCCTGAGTTCTTCAATTATCTTGTACAAAATCTCCAACTCTGAAGGTGCCATCCTGTAGACTCGCTCTGATACTGGTGCTGTCCTGGAGATCAAGTCTATAGTGAACTCGATCTTCTGCTCTGGCGGCATCCCTGAAAGTTCTACTGGGAAGACATCTGGAAACTCTTCAACTATTCGGGGTAACTGTACTGCTGCTACTGTCATCCGCAATACTGGGGAAGATGGTTCCACTGCGCCTCTAGAAAATAAAAACTCTGGCTCGTCTGGAATACTAAAGACAACCCTGCCAACATGGCAGTCTATCCTAGCATACTGGTTCCTCAACCAATCTATGCCTAAAACTATATCATAGTCTGCCATAGGGAACTCTATAAATCTAGTGGGGAACTCTCTACCGCTAACTACGATCCGACACGAGAAAAATACTCGATCTACTCCCACAAGACTATTACCAGTAAGTATATTGAGCCTTACTGATAATGACTCGGGCTCCAATCCTATCCGTGTCGCGAATCGTGCAGACATGAATGAATGTGATGCACCTGAATCAAATAATACCAATGCTGGAGAGGAGTTGACGAGAATAGTACCTGCCACTACCTCACCTGGTGAAACCTCTTCTTCCATAGTCATCATCATGGCCTGACCTTGTCCTCTGGCTACGGGTCCCCTCTGCTGGAAACCCCTCTGCCTACTCTGTACTTGGGCTTAGGTGTACTGCTGCTGGTTCTGCTGATGAAACGCCTGGGCCTGAGGCAACAATAGCCTCGGGTATTGCTGTTGCTGCATAGGTGCTGGTCCCCTAACCGACGGACTGGTTAGGTTAGAAGAGGACGAACTACCCCTATTCGGGCAGGCTCCTATCTTGTGATCTGCCGCTCCACAAGCCAGGCACAATCCCTGCGCCCTGCGATAATCTGCCACCACGTGCCCTGGCTTCCCGCAATGAGAACATCCCATCACGAAAGTCTGCTTCTGCTTCTGCTGCTGTGGGTACATCGGGGTTGAATGCTGAACCGACGTTACTAAGGCCGCCCGCCTCGGAGTTCCGATAGTCAAACCCCTTGCTGTCGGGGCTGGAGCTGATGATTGGTGCATCTGATTGTGGGACCGTTTCCTACCTCCGGTCCTATTCACGGTCCTCTGGGAGGTGTACTCATGCCTCCTAGCTGCCCTCAACACTGCATCGAACGTCTAGTGTTCGAACTGTTCCACTACCAACAATATCTCTAAATGTAGCCCCTGCTGGAACCGCTGGGCCCTATCAAACTCGGTCGCCACCAAGGTGGGGGCAAACCTACTGAGTCTAGAAAACTCAGATGCATAACCGTCGACCGTTCTGCCTCCTTTCTTCAAGTTGGTAAACCTCGTCTGTAGGTCGTACCGAGCTACAGCATCAAAATACTTCGTCTGGAATCTTTCTCTAAACACCGCCCAAGCAGCTGGTGCCGCTAATCCCACGGCCTGCGCCACCCACCAACTGTGAGCTAAGTCTAGCAACTGTAGCCGTACCACGGCCACCTTCTCATTCTCAGGAGTTCTAGCTGCTTCCAAAACCACTTCGGTATCTTGAAGCCATGCATCTGCGGCAATCGCATCCTCGATGCCGTCGAAGAAGGGAGGGTTCAAGCGCTTGAAGCTGTTGGCCGCGCTGTTCCCTGGATGACCGCCTCTGGTCAAAGCGTCTGCCACCGCCTGGTGCAAGGCATCTCCGCGACGATCCTGGTGTAGAAGCATGGAAAATACTAAAAAAAATGACTCATATGGCCAGGAAAGACCCATGCGGCTCAAAAAACGCATGCGGCTCAGGGAGTCATGCGGCATAAGGAGCTATGCGGCCGGAGGCATTCCATGCGGCTCAGAAGACATGTGGCGTAACAGTGCTCCCCTCCGATCCATGCTGCATTAATTGTTGTGACGGCTGACCCCTCTGAAAAGTTGACAGACCTGACACCAAAGCAGGTAATTATGACTCTGTCATGATGATGAATCTCTAGGAAAGAGAAAGAAATCTCTGACACGATCCCCCGAGAGCAACAAAATGCCACGTGGGTGTGCTTATGCGGTTCGAAGTGAAGACTTCTCATGCGGTTCAGAGTGAAGCTGTCCCATGCGGCTCGAGTAGAATCATCCCTATGCGGCTCAAGAAGATCATGCCCATGCGGCTCAAGCAGACACACCATTATGCGGTCCATGCGGCTCATCATATGGTTCAGAAGTCTGAAAGAGGGGGCCACTGCCCAGACAGCCCTGACACGTGTCCCAAGTCTTATGCGGCCCAAAATTCATGCGACCTAAATCTCATGCGGTCCAATCTGTATGCGGTTCCAGTCTCACCATTGGCTCTCAGGACACGTATCCTCAGCCGATCAATCTCCCAGATTTATGGCAATCCAAGATCGGGTCGAATCCCAATGATCTGGGGCACGTGGCAGGAGAATAAATTTGATTTATTTACAGATATTAGAGAATCATTATAAGGAAGATTTATGCCAATCAGCATTAATTGCTAATGGAGATTTGGTGTAATCTACCCTTAATGGTTCTGATTCGTCACGATCAGAAACGAACGGCCTGGATTGATCAATCCCAGGCCGACGTCATCTCCAAGAGCTAATCATTGGCAACCCTAGTGATCGCATCACACTATTATAAATAGCAAGGTGCCATTCCCTTGTGAGATATAGAGAGATATACAAAAAAAGAAACCAGAGAAGAATACGTATACACAGAGAGACTTCCCCCATAGTCAGAGAGAGAATATACACAGAGAGAGAGAAGCCAGGAGAGCAATCAGAGAGAGAGCAAGAAGGCATTTCTTCGTCAACGACCAAGCAGATCTTCCCCGAGTCAAGGCTGCGTACCGATCGTCCAAGGAGTAAGGCAGAGCGGCCGTCGCTTTCCCGAGCCTCTATCGTCACCCCCCAGAATCTAAAATAAACAATCGTACTTAGACTGCTGTACCTAGGTTTTCGTCCCTAGACTTTCTTTGGACGAGCGAGTTTGTATTGTGAGTCTAAGTTCAGTCCTCCGATAATTGTTCTGTACTTTTACAATCAATGGCAAACACGATGGCGACTCTGCTGGGGACTAACTTCTCCACGGCTGAGGAGTTGGTGACGCAATCGGACGCAGCCAAACTTGGCTCTATACAACAGAAGATGGTCGTACGCTTCGACCCAACAGGCGTTCGAAGAGATGCTCTCTGAAGGTAGCACTGGCCCGGTCCGGAAGCGCACCCGCACCATAAAGGCTCACAAAGAGTGGAGGCCAAAATCATTTGCTCCTCCGCAAGCCCTTGATGGGGTGCTCTCTATTGCTCAAGATGGCGAGAAAGACTCCCCTGCGGCCCCACTTCAGACCGTAGACAACTCTGCTGTCCCCAAGTCCGGCAGAAGAAAATACTATGATGCTGGACTTGCAGAGGCAAAGAGGAACTCTACGCGATCCGAGCCGCAGAAGAGTACTAGCCGCAGGAAGAAAGCCCATGCGGCTACAACCACCTACCGCATAAAGAAAACTCATGCGGCCACATCTGTCAGCCGCATAACTTATGCGGCTACAGTTGCCAACCGCACGGATGAGACTCATGCGGCTATTAAAGTCAATCGCTTGCAGAAAACCCATGTGGCCACAGATGCCAACCGCATGCGATCAGCCTGCACGGTCGTGACTCCTAGCCGCATAAAGACTCATCCTACAACAAAAGACAGCCGCATGCAGACAGCCTATACGGTACCCAATGCTAGCCGCATAGCATCCGTTCCACGCTTCTCTCGATCAGTCTTCGACCGGCTTTCATGCGGTCCTGATTCTGATCATTCTCTGGATGATAATCCAGACTCTGTGGTATTCGACTTAGACTCCTCCTATTACGCACCCACAAGTGCTAAAAGAAGGAAGTCTAGGGCAGCGCGGGCTCATCAAGTCCAAACGACTGCCCCAACCTCTGACTATCGGGGCGTCCCGCTGATTATCACACGGGCCTCTGATGGAAAGTTGTATAAAACCACTCAAGTCCAGCCCCCGGCGGCAAACAGACAAAGTGGTTCCTCTGACCTGCGTGAGGTTATCCTCCACAAACGCAAGGAAAGAGAAGGAGCTTCGGGATGTAAAGAGCCCTCACACGGACATCAATGCACCCAGATCATAGTCAACTGTTGTTGCAGCAACGCGGCGGTGACGGAAGACCGGCCATCCGTCTTCCAAAGACTACATCACCCGAGCTCAGAAGACGAGGCACCTCCTGTTGTCTCCTGCAAGTCCGTACAGAAAGTTCTCGCCAAGGGAAGAGGGAAGAAAATGAGCATCTCCAGCCCAAAGATGTCAACTACTGCAGCTAAGAAACCATCGTCTAAAGGGTTATCCTCCACTGGAGTATTTCAACACACCCGTTCGAAGACAAAAACTGCTGCAGTAGGAAGTTCGTCGTCTGCAACATTGGGGGTCGTCGGAACTGGGGGTAGCACTCCTCTAAACATCCACGACAATCCGACATTCCAGGAATACGGACTGGAGGAAGCAAATCCTCCGACGGATACAACAGATACCGACGTCCCCAAGGACATCCTAGACGAAGCAAGCTCCGAAGCTGGGGGTAGTGTTCCTTCCGAGTCCGAACCTGGAGAGAACATCCCCACATATATTGATGATTTCTCGATGTACGGGTACGACTCGGAGGGTACATCCTCTACCACTCCTTCCGTCACTCCTCATGTGAAGACGGTGTTCATGACAGACAGCAATCAAGGCGGTTCCGGTGATCGCCAGCGCATCGACACTTTGGAGGCCATATTGCACGCCTTGGTTAAGTCTGTAGACGAGATCAAAGCGGCGCTTCCTAATCTGCAGGGGGTGACACCTGGCCAGACAAGCACGGGTCCCCCAATCAACGTAGATTCAAATTCGGCGGCACCGAACCCGGGCAATAATCCTCCCGAAGTAACGGCTCCGACTGCGACATATGAGACCCGAGAAGTAAGGAGAGAAGTTCAAGAGCTCCGAGCCATGTTCCACGCCAGAGAAAACTCTCAAGACTTCAGAATACGGCAACCATATCCTGCTGAATGGAGGGATGTTCCATTCCCACCAAGATATAAGCCGTTCAATAGCAAGAACACGATGGCGACTCTGCTGGGGACTAACTTCTCCACGGCTGAGGAGTTGGTGACGCAATCGGACGCAGCCAAACTTGGCTCTATACAACAGAAGATGGTCGTACGCTTCGACCAACAGGCATTCGAAGAGATGCTCTCTGAAGGTAGCACTGGCCCGGTCCAGAAGCGCACCCGCACCATAAAGGCTCGCAAAGAGTGGAGGCCAAAATCATTTGCTCCTCCGCAAGCCCTTGATGGGGTGCTCTCTATTGCTCAAGATAGCGAGAAAGACTCCCCTGCGGCCCCACTTCAGACCGTAGATAACTCTGCTGTCCCCAAGTCCGGCAGAAGAAAAACTATGATGCTGGACTTGCAGGGGCAAAGAGAAACTCTACGCGATCCGAGCCGCAGAAGAGTATTAGCCGCAGGGAGAAAGCCCATGCAGCTACAACCGCCGACCGCATAAAGAAAACTCATGCGGCCACATCTGTCAGCCGCATAACTTATGCGGCTACAGTTGCCAACCGCACGGATGAGACTCATGCGGCTATTAAAGTCAATCGCTTGCAGAAAACACATGCGGCCACAGATGCCAACCACATGCGGTCAGCCTGCACGGTCGTGACTCCTAACCGCATAAAGACTCATCCTACAACAAAAGACAGCCGCATGCAGACAGCCTACACGGTACCCAATGCTAGCCGCATAGCATCCGTCCTACGCTTCTCTCGATCAGTCTTCGACCGGCTCTCATGCGGTCCTGACTCTGATCATTCTCTGGATGATAATCCAGACTCTGTGGTATTCGACTTAGACTCCTCCTATTACGCACCAACAAGTGCTAAAAGGATGAAGTCTAGGGCAGCGCGGGCTCATCAAGTCCAGACGACTGCCCCAACCTCTGACTATCGGGGCATCCTGCTGATTATCACGCGGGCCTCTGATGGGAAGTTGTATAAAACCACTCAAGTCCAGCCCCCGGCGGCAAACAGACAAAGTGGTTCCTCTGACCTGCGTGAGGTTATCCTCCACAAATGCAAGGAAAGAGAAGGAGCTTCGGGGTATAAAGAGCCCTCACACGGACATCAATGCACCCAGATCATCGTCAACTGCTGTTGCAGCAACGCGGCGGTGACGGAAGACCGGCCATCCGTCTTCCAAAGACTACATCACCCGAGCTCAGAAGACGAGGCACCTCCTGTTGTCTCCTGCAAGTCCGCGCAGAAAGTTCTCGCCAAGGGAAGAGGGAAGAAAACGAGCATCTCCAGCCCAAAGGTATCAACTACTGCAGCTAAGAAACCGTCGTCTAAAGGGTTATCCTCCACTGGAGTATTTCAACACACCCGTTCGAAGACGAAAACTGCTGCAGTAGGAAGTTCGTCGTCTGCAACATTGGGGGTCGTCGGAACTGGGGGTAGCACTCCTCCAAACATCCACGATAATCCGACATTCCAGGAATACGGACTGGAGGAAGCAAATCCTCCGACGGATACAACAGATACCGACGTCCCCAAGGACATCCTAGACGAAGCAAGCTCCGAAGCTGGGGGTAGTGTTCCTTCCGAGTCCGAACCTGAAGAGAACATCCCCACATATCTTGATGATTTCTCGATGCACGGGTACGACTCGGAGGGTACATCCTCTACCACTCCTTCCGTCACTCCTCATGTGAAGACGGTGTTCATGACAGACAGCAATCACGGCGGTTCCAGTGATCGCCAGCGCATCGACACTTTGGAGGCCATATTGCACGCCTTGGTCAAGTCTGTAGACGAAATCAAAGCGGCGCTTCCTAATCTGCAGGGGGTGACACCTGGCCAGACAAGCACGGGTCCCCCAATCAACGTAGATTCAAATTCGGCGGCACCGAACCCGGGCAATAATCCTCCCGAAGTAACGGCTCCGACTGCGACAGATGAGACCCGAGAAGTAAGGAGAGAAGTTCAAGAGCTCCGAGCCATGTTCCACGCCAGAGAAAACTCTCAAGACTTCAGAATACGGCAACCATATCCTGCTGAATGGAGGGATGTTCCATTCCCACCAAGATATAAGCCGTTCAATATCAACCCCTATGATAGCAAGACCTCAGCAAGTCGGTACATCACTTACTTCGAGGTCACTACCGACCATCTGCCCCATGATGACGCTATCCTGATACGGTTATTCATTGGGGCATTGGAAGGAGTCGCCTTCGATTGGTACCGCAACCTGCCGGACAATTGCATCCATTCCTTCGTTGGCTTCAAACGCCTGTTCTTGGAGAGGTTCTATGAGGTAGGACAGGACGTCACGATGTCTACCCTCATGGACATCATTCAAGGAGAGAAAGAGCTGACGAGGAATTACATTGAGCGGTTTCGTCAAACCGTAATGAAGTTACCATCCGGCAACCCGGACTCCTCCTTGATCGAAATTTGCCAAAAGAGACTACTCCCAACAATCAGTCTCTGGATGGGTGAGAGTCAATTCAAGGACTGGAAAGCTTTTATCAATAGTGCTACAAGTGCCGAAGAATGATTAAAGAAGGCTCGCCAACTGGGATTACATATCTCAGAGGGAGAGAACAAGGGCAAGCGTCCCAGCACCACCAACGACAATGGGGGTAGCCCCTCCAACAACCGGGACAACAGAGGCAAGCAGGCTATGGTGGCCGATACGGCCCAGAAGCCTGAGTCGCAACCTGCGGACAAACAATAGCCTCAAATCACTTACTCTTTTGAAGACGGTCACGTCAAGCCTATATTGGACATGCTCATACAAGGAGATAGGATTCAGCTTCCTCCACCAAGACGGGAGCCTCGGCCGGCTGATCTGGAGAACCCAAAGTTCTGCCATTACCACCGCTACGTCCACCATGCTACGCACGACTGCTACCAACTAAAACGATATATCCAGAACCTCATCGATTCGAACGCTCTGGCCATCGATTTTGAGAAGGTAACCATGGCAGCCAACATGGTGTCTGTACAATTCGGCAGCTTTCCTCCAACAGAGACCCAGGACGGGGTTATACCCATCCCTCTGGCAACGATGGAGATTGCTAATCTCCCACCTGCTCAAGCTGCTGGTCTAGTACCCCTCACCACATCACGAGGGGAAATCATATGGGTCCATCCGGACCTAGTCCACGAGGTAACTCAGTCCACTCCATCTTCTAAAAAGAAAAGTGGAAAAGTCAGATCCTGCCGTACCACCTCAGCAGATGAAGAGGAAGTCACGGCCGTTGTTACTCGATCCGGAACACAATCTCAACCTGTGGCTGAAAACTCGACTGATGATCATCCGCCCATTACCACGGATGCTCCGGGACCAGCTCAGCCTTCGACGACCGACAAGCCTAGGCCGAAGGAGACTCGCTTCGACAAATCCCTCCGAAAGGAAACATCTCAGGGGCTGGAGAGGCCCTACAACTTCGACATCTTGGCGTAATTGGCCAATATACCGGCCAAATTATCCTTATATGAACTCCTGAGGCTCTCGAAGGATGTCTGCACAGCCTTGAGCGATGCACTTCAAAATGCCGACGCGTACCTGGCTCAGGTCAACCTCACGGGAGAAAATCAGCCCGCAGACCTCCAAGACAGTGTATGTACGGGAGCCATGCCCAACATCGTCTTCACTCCACAAGACATGCTCATCAAGACTAATCTACACGATCGCCCATTATACTACACAGGCTACATCGGCGACATAAAGGTGGACCGAATGCACATTGACCCTGGGTCTTCCATAAGCATCATTCCAAAAGGACTACTGCATCATCTTCGCATCCCGATGCATCGCCTGACCCCTACAAATACTGCCATCAGCGGGTTCAATTCGGGCAGGAGCTACCCAATCGAGAAGATCCGTCTGAAATGTCAGATTGGCGATCTCCAATCAGAAGTCACTTGCTACGTCATAGATGCCGACACTTCATACAACATCCTTTTGGGGCGCCCTTGGATACACGATTACATGATCGTGCCTTCCACGCTACACCAATGCTTCAAATATGTCGACAAGCACGGCTTCGTGAGGACAGAATTTGCTGACATCGATCCCTTCAAAGGGGTCGAATCTTATTACTCGGACTCCTGCCTATACGAAAAGTCGAAGAGGCACCTTGAAGGAGAAAATAAACAAACTGATGTTGAAGCAACCACGGAATCAGAAGAACCTCTGACAATCCACCTCCAGGCTCGCAAACCAGGCAATTTCGTACCCCTTACGGCCACGCTGCGTAAGGACGCGATCAGACTCTCGGCACAGGAAGAGCAGTTGAGAATCCGGCTGCCAAGGTCCGGCCAGGTACCGAGACCCACGACAGGGCCACTTACCATCAGATTGCCGAGAGTCGGTCAATCCCAAACAGAGAAGCTCAATCCCTCCGATAGACCTCTGACGATACGCCTGCCTAAGAAAGGTCGTCACCCCGATGCGAGGTCTGACACTTCAAGCGAACCAGCCACCCCTCACTCCACATCAAGTGCCAGACTGGGGGTTGCTAGTCTACCGACAACCCCACGCTCCGCTCCGTCAGTTGAACCTCTGAAGATCAAGCTGACTAGGACGCCCTCTCAATCTTCATTCACACAGGGGGTAGCCGAAGAGGAACCAGAGCTAGCCAAGTAAGTGGCTGCCCACACTGACGCTCCCTCCGCAGATGATGTAATCCCTCTAGAAAAGATACCTTACTTCATCAATAAAGGGTTATCTTTGAACTACACCGAGCTCAATAAGCTATGTATAATGTATGCTATGGAACACGGTATAGGCACTCACCTACATACACAGGTGACAAATGTGTACACCGCTATCCAACTTACTCCAGTAGAAGACGCTTACCGAATAATCGAGGGAGAGGACCACCCAATCATCTTCGGCCGGACGAACAACCCGCATCCCCTCGCCATAGAAGAAGTCGACTTCGGGTCAGATGCTGGAAGACTGCCTCTGTATCTCTATAGCCCTCAATCGAAATATCTCATACAGAAACAGGGGTATGATCTAGAGACAACGCCAGGACTGAACTACGGCATTGGACGACGATTACCTTTGAAGACGCCAGCCCCGACGGGCAAACCACGGAACTACTATAACAAAACCCGATGCGGTTTAGGATATGTAACGCCTAGTACGACCCCTGAAAGCTCAGATGAAGAATGCGACTGGCAGTCACATTCAACCGGATCACCGACTTCCGACTCAGATACCAACATCGGAGATGTGTTCAGACAAGTCATGTCAGTCAACATGGCATTCACCGACGCTTACGAGGAAGACGAAGACATCCCCGAAATCCTTGAGCTAGAGCCATGGGCCCAGCAATTAGACGCACAATGGAAAAAGCGGTTCGAACTGAGAGAACCTCCTACTGAAGATGAGGTCATACAAGTGGATCTCGGCAGCGAATCTTCTCCAAAACTGATCTTTATCAGTAAAAGCCTAACTGACGAAGAACGAGAGTCGCTGTTAGAACTTGTCAGAGAATACATTGATGTGTTCGCCTGGAGCTATGAAGACATGCCGGGGTTAAATCCTGACATCGCTCTCCACAAACTCAATATACGGCCAGATGCAAAGCCAGCCAAGCAGCAACAACAACGCTTCCGCCCAGGCGTCATGGACGCGATCGAAGCCGAAGTCAACAAGCTAATAGCCAGCGGCTTCATTCGTGAAGAGCAACATCCTGATTGGGTCGCCAATATAGTACCCGTCCTCAAGAAGAATGGGAAGATTCGAATCTGCATCGACTTCCGCAACCTGAACGAGGCATGCCCCAAAGATGAATTTCCCCTTCCTATCACAGACATCATGATCGACAATACATGCGGCTTTGAACGTATGTCATTCATGGATGGATTCTCGGGGTACAATCAAATCAAGATGTCTCCCGACGACGAAAAGCACACCTCATTCCGGACCCCGATTGGCACATACTGCTACACAGTTATACCATTCGGTCTAAAGAATGCTGGCGCTACATATCAGCGAGCCATGAGTATCATTTTCAGAGAACATTTACGAAAGACAATGGAATGCTATATCGACGACATCGCCGTCAAGAGTCGCCGTAAGGAAGATCATCTGCAAGACCTGAGAACGGTGTTCAACTTAATGCGAGCCCACAATCTGAAGATGAACCCTACGAAATCGTTCTTGGGCGTATCCAGCGGGAAGTTCTTGGGCTTCATCATCACTGCACGGGGTATCCAAGTAGACCCCGAGAAAACGAGGGCAATCATGGAGATGGGTCCCCCGAGAAATCTTCGTGAACTTAGAGGCCTCCAAGGGAGGCTAGCTTATATCAGGAGGTTCATTTCCAACCTCTCCGGGCGATGCCGACCGTTCACCCACCTCATGAAGAAGGGAGTCTCATTCGTATGGGACGAGGAATACCAGCGTGCTTTCGATGACATCAAAGAATATTTATCAAATCCTCCAGTCCTGGTGGCTCCGGTCCCTGGAAAACCATTCCTGCTCTATGTACGAGCAATGGAACACTCCCTCGGTGCCCTGCTGGCACAATACAACGATGCAGGCCACGAGCAGGCCATTTACTATCTCAGCCGAATGATGGTTGGGCCCGAACACCGATACACCGCTGTGGAGAAAGAATGCCTCGCCCTGGTATTCGCCATTCAAAAGACGCGGCACTATGTCACGGGGCAAACCATACATGTGATCTCATGAATCAACCCTCTCAGGGTCCTCATGACCAAACCAGGGGCACTCATCTCCCGCCTCGCTACATGGGCGATATTGCTGTCCCCCTATCATATGATCTTCGTCCCGCAGAAGGCTGTCAAAGGTCAAGCCCTGTCAGACTTTTTGGCGGCCCATCCAGGATCGGAATCATCCAGAATATACGAAGAAATCCCAGATGAGGTCGCCGATTCAAATACAACCACCCACGATAACATATGGCGGATGTTCTTCGATGGCGCTTCAAGAACCGGACCCAAGGGAAACATCGTCGTCGGAGTCGGAGTAGTATTGGTCTCTCCTACCGGGCTAGTGATCAATCGCGCCTACTCTCTCACGGAACCCTGCTCTAACAATGTGGCCGAGTACAACGCTTTGGTCATTGGCCTCCAACTCGCAAGAGAACTGGGGGTAGAATACCTTGAAGCATACGGCGATTCATAATTAATCGTCAACCAGATTCGGGGGACGTACGAAGTCCGCCATGAAGACATGATCCCCTACCCCCAAATAGCGATCAACATTATCTCATCATTCGAGGGATTCTTCATCGAACACGTCCCCAGACTCCAAAATATCGAAGCTGATGCCCTAGCAGGCCTGGCTGCTTCCCTAGCAGTGCCAAACCACTCTCATCATTCGGTCGATGTAATCGGCCATGAGCTGGTCTGCCTCAAGAACAACGTTCAAGCCATGGCGAGTTATTCTGCTCAGATGATCAACGAAGCGCCAGACTGGAGACAACCATTCAAAGACTTCGTGGTCTATGACATCCTGCACGAGAACCCGAAGGAGGCTACTTCTATCAGACGGCGTTCTCTCAGATTCTTCTACGATACAGAGACAAAAATGCTGTATCGCCGCTCCTACGACGGATTACTACTTCGGTGCTTGTCGAACGCAGAAGCCAAAGAAGCCATACGAGAGGCTCATGACGGTGTCTGCGGGGCCCATCAGCCTGGCCCTAAGCTGCAAGACCGCCTTCGCCGGATGGGCTACTACTGGCCCACGATGGTGGCTGATGCAATAGATTATGCCCAAAAATGCAAGGCCTGCCAAGTCCACGCAGACTTCATTCACCAACCATCCGAATTTCTACATCCGACAGTGGCATCCTGGCCATTCGAAGCATGGGGAATGGATATCATTGGTCCAATCATCCCATCTTCCTTCCGAGGACATCGCTTCATACTTACGATCACTGATTACTTCTCAAAATGGGCAGAAGCTGTCCCACTCGCCGAAGTCAAGACTTCGAACGTAATCAGCTTCCTGAAGCACCACGTCATCTACCGCTTCGGACTGCCCCGAAGGATCATCCATGATAATGGTCCACAGTTTATAAGCCACGCATTCTACCGATTCTGCGATAAATACCGCATTCAAAATGTCGCTTCGACCCCATACAACCCGGCAGCAAACGGGTTAGCAGAGGCATTCAACAAAACAATCATCAAACTCCTCAAGAAATTTGTCTCCTCCAACAAACGCGACTGGAACGAGAAGCTCGGCGAGTGCTTATGGGCTTATCGCACCACAGTTCGAACAGCCACCGGGAATACACCATTCTCTCTGGTGTACGGGAGTGAGGCAGTTCTCCCATTAGAGACTCAGATTCCCTCACTCCGAGTTGCCCTCACTTATCAATTGACAACGGATGATAACTATCGACGTCGACTACAAGAGTTAGAGGCCTTAGATGAAAAATGCCTCCTAGCTCAGCAAAGGATCGAATTATACCAAGCACGCATCTCAGGAGCCTTCAACAAAAAGGTCAAAGTCAGAACATTCCAAGTGGGCGATCTTGTTTTGGCAGTCAGGAGGCCAATGGTCATGACTCACAAGACCACCGGCAAGTTCCAGCCAAAATGGGAAGGCCCATTTATCATTGAGGCCGTGTTCTCCAATGGTGCTTACCGCCTCGCCAAGCAGAACGGAGACTTGCTCATGTTGCCCGTCAACGGCAAGTTCCTGAAGAAATACTATGTTTAAACAACATTTTCCAGAGTTACGAGTTATGTGCCCGCTGGTACCACTAAACTCAACCCCCTAATTTTCCAACTTATCGAGTCACGTACCCTCTTGTACCGCTGAACTCATATCCCAAATTCCCAAGTTATGTACCTGCTGGTACCTCTGAACTTACACTTTGATTCCAACATTCACAGATTTTTGAGTCACGTACCCGCGTGTACCGCTGAACTCATGCCCTTCTTCCATAAAGATATCCCAAATTTCCAAGTCATGTACCTGCTGGTACCTCTGAACTTACACTTTAATTCCAACATTTATGGATTGTCGAGTCATGTACCCGCTAGTACCAATGAACTCACCCCATAATTTTCCAGATCTTCGAGTCATGTATCCGCTGATACCACTGAACTCACCCTCATAGTTTTTCAGATTTTCGAGTCATGTACCCGCTGGTACCGCTGAACTCACACTCACCATTCTCCAGATTCTCGAGTCATGTACCCGATGGTGCCTCTGAACTCACATCCCGGTCACTCTTTTGAAAGAAAGTCATGTATAATCATACCGCTGAACTTTCTTCCTACAAGAGATCCTCCCTCATGATCTAATACCTGCACTCCCAGTGCGCAACAAAGGTAACGGATCCACAAATTTCTAAGACGACCATGTCCTCATCACCTCTGAGTCGTCCCATTTCCGCCAAAAACAAATCACCCCTCTATATAGAATTGCCATGTCCTCATTACCTCAGAATTATTCTATGTACCCCTCGTCAAAGAGACCCTCATACTCACCATGTCCTCAGCACCTCTGAGTCAATATGATTGGTTCCTTTCTTTTAAACTTATTGTCCGTATCCAAAACCAGGGTATGTTAGGGACAATGGGTCCACGCAAAATGACCCGATAAAAGGATTATTACAAAGCAAAAGAGTGAAGCAAATATATATTCCATTCAGTCAGAAATCAGTTACATCCACACGGTTACAGGAAAGTTCTTCATTACAGACAAGACACCTCAAATCCCTAGTTACAAAAATACGTATACAACTCCTTCAACTACATTACGTATGAAGGGTGCAACTGAGGAAGATCCTCGTCCAGAATGGGAGAATCAGGATTCCCAGTGGTGTCACCCTCAGCAGTCTCGACAGTGGGGAGGACGTCGTCCCTCTCAGGCTCCGATTCTTCTTTCATTGTCTCCTTCTTAACAGAGGAAGACCCCTGATTGACGCCAGGGAGCGACGGATCCTCTACCACTGCAATATCAGCACTCGGTGGAGACACTATAAGAACCAAAAGACGAAAAAAAGTGATGAGAAATGATGAAAATAGTCAGAAGATATTCAGAAGTGTTCATGCGGCTCGTTTAAAGACAACTCTTATGCGGCTTGGGCATGGAATATATTCCATGCGGCTCATAGGATGTGTATGCGGACCACGTAATCTAAAAAGCTCGCATCAAAATGATTATGCACGAAGCAATACAGCAGAGCAGCATCTTTTAGGGTTTCAGAGCACCCAATCTTCCGCACAGTCCTTACCTTCGACGACAACATGAACATCAAGACGAACGGGGGGTGCGGCAATTGAAGACGAAGCCGACTTCCTGCTCCTAGCCACAACCTTCTTCACTGCCTTGGAAGCCCTAGGTGCCATCGTGGTTTGTCAGTTGGAAGAAGAAAGCAAGACAGAAATCTTAATCAGAAAGAGTCTAAGAGAGAAATCCTTCTAAATACCCTTCCATTTATAGAGAAAGGAGGACCAAGACCGACGTTTCGTACAAAGTAGTCGACTCTTCGGCTATCGATACTGACTAGTTAATTAGAGGTCAGAAACTCCTAGGATCCTGCCCCAAAAAGGTTTGCATGCATGACATAATGGCGTGGCGAGAAGCTATGCGGCTGAACAAACTATGCGGCCAAGATCTCTATGCGGTCAGGGTTTCATATGCGGTTAGAAGAGCACGGCCATGCTTCTTATTCAAAGTATTTCAATTTTACAAATTGAAAACTTTGAAGGGGGTCCTGTAGAAGCATGGAAAATACTAAAGAAAATGACTCATGTGGCCAGGAAAGACCCATGCGGCTCAGAAAACGCATGCGGCTCAGGGAGTCATGCGGCATAAGGAGCTATGCGGCCGGAGGCATTCCATGCGGCTCAGAAGACATATGGCGTGACAGTGCTCCCCTCCGATCCATGCTGCATTAATTGCTGTGACGGCTGACCCCTCTGAAAAGTTGACAGACCTGACACCAAAGCAGGTAATTATGACTCTGTCATGATAAGGAATCTCTAGGGAAGAGAAAGAAATCTCTGACACGATCCTCCGAGAGCAACAAAATGCCACGTGGCCCTGCCACGTGGGTGTGCTTATGCGGCTCGAAGTGAAGACTTCTCATGCGGTTCAGAGTGAAGCTGTCCCATGCGGCTCGAGTGGAATCATCCCTATGCGGCTCAAGAAGATCATGCCCATGCGGCTCAAGCAGACACACCATTATGCGGTCCATACAGCTCATCATATGGTTCAGAAGTCTGAAGGAGGGGGCCACTGCCCAGACAGCCCTGACACGTGTCCCAAGTCTTATGCGGCCCAAAATTCATGCGGCCCAAATCTCATACGGCCCAATCTGTATGCGGTTCTAGTCTCACCATTGGCTCTCAGGATACGTGTCCTCAGCCGATCAATCTCCCAGATTTATGGCAATCCAAGATCGGGTCGAATCCCAATGATCTGGGGCACGTGGCAGGAGAATAAATTTGATTTATTCGCAGATATTAGAGAATCATTATAAGGAAGATTTATGCCAATCAGCATTAATTGCTAATGAGGATTTGGTGTAATCTACCCTTAATGGTTCTGATTCGTCACGATCAGAAACGAACGGCCTGGATTGATCAATCCCCAGGCCACCGCCATCTCCAAGAGCTAATCATTGGCAACCCTAGTGATCGCATCCCACTATTATAAATAGCAAGGTGCCATTCCCTTGTGAGATATAGAGAGATATACAAAAAAAGAAACCAGAGAAGAATACGTATACACAGAGAGACTTCCCCCATAGTCAGAGAGAGAATATACACAGAGAGAGAGAAGCCAGGAGAGCAATCAGAGAGAGAGCAAGAAGGCATTTCTTCGTCAACGACCAAGCAGATCTTTCCCGAGTCAAGGCTGCGTACCGATCGTCCAAGGAGTAAGACAGAGCGGCCGTCGCTTTCCCGAGCCTCTATCGTCACCCCCAGAATCTAAAATAAACAATCGTACTTAGACTGCTGTACCTAGGTTTTCGTTCCTAGGCTTTCTTTGTACGAACGAGTTTGTATTATGAGTCTAAGTTCAGTCCTCCGATAATTGTCCTGTACTTTTACAATCAATGGCAAACACCTGCGAAGTTATCAAGGTCCTGATGAGACCTACCAAGGTGCCATCATCAGGCTCGACGGGCTGGACGGGCCGGATTGGTGGTTCTCCTACGGTAGGTACAACTCTGGAGGCTACTCCGGAATGCTGGGCTTGATCTCCAAGTTGTGGCTGGTCCACGGGAAGTGCTCTACCTTGCTGATCGGCGGGGTCATGTACAGTGCCGCTGAAGAAGACAACACAGAGAAACAATAAGGAAGGACCAGGACAGATCAACGATACAAGCACATGATCAGGGCAAGAATCCAGAGATTCAGAGGATATGAACGGAGATCAAGGACGAGTACTGATTGAGACATCTATTTGGTAAACCCTCACATTCTTGAATGCCAAGACCTGCATAGGCCACTACTTAAACCATGTCACGCCCCAGAACCAGAATACTGTATAGCGGGGGCGTACATAGCCAGCTACGTATATTGAAATAGAATCCACCTCGCTATACGGTCACGGCTGTCTAGATATGAGGGTTTACTACAAGCCAACGGTCTCTTACGGTCAAGCCTATTGTCTCAATCTCAAGCAAGTAATATAGTTTACAAGATGTTAGACCACCAAATATACAATAAAAGGCGTCCCAAATATTACATATTCAACTGATCATGAAGCTAGTCATACAAAATACGAGGACTAGCAAGAGTTAAGTCATACATGATCAACCCTAGGATTTGTTAATCATGTTACAGCCCGTAGGCAGACAGTAAGTAATTGCATCGAGCTAACAGGTGCTCGTCGGCTAAACGCCTCAAAAAAATAATTTTACAATGAAGTGAGTGAAACAAAATGGAAAACCCACTCGTAGCCCGGGTTCCTTCTAGTCGCCACCATTGGGCTGGAAGTTCGGTAGATCCTCGGGTGCTGCTCCAAAATCTGGCCACACAAAACCAGCTGGATCAAACCCCAGAAAGAGCAAGTGCCACAAAGGAGGCCACGAAATAAGAACAAAAGCCAGCATATCAGATCATAAGAAAATGGAAGAAAAGTACAAGTAATAAAGAGTACAACAGGACAATAAACGACTAAGGACATGGAACCATTCCGGGAGCCAGATTACAACCCGTAAACCAAACAAGGACCGGGGTTGTAACCCTTCGCCTGAATAGCACTTGTCTCTACCCATTTATTATTAAAATAAGTAAAATAATCATGTTTATGGGTACCAGGTACAGGGACTGGACGAGACTTAGACAAGGCTGGACACCATCCATTCACAAACGGCCAAGCAATTACTACGGCTTACTACTTAACTAACTAGGGTTATCACAAGCCTAATTACTAACAAGATGCAAATGAGAAATTTCCAGTCCCAAGCCCTGCAGACTATCCAGTTATCCTTCCGCGGGTTGAGAGTATGGTTGGGTACATCGCCCAGGAGACGATATACCCATAGGTGACTTAGAGGGTGCAACACATGACATTGTGCTGGAAATGTTTCCTACTCGTTGGCAGGCTACAAGTTCGTTTAAAGCGCCCAGATAACGAGATTGCTTGTGACTAAAAATTCTCCATGAACTATAGTTTGATCTAGTCATTAGCCTAATCCATATTCAATATGAATCCTTGACCGTGGTAACCAGGGAGTCACGTCCTAGACATGATGCGAGACAAGATAAGTGGATTGCACAAGGTAGTAAGAATGAACACCCACGGCGTCAGAGTTGATTATACGAGTCAAGTTAGCCATCGCAACAGCATCAAGTTAAGTCAAGTTACAAGTTACAGGTGTACAAGTTACAAGTCAGGAGTGCGCCGCCACGGGCCACTATCGAGAAGATCAGAAGGTACTAGAATCATACGTCACAGAAATCACAAAAAACTGTACTAGTCATAAGCAAAACATCAAAACCGTGCCAGGTCGTGTTGGGTCGAGACAGTCGTGTTGTGTGGAACAAGATCTCAAAACTCCAATCCACAAAAGAGAATCCAAGTCCAAAAAAATAAAACCAAATCACCATGGGTAACAGGCTGCGCAGGAGATCAGATTGTGCTGGGGGAAATGGACTGCACAGGGGTTAGGTTGCACTAAAGTTGGGTTGCGCTGAAGATGGGTTGCACTGAAGATGGGTTGCGCTGAAGCGGGTTGCGCTGGGAGCGGGTTGCGCTGAAGCGGATTGTGCTGAAGATGGGTTACGCTGAAGATGGGTTGCGCTGAAGCGGATTGCGCTGGAGCCGAGCCGCACTGGGAGCGAGCGGCGCAGCAGTCAAGTGCGCCAATGGGAGGAAGACGCTGGAGCTAAGAAGCGCAAGTCAGCCCAGCGCAAGGCGCTGGCCGAAGAGTTACGCAGTCCGGCCATGCGCTAAAGAGCGCAGGCCGAGAATCATCTTCTCCATCAGGCCGAGAGGAAGACCTCAAGAACCCTAAATTTCAATTCTTCATAACTTGACCAAAACAAAACCAAATTTGGATTTTCAAAGTTCTAACTTGTGTAAAATTGAATTCTCTTCCACATGGAAGCCTCAAAACAAAAAAAAATCTAAGTTTAATAGATCAAAACCAAGAAAAACCCAAAATGATTAAAACTTAGATCTAGAAAAATGGAAGCTCCAAATCACAAAATACCAAGTTCTAATGTTGTTCACCATGGCCTACTCTAGCTAATGGACAAATAAAATTGGGTCCTTATGTGGTGGCAAGGTGCACTTGCCTATGGTGTTGGGTGTTGTGTGGAAGAAGGAAGAAGAAGAAGGAGTTAGAAATTAATGAGGGAAGTAATGAGGAGAGAGAATGGTTGGTGGGGATTTTAATGAGGGTGGGTTGTGGTGGAATGAGGGTGGAGTATAGGTTAAGGTGTTCCATTGGGTTTAAAATCAAACCAAACCAACTAAAACCGAGCCGAGCCGAAACCCAAAATACGAGAAAACCCAAAATTTCGCAAGTCGAAAAAAATAAAATACATGCCAAAATCCAACTACGAGTATAAATATGAAATACGGGAAATGAGGGTGACAGCTGCAATGATCACTGTGGCATGAACTGCGACTTCGGTGTTATAACTATGCAAGACGGCCTCTGATGATGGCACGGACAGTTCCATTGGGTTCAGAAGGGTCAATTTTATTAGGGTGGACATAAGGTAGTATAAAATTGGCAAAGGAATAGGAAAATTGGGATTGGTCATAGACATGAGAAAATTGAAGAAAATTTGATAGATCATAATATTTATGATTTTTAGAAAATATTTTATAATACTTGCAAATATATTTTTATTTGTAAAAAAATAGTTTTTAGATAAATACTTGAAAAGTATAAAATCATTTTAGGCAAACACTTTAATTTTTAAAAATACGGTTTTGAGGTGGTAAATAAAATCGTTTTTTTTTTTTTGTAAAACTATATGTTTATTAACTATTTAAAAATCGAGAAGTTTTTATAAAAATAATTAAAACTATATTTTTTTTCCTTTACTAGTTAAGATAAATGAAATATACATAAAATAGTTTAAGTCAAAAATTCATTCATAATAAGCTAGGAATATAATATTATAATAATAATAATAATAATAATAATAATAATAATAATAATAAAACTAAGGATAAATAATACTAATATTAGTATAAACTTTTAAGAGACATATAAAGAAAATGAAAACAAAATAATAATAACAGAAATAATAACACTACGAATAATATCACTATTATACTAATATTAATAATATCAATGAACCAGCAGTTTTTACTGTTGTTGCTCTTCAATCTTGAAACACCCAAAATATATAGAAATGTACTTAGAAATAAACAAACTATCTAAACCTGGCTACAGTTGTCTTTTCTTTTTAAAAAAACAAAATAATAATAATAATAATAATAATAATAATAAAAATAATAATAATAATAGCAGAAGAAAAATATATGAACTTTAAATATTAATCTTTTTCATTACGCACCCCTGTTGTTTCCTTAGTAACAAAAAGAAGGGAAACATAAAAAAATAATAATAATATAGCTGCACATCCCAATGTCCTCCTCGTGAGGAGTAAGGAAAGATCACAGCATTAATGTTTGAAGAAGGAAGAAACCAACAAACCAATGCATAAACAAAACAAAGAAAAATATAAATAATCCACAGCTCTCCTCCCTCAGGAGAGAGAGTACTCTATTGGTGGATGGAAAATGGAAAACGAGAGAGAGGGATTCAAAGAAGGGGGAGAGGGCTGATCGAGAAGAAGTGAGCGTGAGAGAGAGAGAGAGCCGGAGAGGCTGAGAGAGCGAGAGGCGAAGAAGTGCGGGCGGAGGAAGAAGAAGGGCGGTAGTCGACCACGCGGGCTCGCTAGCGGACGTGTGGCGGTGCGACACAAGGAGGCGGCGGAAGCTGGGCGCGGAGGCTGGTCCGGAGAGGAGGAAAGGCGCCGGTGGGAAGGAGGTCGGAGGCGGTCGGGAGCGGCTGCGGATGTGCGCGGAGGAGGGGAGTAGGCCACGGCGGGCGGCGGTGGAGGAAGGGCACGGCAGCGCTGATGGCCGGTGCTGATCCCGCAGAGGTTCGTGTGCTAGAGACGCTGGCGTGAGCGGTGGCCGGCAGTTGGGTTTCGGGTGCGGTCGATCACATGGCGACCGGTTGAAGTTTGAGACAGTCGGGAGAGGAAATGAGAGGGGATGAAGATAGCGGGTGCGACGCTCGGATGGTCGCCGACGCGGAGGATCTAGACGGCGTGGTTGGCATTCTGACAAGAGGGTGGTGGAACAAACGAAATCTGGTCGAGGTCTGGTCGTGCTCGGTCGAGGAGGACACGCGGGGCTGGGAGCCGCTAGGTCGGTCGTCGGTAGCTCCAAGCAAGGTTAGATTAGGATTTTTGATTTGTTTCCCGTTGTGTCGTGTCCTCGGGGTTGGACCCGCAGACACAGGATTTGGTTTGTGTTTCTTAGTGCCTCCGGTAGTGGTGGTACTGGCAGCCGGAGGGCTGGGGTCTGGGTTGCCAGCGGTGGTGGCTGACGATGATGATAGTGGTGGTCGTGGTTGGTATTGACGGGGTCGGCAGGAGGAGGTGGTGAAGGGTTGGTCTGGGTGCGACCGGGGGCTGTGGAGATGTTCGGTCGGTGTCGGCACGGTGGTAGTGTTGTCCGCGCCAGGGACAGGGTGACGGAGCGACGGGAACGGCCAAAATATAGGTGTAGAATTAGGTATTGGTTGTATCGTGTCGGGGATGTCCAACACGACCAGGATGGGTGTTTGTGGAGAGATCATGTCCGGTATGTCGGACGCAGGATAAAATGTATATGTAAAAATACTTTATTGAAAAGACACCCGAGGTCGGACCCGAGGCCGTCACGGCTGACACGAGAGATATTGGACACAGACACGAGGCACTCACATTGGTGGATTTTGTGGAGGAATAATATGGAGAAAATAATGTGGAGGAGTACCTCTCCTTATATAAGAGGTGGGAATTCCCATTTGGATAAGGATTAGGATTTATTTAAACCCAATTAGATAATTTGCTACTAATAAATTTAAATCGATGCAATCAATAATAATCCAAATCCAATTCTAATTTAAATCTAGATAATCTAAACTCAATATAAATTCTATCTTTAAATTTAAATCAAATCCATAAAATCTAATCAAATATTTAAATTGCCACAATAATTTCAAAATATATTTTCCAAAAATATTAATAATAATAATTTCAAAAATTACATTATTATTTAAAAATAAACTAATAAATAATTACGAAATATATATGTATGCACAAATAATATTTACATAAATATACTTTTCTAGTATACCATTTTAATAAAAATTATTTATTATTATAATTGTATAAATGAAAGGCTTTTCATAAATAAAATCATAAACTTGGAAATTTTGGTATGTTAGCTAAAAATAATTATTATACATATTATTTTGAAAAAAATAGAAAAATGTTTTTCAAAAATATGTACGCTCGCACATATTCGCACTCGTCGAGCAATTTCGAAAAATAAAATTTTGCGCGCGACGTACAATACAAAATAAAAAATCAGTACCAAATTTATATATATATAAAATTTAAAATGTAAGGGTTTTACATCCTACCCAACTTAAAAAAATTTCGTCCTCAAAATTAAAAATTAGTAGGGGGATGTAGCTCCCCTTCCCGAAATTTTTAAATATTTTATTATTATTTATTTTATTGAGGCCATATAGTGTTAATATTATTATTGTTGTTACTAAAATAAATTAGTTATTAATATTAGTTATTTTCATTTTATCGATTATCAAAAGATAAATGTGTATATATAAATATGTGTGCGTTTATATATATATATATATATATATATATATATATATATATATATATATATATATATATATGATAATATGTTGTGTGTGTATATAAATATGTGTACGTATATGAATATAAGTAAATATTAAATATAGATATATTGTGTATGTGTATATGTATATATATGTATATACATAATATACGTGTGTAGGAATATAAGAATATACGTTATATATGTGTATGAATAAATGTGCTAGTCCAGCATTCCAACCAGGCACACTGGTTTTTAGATTCATAGGTGCTGACTGCTGAGTTATAGTGGTGCAAAAAAAAAAGAAGGGAAAATTGGCAAACAGTGCCTTGTAGGAATAGATTGGGATTGGATGCTCAGATCTCACCAGAAACGGCTCTTGGAGGCAGTAGAATAATACTATTGGTGGTAGAGTGAATAATGTTGTGGGAATATATTCAATCTTGGAGATATATGAACAATCAAGCCTGTGGTGCCTCTAAAAGACAACTAAAATATGTTAAGAACTTGAGAATAGGAGGTATGGAGATTGTCCTGGGCCATCCACCACAAGACTTAAGTTAGCACCCAACCAAGCATTAATCCCCCACTGCAATAGCAGTAACAACCCATGCGCGCCCCAATGCTCGAGCCCAGCTGAGCAAGCAACTCAACTGAGCAAACCAGCAAGCCCAAACGAAAACTTACCCGACCCCATCCCTGGCAGCGTATACATACGCTTATAAGAAAGCATCGAAACTTAAAACCCCAGGTCGAGCAACTCTACTCGAGCCCGAGCGGATTCCCAACCCTGAACTAAACTTGGTTCAGTTGTTTTTCCCGCAACGCAATATAAGAGAGAGCGAGAGCGAGGGATCGAGAGAGAAGTTTTCACCTTAAACCCTAACACCCTAAGCCGCTGCGCCCCCAGCCACTGGGCGACCCCCTGCCCCGCGTGCCGCCAGGGAGCAGTCGCCGGCCGGCCAGGTTGCCGCCGACCCGCGCGTATATGCACAGGAACAGGAAGCAACAACAGCAGTTGCAGGCGCAAGGAACCATCTTCGTGACGACGTTTCGTCGCGCACGCTCGTCCTTTTGACGAGCCGTTTGTTCAGGTATGCTACCAACCTAACCATCTTTATATCCCTGCAATTAGTTCGAATATAGATGGCCGAGGTTGGCCAGAAAATAGAGTTGAGATCGACGAAAAACCCGTCCCAAAAATAGGACTAAAAACAGTCGAGTTAGCCTGTTTCACAATTATTTATCTTCCAAACCATGCATAATTTCGAAAACCTATTTAAAGGCAATTATTGACAACATATAGGGCTTCGAATCCCTTTTTACGGAATTTGATTCCAGCGACTACGTGTCGAGAAATCAAATTCCGAAGTTACCGAAAAACCTGTTTTATAAATCATGAAAACGCTCCACACGACGTGCGTCACGTCAATCCGGACGACGTGGTCGCGTACCGAAAGGATCGAAAGCTGCGTAACGGCTTCGTGGTCGTGTGGGCTTTGGCGGAATTCAAATTGGTCGCGTGTGCGCGACGAATTTGATGCGTATCCGTCGAAATTCACCGTATCGTGCACTTTGCAAATTCTCCAATTACTTTGTGCACACTCGTCAGATCGAGACGAAGCTTGCGCCAACAGGACCATATCATTTTTCTGGTCCTGTATGCCAAGTTTGGTCCGATTCTGAGACAGTTGAATCCGACGTCGTTTTACGGGCCCCACGGTCCCACTCAACGGGCGATTTTGTGCACGGCCCGCCGGAATCCAACTTTGGACATACGGTTGGGTTCGTTTTAGAAAACTGGATCCGTAGACATGTAGTTTGACGACTTTAGAGACCGTTGACTCTGGTATGCTTTTCGGTGCAAAGCGGGTCCAACGGCGGACATCGTTTTGACCCAAAATTACCGTTTTGCCCCTGTGTCCAGAATTGGACTTAAGGATAGGCAATCCTAGCTAATTAGACTATTCTGAGATCATTGGTATTGTTTATTTCAGCTTCCGGAGACTGTTGTACGGGTTTTGACTATTGTGGCACATTGAGTAGTTCAGACTGTCGGTTTTACCAGCAGAGGACCACAGGCGAGTACAGTTTATTGTCTGCATTTCGATATTAATCTTTACTATATTTCATTGATTAGTCATTGGTTATGTAATATTTTTATACTCTATTATAAATTATTGAGTCGGGAATGAGAAGTACCAAGGATGTGTGATCAGACCGTAGACCTTGTAGATCTCGTAGACATTGTAGATCTTGTAGACCTTGTTTACTTTCATGCAGTAGATCTTGTAGACCTTGTTTACTTTATGCAGTAGATCTCGTAGACCTTGTTTACTTTATGCAGTAGATCTCGTAGACCGTGCGGTGTAGTACCCCAGACCGATCACATGCAAAGGTACTTCTAACGGTGGAAAGTATATTGGTCTATTTATTACTATTGATTTTCTCACGGCTTTACTGTTATTTTCAAAACTCATGATTGATGCCTAACCTTTGTCTTATAGTCATTTTCTTTATTTGAAATTGCATTCAGTGAATTGTGCTCGTTCCATTCCTGACTGGAAACCAACATTTTCAGGTTAGCCGTGGATTCACTTAGCTTGGAAAGTGACGGGGGATACTTGCAGACAAAAGCCTAGAGACTAGCTAGATAGTTGAGTTGTAGTCATACCTTTATTTGTACAAGTTTATATTCTTCTACAAATGTAAAACTTGTAATCTTTGTAAGTTAAATTAATTATGTGAATGAGCATTGTTTGTGATTTTGATCTTCATGGCCGTGACAGCGTTCTACCGCCGACATTGCGGCGTAGGCTGGCTTGGACACGTCTCGTATCCGTTTAAAAAAAAACGGGTGCGGGTCGTGACAAGTTTTTGTGGTGGCCCATGCAGGTCAGATTTCGCTAATCATGCGAACTTGTGATAGTACTTAAGTTAGTCGTACTATTGCGAGCCTGCGACTAGGAAATGCTCATTCACGAATCTGAAATTAATTTAACTTAAGAGAATGACTAGGACTAGGAGTCCCTTATACAAATTTACCGATGGGTAGTCTAGGCCATGCAATGTAGATAAGGAGTTATTAATTTTGATAGTTATCAGATCCCCATAGGTACACTATTACCTCTTGATTTAACGATATGATCTAATTTGGATAGATTATTCCCTTGGTAAGGCAGGGCTTCATAGAATTAACGATCTAACCTTGATAAATGGTGCAATTCTTTCTCCTTGCCCTTGGATATCATCTTCACATCTTAGTCAAATTGCCTATTTAGTTCCTAAATTTTTCCTAAGAATTGTTATTTCTATGTTATCCATAGATGAACCTCAAGTTAGTTTAGATTCAAGTTTTTCCTCAAAGGCTTGAATACACACGGAATAGTTAGAATGTTTGTATTTCTTTGTCCTCGATTATTTCTCCCTGTTCGATCCTTCTTTTAAGGGTTGTGAGTGATAGGACAAATGTTTACGTTTTATTTCATAGTCAACTTGTTTGAATCTATAGAAGCCGATGAAGTTTTACAGATATAGTTAAAAGAATATTAGTTGACTCATAATGGCAGGACAGCAGCGCACTGTCGCCATTTATTTAAATTATGGACTCACTGTAGCCAGCAGCGCACTGGCGAGACACGACCCCTAGAGTTGAAATTAGATTAGGAAAATATCGGTTATAGAATATTTCTAAAACTATTGCTAGTGGTCCTCTTTGATCGTAGTTACCCTTGTGACATGTAGAGTATTTGATAGGATATCACCTCTGAGTCACGGAACCAAGGGTTTACCATCGTACGAGTATACGGACGAGGCGTAACTCTCGGTGAAATGACTTCAAACGTGATTACAGGTTTAGGATACTATGGAGGATAGGACAATGCCAGGTATGTCCCATAAGATCCAAAGCCAATATTAGTGGAAGTTCTGTAAGTTGAGTAGCATGTCTCCCAACCTAGCATTATGTGGTCCTTGTGATCTATTGACGAGGTAATTGATAGACACTAATAAGTTACCAAGAATATAGAATCCAGAGTTCCATAACCCATTAGTTGACCAAGAACTTATGGACAGGAAGATTTTAGAAAGATTGTATAAGCAAGAACACCAGGTAGGTTTTGATTCTCACAAAACCCGAACTACTTGTGCTTTCTTCCAAAAATCTCGCCTATTCATATTTTGACTATTTTGACCAATGCCGCTATTACAGCCTAGTTTTGCAAGCTTACTCTTTTATCGAGCTTGATTCAAGACATATGTTTATTGGGGACGCCCACTAACATATTGTCTAATCAGAATCAGTATATTATGGTCTGATCAACCATGATGCATTTGGTTCGCACTTTATTTAATTACCCTACGTGGATTGAGATGTAGATGTCTCTAGGATCTCATCCGCGACTGCTTGACAATTCCTCTTGAATTATACGTTCGCCCTTGAATCACGTGATTGTATTCAATAACATCTTTCTTGAACTCTTTATGGTTTTTTGTCTTTCACTGGTTCGGAAAGGCAGAAGCTCGTAATTTATCGCGTATCCCCATGGCTATGGTAGTTGTATACACAAGGGAAGTTATCGCCAGCCATGCGATCGAGTTACGCGTTCTCCTCTCGACCCCAAACTGTATCGGGACTTTCAAGCCATCTGAAATTAAGAATGATTAGGGTTTTACCCTTAGTCGTAATGCCAACCCAGGAGACTATCTATTTTCAAAGAACGATTCATTGTGTCTCTAAATATTTTCTTGAATATTGTCTTTACTTTCAACCCTTGTGCCTTGACTCAACCGTCCCTCGACCAAAGCCCACAGTTTAGACATGAGATGAATAGACAAGGCTAAGGTCAATAATTTACCGCGACTATGGTAGACACTCATCCCGAGATGGGTTTCCAATAAATATTACTCTAGTTATGTAAATTTTATTATTAAGACCTAACTAGTGTTGGAACACCATAGTCACTAGCTTAGCCAATACCATAGCTTAAATACCTTATCAAATTGTGATATACCAGTTGTCAACAACAATGCATGATCACTGCAGCCCATACTACTAGAACCCTTATGACCATAGCCTGACAGGTTTAACACAATTAGAGTTTCACGACTCAGTGGTTAGAAATCTTTTTAGATGATGTGCCTTAGAGTTGGTCACCCTGTCGATAACCCTTGTATACAGTGGACGAGTAGATCATTCTATTTTTCGACCGTGTGTCATTGAACACTCTCGTTCTCCATTCATTGAGGAACGATCCTTGGCTTGGCTTAGATCTACCGTATCCTGTTACGCCGTGCCTTAATCTTTATTGACAAGAGTCGAGGTACAATAACGGACTTGAAATCCTTCTAACCTCAATATTCCTAGGGCCATGTCCTATTTTAAGGTGGGTAGACTGTAAGCCTTCTAAAATTTTAGGGTATACGAAGATTACCGACTGATTAGGATAATCTTTCAATTGGGTTGATAATTAATACCCTTGGACTCCCACTTTTCATTCAGATCCTTTTGCGTCCCCGGCCGTGCCATTAGTAGTCGGAACACGAGACTAGCTGTTACCTCCCAACAAACCTCACATGCAAGATCTAGACGAGTCCACCTTCATCTAGGTATATCATGTCTCGCTCAAACATGTCCCCTTGTACTCTATTTTGGGGTACGACTTTCAGGTTAAAAGGACCAACTGTAACCCTTACCATAATACCGATATACTTTCCGACTTCCATTAGAGCCTCAACCTTGACTCAAATCCTTCGACCCAATATATGGTTGTGAACTACCCGAAGCCCACTACACACCTGCTACTAGCGTACCGTCCAATTGAGGCCTCATGTGCTACTTAAACACAAAAGTCACTAAAGGCGCATTTTGGACTTGTGGACCTATTTAACCAACCCGACTGTCCAATTAGCTCAATCACTTGGGTTGAAACCTACTCTAGGTTACCCTAACCTGGTAGAAGTAGTTTAGTATTGGAATCTTGTCCAGTCCATATGGATTGCAATCCAGGGTTCATCCGACCGACGATTACTGTCCAATCAGGAAGTCCATTAAGACCCAGTAAAACCTATCTATGCATACCACTATTGTTAGACTATAAAGTCGAACTATTTGAGATAGGTCCCTATACCGATCATGCAGCCTCCATCTCTTAGAATATGGTGTCATTCGTAACCATCATCCCGTCTACCTGGAAGTCGAGATACGATCTTGTATTGCATTTATAATCCTTACTCGTGTGTTTAAATAACCACAGGAAGGATTACAATCTTGATTTCTCAAATTTTGTTCCATTATGGAATCTTGTTCGAATTAGAATTTTGAGAACGAGATTTCTGTATTGCATGGATTGCAAACCCCTCTAAAAGCGAAGGGTTCTTCGATGTAGCAAGTAACTGGACTAGAGTAGCCCAATTTAGCGAGTAAGACTATAGGTTCATAAATACTCTTTCTATCCGTATTATTGTATATTCTCTACCTCTCTTTAAACTTCATAATTGCCCTTGATTGTTCTTCCTTAGTTTCCTGTCCTTTCTATTGCAGAGAGACGAAGGTCATACTTATTAGAGTTTACCAATATTTCCTGACTACTTGTGTAAGTTTGTAGTTTGTTAAATTTGGGATTGGTTGATAGATATGGGAGGAATATAGATACCGTATGCCTAGATATCTGTTGGTAGGATTGATAGCAACCAGTTAGAAGGTTTTAAGATTTTAGTTTGAGAAGTAGTGTGACCAAAGGTGGGTAGAAGTCCTCAAAGATTATAGTTACAAAATGGCTAGAGGGGGTTATAAGATATTTTGATTAATTAAATTGAGGAGATTAAGGTTAGTGTAGACTTTCTTTTGAACGTTTAAGAATAGTTGTGAGTTAGAATTTCGAGGACGAAATTATTTTAAGGTGGGTAGATTTGTAGCTCCCCTTCCCAAAATTTTTAAATATTTTATTATTATTTATTTTATTGAGGCCATATAGTGTTAATATTATTATTGTTGTTACTAAAATAAATTAGTTATTAATATTAGTTATTTTCATTTTATCGATTATCAAAAGATAAATGTGTATATATAAATATGTGTGCGTTTATATATATATATATATATATATATATATATATATATATATATATATATATATATATATATATATATATATATATATATATGATAATATATTGTGTGTGTATATAAATATGTGTACGTATATGAATATAAGTAAATATTAAATATAGATATACTGTGTATGTGTATATGTATATATATGTATATACATAATATACGTGTGTAGGAATATAAGAATATACGTTATATATGTGTATGAATAAATATGCTAGTCCAGCATTCCAACCAGGCACACTGGTTTTTAGATTCATAGGTGCTGACTGCTGAGTTATAGTGGTGCAAAAAAAAAAGGGAAAATTGGCAAACAGTGCCTTGTAGGAATAGATTGGGATTGGATGCTCAGATCTCACCAGGAACGGCTCTTGGAGGCAGTAGAATAATACTATTGGTGGTAGAGTGAATAATGTTGTGGGAATATATTCAATCTTGGAGATATATGAACAATCAAGCCTGTGGTGCCTCTAAAAGACAACTAAAATATGTTAAGAACTTGAGAATAGGAGGTATGGAGATTGTCCTGGGCCATCCACCACAAGACTTAAGTTAGCACCCAACCAAGCATTAATCCCCCACTGCAATAGCAGTACCAACCCATGCGTGCCCCAATGCTCGAGCCCAGCTGAGCAAGCAACTCAACTGAGCAAACCAGCAAGCCCAAACGAAAACTTACCCGACCCCATCCCTGGCAGCGTATACATACGCTTATAAGAAAGCATCGAAACTTAAAACCCCAGGTCGAGCAACTCTACTCGAGCCCGAGCGGATTCCCAACCCTGAACTAAACTTGGTTCAGTTGTTTTTCCCGCAACGCAATATAAGAGAGAGCGAGAGCGAGGGATCGAGAGAGAAGTTTTCACCTTAAACCCTAACACCCTAAGCCGTTGCGCCCCCAGCCACTGGGCGACCCCCTGCCCCGCGCGCCGCCAGGGAGCAGTTGCCGGCCGGCCAGGTCGTCGCCGACCCGCGCGTATATGCACAGGAACAGGAAGCAACAACAGCAGTTGCAGGCGCAAGGAACCATCTTCGTGACGACGTTTCGTCGCGCACGCTCGTCCTTTTGACGAGCCGTTTGTTCAGGTATGCTACCAACCTAACCATCTTTATATCCCTGCAATTAGTTCGAATATAGATGGCCGAGGTTGGCCAGAAAACAGAGTTGAAATCGACGAAAAACTCGTCCCAAAAACAGGACTGAAAACAGTCGAGTTAGCCTGTTTCACAATTATTTATCTTACAAACCATGCATAATTTCGAAAACCTATTTGAAGGCAATTATTGACAACATGTAGGGCTTCAAATCCCTTTTTACAGAATTTGATTCCAGCGACTACGTGTCGAGAAATCAAATTCCGAAGTTACCGAAAAACCTGTTTTATAAATCATGAAAACGCTCCACACGACGTGCGTCACGCCAATCTGGACGACGTGGTCGCGTACCGAAAGGATCGAAAGCTGCGTAACGGCTTCGTGGTCGTGTGGGCTTTGGCGGAATTCAAATTGGTCGCGTGTGCGCGACGAATTTGATGCGTATCCGTCGAAATTCACCGTATCGTGCACTTTGCAAATTCTCCAATTACTTTGTGCACACTCGTCAGATCAAGACGAAGCTTGCGCCAACAAGACCGTATCATTTTTTGGTCCGGTATGCCAAGTTTGGTCCGATTCTGAGACAGTTGAATCCGACGTCGTTTTGCGGGCCCCACGGTCCCACTCAACGGGCGATTTTGTGCACGGCCCGCCGGAATCCAACTTTGGACATACGGTTGGGTTCATTTTGGAAAACTGGATCCGTATACATGTAGTTTGACGACTTTAGAGACCGTTGACTCTGGCATGCTTTTCGGTGCAAAGCGGGTCCAACGGCGGACATCGTTTTGACCCAAAATTACCGTTTTGCCCCTGTGTCCAGAATTGGACTTAAGGACAGGCAATCCTAGCTAATTGGACTATTCTGAGATCACTGGTATTGTTTATTTCAGCTTCCGGAGACTGTTGTACGGGTTTTGACTATTGTGGCACATTGAGTAGTTCAGACTGTCGGTTTCACCAGCAGAGGACCACAGGCGAGTACAGTTTATTGTCTGCATTTCGATATTGATCTTTACTATATTTTATTGATTAGTCATTGGTTATGTGATATTTTTATACTCTATTATAAATTATTGAGTCGGGAATGAGAAGTACCAAGGATGTGTGATCAGACCGTAGACCTTGTAGATCTCGTAGACATTGTAGATCTTGTAGACCTTGTTTACTTTCATGCAGTAGATCTTGTAGACCTTATTTACTTTATGTAGTAGATCTCGTAGACCTTGTTTACTTTATGCAGTAGATCTCGTAGACCGTGCGGTGTAGTACCCCAGACCGATCACATGTCAAAGATACTTCTAACGGTGGAAAGTATATTGGTCTATTTATTACTATTGATTTTCTCACGGCTTTACTGTTATTTTCAAAACTCATGATTGATGCCTAACCTTTGTCTTATAGTCATTTTCTTTATTTGAAATTGCATTCAGTGAATTGTGCTCGTTCCATTCCTGACTGGAAACCAACATTTTCAGGTTAGCCGTGGATTCACTTAGTTTGGGAAGTGACGGGGGATACTTGCAGACAAAAGCCTAGAGACTAGCTAGATAGTTGAGTTGTAGTCATACCTTTATTTGTACAAGTTTATATTCTTCTACAAATGTAAAACTTGTAATCTTTGTAAGTTAAATTAATTATATGAATGAGCATTGTTTGTGATTTTGATCTTCATGGCCGTGACAGCGTTCTACCGCCGACACTGCGGCGTAGGCTGGCTTGGACACGTCTTGTATCCGTTTAAAAAAAAAACGGGTGCGGGTCGTGACAGGGGATGAGAAGGCACAAGGGGGTATTGGTGAGGAACAATCATTCACAATGTAAAACATGCATTAGGAAATCGCGATTTCAATAATGGCGGGGATAATCATGGGTTAGCGCAAGAAAAAAATGAGTAAGGGTTAAGGTTAAAACAAGATAACAGGCAACAAAGAATATTATGATAACAAGAGAAAATAAATTAGAGACCTTAAAGTTATGGTTTCTTAAGAGTTGGTTGAGGGCACGATTAAGAGAATGAATTAGATTCACTCCTAAATTAAGTGATTAGAAGGTCTTGATAGTGCCGAGAAAAGGACAAGTAGTTTAGGATGAAGATATAGCAACATCGAGTGATAATGGTCACAATCGATAGGAAGGCTAGAGGAAGTTCTAGTATAACGCATTCGTCCTTCTAAAATAGTTAAAAGCGAAAGCAATATAGAGTTCGAAGGAGGCGTTATCGAATACGAATACGTGGTACAAAGGCGACCGAATAATTTCAAAGTAATTGTCAAGGCAGTCGTGGATGGGATTCTAAAGGCCAAGTTTAATTATGTCTCCATCCACGTAAAACGATAGATAAAAGCGAACCAAAGTACACTAGGTTGATCAGACCATCATGTACCGGTTCTGATTAGACAATGCGTTAGTGGAGGCCTCCAATAACTTATGTCATGAACAAGCTTGATAAAGAATTGAGCTTGCAAAAAGTAGGCTACCTTAGCATCATTAGTCTAGATAGTAAAAATATAGGCACGTGAGATAAGATTGAAATAAAGTAGAATTAGTTCAAACTCCTTAAGGCTTTAAGTCATATCCTATGTTGGTCTTTATACAATTGTCCTATAGTCTTCTTGTCCAAGTCCTTGGTTGGCTAAATGGGTTAGGGTCCTCTAAATTCTAGAATCTAAGTAAAATTGCTAATATAGGTCACAAGGACAAATGGGTTGCTAGGTCATAAGGCATTCTACCCAACTTAAAAGAATTAAACTAATGGTGTTTTGGGACAAAAGTAACATATCCAACTAGTAGGGGTCACCTGTCTAACCACTAGCAAACACGAAGGAAAGATAAGAATTATGATAGAAGGAATCAAGCAAGATGCAGTCGATGAGTCAAACAATAGTTCGAGTATGGAATCGAGGAAGAGGTCAAGTATGTGGATGAGATCCTAGACTTCTAATCCTATTCACAGGCTTGCTTGGTACGGTAAAGTAACCAAACAATTTATCTTGACCTGCATGGGCCACCACAAAAACATGTAACGCCCCAGTCCCAAAATACGTAGGACTAGGAACGTAGACATGCCAGCTGTATACATACGAAGTATACTCCAAAATATGAAAACCTTGTATTAATACATAAGCTGTAAAATGCAGTAGAACCATGACTAATCTCATCCACACAAATAAATGAATAAAAGATCATATAATGATAATGAATTGTCTTGATACAATAGGTTGGGTGGAGACACATCCACTACCAACTATGAAAAAAAATACATGATATACAAAAAAATATTTTTGGCGAGTGAAGCGAAGACGATCAAAGCGCAATCATCCTCGAAGAAATGGAGATGGTCACGGCTAGAGCTAGAGCACCTGCGAAAGACAAGAGCACACACCGGGCGAGATAACCAGGTCCTTAGAGGGACGTAACAAGACAAATAATATCAAGCCAGATAAACTGATTAAATATTGCTCAAATAAATAAGTCAATTAAATTATAACATGGTCCAATACACACCTATTGAACTAGCATACCATCCTCCCAACCAAACAAGGACAGGAGATGGTAAACTAATTCACGGTGACGTATCTTTCCATACTATGAATCCAATATGGTATCCGGACCCCAACAAGGTTCAATACCCTCTCATCGAAGTAGTATGTCACACCTACAACCAAACAAGGACAAGATATGACGAACTAATCCGCGACAAATTATTATTCCAAGCCACGGTCAGATACAAGTACCCAAACCAAAAGTGCTCATACCTAACGGATAAGGTAGCCTAACCGTTCTAAGTGAATGCAGTTTTAAGAACAGTTCATGGTCGTATGACAACCGGGTCAAGTCAAGAAAATATCAATACAGTACCTCAGTAGCGAGTCACAACACCATATACTATTTCTCAGTATCGAGCGAGTCTATAGCATATAGTCTACCTATCGTTCCTCAGTAGCGAGTGAGTCTACGATATATAGGGTGGTAGTCAACTTCCAATCATGTTCTCCCCGCCCAATGCCAACTCATAACTGCTAAGTCTTCTAGCATGCAATTCTATTAGCAGTTATTTCCTAACGCACGGCTTATAGGTACTGGTGGCCAGCCAATCACGCATGTCTGAGTCCTATATGTGACTCACAACAACGTGTTATAAATGTGTCAAGGCCTATGAATGAAACACACAAAGGTGGTCCCTTAAATCTAGGTTTAATATGTAAGAAAAATAATACATAGCAGAAAATATAACTGAACAGTAAGTTCCAACAGGTTAGGCCATGTATCACAGTTTATTTTGCATAAAGAAAATAATGAATAATGCATGAAATATGAGCTAAAATAAACAAACAGCAAATGGCAAGGTATCTTGCCTGGTAGTACGTCTGGTGTGCTGAATGAGCACTGTGGCATGAACTGCGACTTCGGTGTTACAACTATGCAAGACGGCCTCTGATGATGGCACGGACAGTTCTATTGGGTTCATAACGGTCAATTTTGTTAGGGTGGACATAAGGTAGTATAGAATTGCCAAAGGAATAGGAAAATTAGGATTGGTCATGGACATGAGAAAATTGAAGAAAATTTGATAGATCATAATATTTACGATTTTTAGAAAATATTTTATAATACTTGCAAATATATTTTTATTTGTAAAAAAAATAGTTTCTAGATAAATACTTGAAAAGTATAAAATCGTTTTAGGCAAACACTTTAATTTTTAAAAATATGATTTTGAGATGGTAAATAAAATCATTTTTTTTGTAAAACTATATGTTTATTAACTATTTAAAAATCGAGAAGTTTTTATAAAAATAATTAAAACTATATTTTTTTTCCTTTACTAGTTAAGATAAATGAAATATACAGAAAATAATTTAAGTCAAAAATTCATTCATAATAAGCTCAAAAGATATAATAATAATAATAATAATAATAATAATAATAATAATAATAATAATAATAATAATAATAAAACTAAGGATAAATAATACTAATATTAGTATAAGCTTTTAAGAGACATATAAAGAAAATGAAAAAAAATAATAATAACAAAATTAATAACACTACGAATAATATCACTATTATACTAATATTAATAATATCAATGATCCAGCAGTTTTTTACTGTTGTTGCTCTTCAATCTTGAAACACCCAAAATATATAGAAATGTACTTAGAAATAAACAAACTATCTAAACTTGGCTACAGTTGTCTTTTCTTTTTTTTAAAAACAAAATAATAATAATAATAATAATAATAATAATAATAATAATAGCAGAAGAAAAATATATGAACTTTAAATATTAATCTTTTTTATTAGGCACCCCTGCTGTTTCCTTAGTAAGAAAAAGAAAGGAAACATAAAAAAAAATATTAATAATAAAAATAATAATATAGCTGTACATCCCAATGTCCTCCTCGTGAGGAGTAAGGAAAGATCACAGCATTAATGTTTGAAGAAGGAAGAAACCAACAAACCAATGCATAAACAAAATAAAGAAAAACATAAATAATCCACAGCTCTCCTCCCTCAGGAGAGAGAGTACTCTATTGGTGGATGGAAAAATGGAAAACGAGAGAGAGAGGGATTCAAAGAAGGGAGAGAGGGCTGATCGAGAAGAAGTGAGCGTGAGAGAGAGAGAGAGAGAGGCGAAGAGGCTGAGAGAGTGAGAGGCGGAGAAGTGCGGGCGGAGGAAGAGGAAGGGCGGTCGTCGACCACGCGGGCTCGCCGGCGGACGTGTGGCGGTGCGACACAAGGAGGCGGCGGAAGCTGGGCGCGGAGGCTGGTCCGGAAAGGAGGAAAGGCGCCGGTGGGAAGAAGGTCGGAGGCGGTCGGGAGCGGCTGCGAATGTGCACGGAGGAGGGGAGTAGGCCACGGCGGGCAGCGGTGGAGGAAGGGCATGACGGCGCTGATGGCCGGTGCTGATCCCGCAGAGGTTCACGCGCTGGAGGCGCTGGCGTGAGCGGTGGCCGGCGATGGGGTTTCGGGTGCGGTCGATCACGTGGCGGCGGGTCAGAGTTTGAGACAATCGGGAGAGGAAAGGAGGGTGGATGAAGAGAGCGGGAGCAGCGCTCGGATGGTCGCCGGCACGAAGGATCTAGACGGGGTCTGGTTGAGGTCTGGTCATGCTCGGTCGAGGAGGACACGCGGGGCTGGGAGCCGCTAGGCCGGTCGTCGGTAGCTCCACGCAAGGTTAGATTATGATTTTTGATTTGTTTCCCGTTGTGTCGTGTCCTCGGGGTTGGACCCGCGGACACAGGATTTGGTTTGTGTTTCTTAGTGCCTCCGGTAGTAGTGGTCCTGGCAGCCGGAGGGCTGGGTCTGGGTTGCCAACGGTGGTGGCGGACGATGATGATAGTGGTGGTCGTGGTTGGTATTGACGGGGTCGGCAGGAGGAGGTGGTGAAGGGCTGGTCTGGGTACGGCCGGGGGCTGTAGAGATGTTCGGTCGGTGTCGGCAATGGTGGTGGTGTTGTCCGGTCCAGGGACAGGGTGACGGAGCGACGGAGATGGCCAAAATATAGGTTTAGAATTAGGTATTGGTTGTATCGTGTCGGGGATGTCCGACACGACCAGGATGGGTGTTTGTGGAGAGATCATGTCCGGTATGTCGGACGCAGGATAAAATGTATATGTAAAAATACTCTATTGGAAATACACCCGGGGTCGGACCCGAGGCCGTCACGGCTGACACGGGAGATGTTGGATACAGACACGAGGCACTCACATTGGTGGATTTTGTGGAGGAATAATGTGGAGAAAATAATGTGGAGGAGTACCTCTCCTTATATAGGAGGTGGAAATTCCCAGTTGGATAAGGATTAGGATTTATTTAAACCCAATTAGATAATTTGCTACTAATAAATTTAAATCAAATTTAAATCGATGCAATCAATAATAATCTAAATCCAATTCTAATTTAAATCTAGATAATCTAAACTCAATATAAATTCTATCTTTAAATTTAAATCAAATCCGTAAAATCTAATCAAATTTTTAAATTGCCACAATAATTTTAAAATATATTTTCCAAAATTAATAATAATAATAATTTCAAAAATTATATTATTATTTAAAAATAAACTAATAAATAATTACGAAATATATATGCATGCACAAATAATATTTACATGAATATACTTTTCTAGTATACCATTTTAATAAAAATTATTTATTATTAAAATTGTATAAATGAAAGACTTTTCATAAATAAAATCATAAACTTGGAAATTTTGGTATGTTAGCTAAAAATAATTATTATATATATTATTTTGGAAAAAAATAGAAAAATATTTTTCAAAAATATGTACGCTCGCACATATTCGCACTCGTCGAGCAATTTCGAAAAATAAAATTTTGCGCACGACGTACAATACAACTACGCGGCGTACAATACAAAATAAAAAATCAGTACCAAATTTTTATATATAAAAAAATTTAAAATTTAGGGGTTTAACAAAAATCTCTAAATATAAAAGAAGTAAATACCCAAAAAAGAATTTATCAAGATCCAGATGCTAAAATCTATTTTTTAAAATCTTTCATAGTGTACTATAGAGATAAAAATATAATACAAGTGTGCACTAATAAGTACGGTGGTAACAAGAATAAATATCCATATATAGTCATATGAAAATAAACATCTTCTCTCAAAATCGCAATTAAAGAGATAAATCAATGAAGTATCAAATGAGAGCTAGTAGCAAGCTATTAATTAATAACATGCAAGATTCTACAAATTTAGCCATTTAGAAAGAATCATTTAGCATGTTACCAAAGTGGTTCTAGTGACTACACTTTTGTTGGTGTAATTGCTTGAAAGATGACATTTGTAGCTTTACAATCACCAACATGCACCTTGGTTCTACTTGATATAAGAAGCTTCACCTGCACCAAGAAGCGAAGGCTTTGGTATCCAAAACTTGGATCCACATTTGTTAGTCTTTGGAATCCATTTGTACAAGTTCATATCAATAAGTTTTCTAGTTTGACAATAACTAGAAATGTATCCTTTCATACCGCAATAATGATAGAAAGTATTAACATTAGTACTATGTGCAGCAGTATGAGAACATGCAAAGGTGTGATATGTCTTGCGTGATTGACTAATATTTAACATTAGCTATGCCATATCCTTTTTAAATCTTGGGATGTATCACATGCATTGTGTATGACTGTGTCTTGGGTTGAACAACTTGTTTACCCAATCTTCTCCAACTTTTTAGAGATTGTCAAGCCTCATTATACATAGCAGTTAATGAGTCTATTCTTCGTGTAGCAATACTATATTTCTTTTTCTCTGCTTCATAAGCTTCATTGAGTTTTGCATGCTCTTGTGTCATCTTATTAATGCATTCTTGAGTATCATGCAGACTCGGCTTAATCGTGGATAGCTCATCTGTGTCACTAGTAGTGGCAGTGTCTCTAATCTCATTAAACAGAGAGTACAATCTTTTATTCTCAAGATGATAAGCCTTAACCTCTTTTCGATACTGCTTATACTTATCTAACACTTTTTTGTGTTCTTCCAATAGATCACTGAAAGCATCAGATAACTCATTATAAGAAAATTCACTCTCTTCATAAAGAAGATTATTTTGTACCTCGTTAGATAATGCCATTGTGCCTATATTTGCAGCTAGACGAGGTCTCTCTTCTTCTTCGGAATCGCTTGCTTCACTTTCACACCATATACTCGTGGTGGCGTACTTGTGAGACAGCAATCTTCCTTCGTTTGATCGTTCGTAGCGATTCTTCTCTTTAGTAGTAGTAGGGAAATATTCTATGATGTGGCATGATCTTCTGCAGTTATGGCATATAATCTCTTCTTCATATAAAGGATTATGTTGTACCTTAAATCCCGATGCCATCATGCACACATTTGCATCATTTTGAGTACTATCCTCCTCTCTGGAGTTCTAGCTTTGCTTTTGTACCTGCATTCATAAGTAGCCTCAAGAAGTTTCCATATTTTATAAGATGTTGTGCAAGTAGTGTAACCACCACTTTCTAAAAATGAGGATATTTTTGACTTTTTGTGAATTTAATTATTTTAGTTATCTTTTAATTAATTGAAATGTGTTAGTGATATTAATTTAATAAAACCTTAGAGCCACTCTAACTAGATGTTAGTCATGACCAACGAGGACTAGTTAGTGAGATTAGACAAACCATAAATTCAATTCTAATTAGTTAGTTAGACTCTAATCTAGCTAGAAAACCATTTAGAATCCATCTATTGACTTAAACACTAAGTTAGAATGGGCCTCTATTTAGAAGGCTTAACATGACAAGTTAGGAAAGCCTTTTAGGCATTTTCACCCAACCCAAATCCTAGAAAACCCTTGGCCGGCCACAATAAGCCATCCGCATTGCTATTAATAGCATACATTCCTACTTCTTCCCCCTTTCATTAGAAACCCTAACCCTAATTTGTGTTCTTTCCCAAATTTCCTCAATCTCCCAAATTGAGTCCAAATTCCCTCAAACCAATTGCAAACTCTTCCCCTTGAAGGGAGGAAGCCTCTATTGACTAGCTTGGGAGCATTTGGAGCAATTTGGCCCTTGGAGCTTGGTGGAGATCTAAATCTAGGGATTGTTCATTGGAATTTCAACTCCCAATTGGTAAGAGCCCCCTAAACCCTCTAATTTCCTTTCATTAGTGTAGATGCATTCATTTAAGGTCCTCCCCATTACTTTATGTATGCCTTGGGTCAAGTTTGGATCCATTTGGAGTGCGTATCACGAGAGTATCGGATACGCACACCAAGTATTTGATGAAATGACCAAAGGAGCATTCAAGGTTCTAATTTTAGTTTTGACCACTAAATTAAGAATGTAATAATATGGATTAGTTGTGGTGAGCCAATACAGTAAATTAGGAATGATATTTAATGTGTTTGGTTGATTTGGGGTTTTGTATTTTGGTATACTGTCACTGGTTTGATTTCTGAACAATGGTTTGTGCAGTCCTATTCTGTGTGCTGTCCATTTGAAGTTTAGCCAGTGAACTATATGCAACCCATATTGTTCTGTCCCCTCTTCATGATTAGGTCCATATACCTACCATTCAGTTCCTTGCATACTTAGTGCAGGCACCTAACCTATGTACCAGTCCACATGAGGTTAAGTGTTCCCTTGGCTCAATTCCTTTTGATGCTCAGTTATTGCATTGTTCAGTTGTTGGAAAGTCATGAGACTCGAGTAGATCAAGTTGAGCTCAGTCCATGGATATCCTTTAATGTATCAATTAAGAAATTACATTCAAACTTGGTTAGCCTAAGTTTCTGTCCACAATCCCTTATAGTATCTGTCCTGTGCTGGACTTGAGTTTTGTCCTCGTAGGCCTAGTAGCCTATAGCAGGGCACCTGACCCCCTTGAGTTCATATCATAGTTCCTTTATGTGCATTCGATTCCAATCCATTTTAGTCCACCCATGTCTGGTATTGGTCATCACCTACAGTAGACTGTATTCTAATTATTCTATCCCTATATGTGTACATATTTGAGTTCAGTCATAATGCAATATCTGCCCGACCCTTGGTTGATGTCCCTTTGAATAAAACTTTAAGTCCAACCTTATATTCTACTATATTCACTACATTAACCTTCATTGTTCAGTCATTCACTCATGTGTGTGTGTGTGTCTCATATCATCACATCCTAATATCAATCAATCCCATATGTTATTAGGAATCCATTCCTCATATATCCAGACCTCTTTGATGTTCATTCAAGACATCTTCATATCCATTTAATCCACATCTCTGTAAGTTAAGTTCCTTGTATTGGTATTAATTCCCTTTTTCATGTTGCAGTCCTCCATATAACATATAGTTCAGTTCCTTTGAACTTATTTGTTCAGTCCAATATTCATTAAGTATCAGTTAGTGTTGCATCATAGAAATGTCTCATATTTAAGCCTTGTTAAGACCCTTAGAGTCTGTTGTGCATCTCCACTGTAGTTCAGTCCATTTCTCTTTTGTTTCAAACCACTAACCTATATGTTCAGTCCATACACCCACCTCTTAGTATTGCAGACCCCATAATGTTGGTTCAGTCCACCTCATTTGACCCTTGTCAATGATGTATTACCCAGGTTCTTTATAGGGTCGAGTATGGCTTTTGGGATCAGAATTTTAGTGTATGTCCTTGTTGCAACCATGTATCAGTCCTTTTGATAAGTGATATCAGACCTATGTGCAGGAATAGGAGTAAGGGAGAGGAGGAGGATTTAGGCTCGGGAAGAGCAATGCTTTGCACTGAGGTGCAGGGTGCTGGATACCTTGGCCAATACAGTGGGGTTCATGACCTGTTTTGCATTTGGCAGTAGGTAGAGAGTGAGGGTATTGGTGTGCACTAGTGGCAGGTGAGAGAAGTGTGTGCTAGGTTGTAGTAGCAGTAAAAATTTGAAATAGGTTTTGACTTGTCCTAGTGAGGACATGGTGTCAGATAATTGCCATAAGGTATTTGGAGTGTGGAGAGCTTGGTTAGGATCATAGTTTAGATTTTGATCTATAGTTCAGTCCCCTCTTGATCAATGATTAGTTCCCATGTACATGTTAGTATCATTCATGCAAGTGATGGTTGAGTGATATCTTTTGTTCTGTCCATATATAGGTGTATCAGTCTTGAGTAGGGGGTGTCACTCCACTTTGAGTATCAGTACATTCATCTGTTCAGTCTCTGTTGGTTAGATGTATCAACCTATCTGAACTATATGTTCAGTCAAATTAACGTATTTGATTAGCTTTATATATATATATATATATATATATATATATATATATATATATATATATATATATATATATATATATATATATATATATATATATATATATATATGTCCTTAAATACATTAGATAATCCAAATTCTTTTAGCTTCAGTCCATAGATGTGATACTTAGTTGTGTTGCTTGGATTTTGAGTAAGGAGCTCCTGCAGGGAGCAGAATAGGAAGGGTATTATGGAGTTAAAGGAGTAGCAGGGGTGCCTATACAGTAGCAGTAGCAGGGGCTACTTAGTCACTTGTGTATGTGTGTAGGCATGAGTTTGGCCTGTGATCAGTTTGCATTTCAGATTTGGGCCAGTCCCTTGTAATTGTCCATGTTCTCTTCTTTCCTTTTTCTCAGTTATCTCCATATATATTGTCTTCTTACCTCTGTTGTTCAGTCCAAGTAGTATTTCTGTTCAGTCTTGGGAAATTGCCTACCCTCTTGTCCCCACCATGTATACTAGACTAGAGATATACATAAGACCAGTTAGGTAAACAAGTATACATTATAGTTATAATATGAGTATCACATTAGTAGTAGATAAGAGTTAGGTAATGTGCCCTATAAGTGATGTTGAATATATGTAAGATATATAAATAAAACACATGTTTAACCTAGGTTAAGGTATGGTTTGATACCACTTGTCACTAGCTCACTCATTAGCCTAAATCGGCCAAACCTAAATTAGGCTAAACAAACCAAGTTCGACCAATAGTGGACTATTTGACTAGAATTGACCAAGTTGACTTCTTGACCTAGAAATGGCCTAGCAGCATGTAAATAACATATTAGATGCACTGTTTACTCTAGAACACCAAATAACTTTATAATCTCATATATAGGTTTGTGTGACACCACTTTGGGCATCGATCCTGATTCATTGCTCTGGATGACAAACGAGTATATTCTCTGATAGTTTTCATTTATATGATGATTATTATGATTCAGCTTCTAGTATAGTTCTATTTGATTCTCTGTCACAACACGGGTTGGTATTCTGGATTCATTCACTTGCGACACATGTATTAAACTTGTCTGGCCCCTACTACTGGAACCACTCACTGGAATCACCTACTGGAAACAACTACAGACACTACTTACTGTCTGGCTAGACTTGTACTCTATTTATGTGTCAGGATATGGATTCATTTATACTAGTCGGGGCGGGAAAATACTCGAGTAGACATGTAAACATTTTCAATCGTACTGGAACCACTCCTAATGGTCTAATATGGAAAGATAGCCATCGCACGCTTGCCAAGCGTGCGATGCACCATATTTACCCCCTAGACGTTTACATGTCAAACTCGGTATTTCAAAACACACTAGATTAGTGTCTTGTACTAGATTCACGTTTGCCTCATGTTATACTGTTGGACTCACATCACCTCTATGCTAGATCAGTTATCTCTATTTACAGTCTTCATTGTCATGCTCTCCTGATTCATTGTATTTACTTTCCTTGTTCTTCAGTTAAACTGTTGTATAATTTCATTCATGTCTCAAACTTTCCATGTTCATCAAGTATTACTTGTTATAACTGCTTTATAGTCTTTGTCATTTATTTGGAACTGCTAGAGGAGATGTGTTCGTTCCATCCTGATTGGATATATTTTTTAGATGATTGCTCAGAGGATCCGTGTCCTACCTACTACAGATCCGAGGAAGGGATAGCTACTATGGGTCCAGATTCTCAGGAGTGGCCAAGAGACCTAGTTCTAGTTTGACTTGTTTTAGATTATCTGTTAGAACTTTGACTTGTAATAATGGAGATTTTGACATTGTATTTGAGATTTGAATTCGGATATTATTTTAGTTGTTGTTGTTGTTGAGTCTTTATGGTTATTTAGACTTCTTTGATATCTTATCGTGCTTTAGATTGTGATTGAGTATTCACCATTATCATTATACTTGTCCTTCATTCGGAGTTGAGATCTATGATAGGTACATTATATCATTGTGTGAGTTTGTTAGTTAGCGACCTAGAATAGCGTTCTACCGCCGATTCTGCGACGTAAACTGGGCGCTGTTACGCACTCATGCCCCTATACCGGGTGTGGGTCGTGACAAGTAGTAATAAGATAAAATATATTTATGTTTATAGCACAATAAAAAGCATGTATTGCTTTTGCATCAAGGCTAACTAACTTCTTTTCTTCCTCCGTGTAACTATAATAAGGCTTGTTAATAATAGAGGAAGTGAGAATAGAGGTGATAGTAGGCTTTTGTAGTCATTGATAACAATTGACCAGAGGTCAAAGCTTAGTGACTTCAAATAAAAGCTCATCCGAGTTTTCCAATACGTGCAGTTGTTACCATTAAATAGGGGTGGGCTATTTATGGATTGCCCTTCACCTATGAACATTGATATCACGGCTGCATATATACTCTCTAGAGTGTTATATTATGATATAACTTGGCTTTGATATGAGCAATAATTCATAGATAACAAGAATTTGCTCTAATACCAATTGAAGGAAATTAGAATCAGAGGATAACAATTGATAGTAAGGATCTACTCTAAGGATGTTAAGCCAAATAATAGAGTTCTTACTGTAATACCAATTGTAGAAATAATTGGTATGATCGGCAATACCTATATAAAGAGAACCAGCTCGGATCGATGGCACCTCTAAAGGGAGGTGAATAGAGTGCAGCGAAAAAATATCTCTCATAAAAAATTAAGCAGGTAAAGACATATATAAAATAATTACTTAGGTGCAGTGAAGTAAAGCAGTAAGTAAATAGAGGCAAGAAAGCAATACGCAGACACCGAGATTTTATACTGGTTTCCCTCTGAGAGGACTAGTCCAGTCTCGAAAACATTGCTCGATGTTAAATCCACTATTTAAAATAGAGATTACACCGCCGTCAAAGAACATTGTGTCTTCAATGTCAGGAAAAAGACGTCATCAAAAGGGCTATTGGTTTTCATATTTATTCTGTATTTTTTCTTTTATTGAGTCTAAGAAAAATGTGAGATTGATCGGATCGGTACTGGCTTAGCTATTCTCAGTCCACAATATATAGCCTACCTATCCACAAATATCTATCCAAAAGTCCACATACCAAAATAGCCTAAAACCCATCAAATTGGCTGAAACAGTTCTGGCAGAACTCTATCCGAACTCGATCAGAACTCAGTCCGAGTTCAGCCCGAGTTTGGTCATGGTGGTTTTAACCATTCCCTCTAAATCTGTCTACAATGTTTGAATGCGAGATTTCTGCATTCGAACTCTGCCCGAGTTCGGTCCCATTTCATCTCTTCTCTTCCCATTTTATCTCTTCTCTTCTCTATCTAAAGTGTTCTGAGCTTTTTACTTTCATATCTAAGCATTTACGACTCTTAGCTAAGCCAGTACAGTTTCTGTTTAATCTAGAGTTTGGTGTTGAAGAGTTATAATGGAGGCTGTATTCAGAAAACATTCCAGTTTTTCAATTACTTTCTAGAGTCGGTCGTACGCTCGTCACCAAGCACGGTATTGTGAAGTCAGTCGTGCACTTGTTGCCAAGCACGGTGTTGTAAGAGTTACAAGCGCTCAATTAAAGCTTGTGCCATAGTGGATTAACAGCGAGCAAGAGTACTCGCGACTGGACTAGTCCTCTCAAGGGAAAACCAGTATACATCGTTGTGTCACTGAGTTTGAATTCTTGACTCTTACTTTACCATATTTTATTTATCGTCTTTTATCTGCCATAGTTTATAATCTGTTAAATTTTAATTGGTGATTATTTTTGCTGCACACGCACATACTCTATTCACCTGCTCAACGGTCCTACAGGAAGTTGTCTTGGAAATAGGAAGATTGAAAGCCCTTGGTAAATAGGAAGGCTTTAGAATAGATAGAGAAGATGAAGAAGAATTGAGTGAAGAGAATGACAAATTATTCTCTATTTATAAGTATTTTTGAACCAAAGTACGGACAGAACTCGGTTAGGACAACGTTCATAATTTTTAACATTTTAGATCCAAAAGACTAGGAATAAGCTGCTGACCAGGAGTAATCCAGGGCGACCGAGTTTGTTCCGAATTCAGAAAAAACTAGGCCCGAGTTCGGTTAAGTGGTTTTCAGGAAATTTTTGGTTCAAGAAGGTTTTTGGATATTGGTTTGGTTTAGGAAGAAGATATGTTTGTTTTTGTGAGGATAGAGTTCTAAATTCCAGTGATCCGACTCACAAAATAATCTAGACTCAATAAATAAAAATACAATAAAATATAAGGACATGAGCACTTTGACGATGCCTTTTCTTCTGACATTTGAGCAGATTTGAAGATGTCTTTTTCCTTGACGATAGTCGTCCAAAGATAAACAGAATTGGAAATATGAATACCTTTCGGGAGCTTCGCCCCCGAACCCCCACGGGGGGTGCTGTCCCTCGATCCACGTCCGCTGACCGGGCAGCGAAATCCCGAGGGAGAGGCCCCAGATAAGTCATTGGGCGGTTTAGAGAAATCTTCTTGTATAACGTCGTCTTTAGCCATCTTTAATTTTTTATCATGTATGTCCTGGTCTGATCATGCTTACTACATGTCTGCAAGTACATGTTAGGCGAACAAAACAGTATAACGGTATGATAAGTTTAATAAATAGTAGGACAATGTTAAGTTTAAATAGCAACGTGATAGTAATTACATGAATATTAGTGACATCATTACATTAAACTTTATTGATTAGCCATATTCAAAAATATGATATAATCATTAGGCTAACAATCTGTAGGTAAGAACAATCTCGAATTTCATGATCTTGCATTGGTGAGTTTCTGTGATTATTTCTCCTTTGTTCAAATAATTCTTCTTCTTTTTTTGTTTTCCCGATCCAATTGATTAAGGGATTGATATTATTTTCATCCCCTGATCGTGCATACGATGTATTCGATGGAGTGTTTCTGTCAACTTATTATTGGGTCGAACACGAGCGTAGGAGTATGTGACACGGATACAAGTTTTTAATTGGTTCAGGATTTGCTATCCAGGTACAGTTCTAACTTCTTGGTTGAATTTGAGTAGTAACACTCGTGTCAGTAATTAGGGAAGTATTTGTGATACTATGGTTGATTTATGTGTCTGTATTCAATAAATTGTTGTTATGGACATGAGCAGTGGCTGTGTGACACAGGCAGGTTGTATCTGTGTTGGTATCATAATTATTCTCTGTAGGCTCCTTATTGTGTCTTTGCAGCAATTGAAGATTTGGTCAAGTCACTGTGTAGTGACCGTTGGGGGATGCTAGGGTTACCAGGGTTGTTGAATGGTTGTATGGGTTAACTATTGAGATAGGCCAAGCCGAGCCAGTCTATTGGGATGGTTATCCTGCAGTAAGTATGGAGTGAGAACGTTTGAAATAAAATATTATAGCATAGCCGTTGGCTAGGTCAGAGCATGTCTTATTTGTATTGGCTTAGTCTAGCTGGGTATTGTACCAGCCTTGTGAGAGATATTCATTCAGTAGGTAATCTGATATTACAGAACTTGGGCCTCCAGTTCTGGACTAGCCCATATGGGTTGAGACCAAGTCTTTATATACTAAGCCTAACCTATTGATTTTGGTTTGGTTATTGAATAAACATAGTTGGTTCATACTTGGACAGGCCTGTATAGGCTTTTGGGGTCTTTATAGTGTTATGAGTGATTAAAGGATTGGTTAAATCAGTTAGGGGTGGAACCAATATTGTAGACCAGTAGACTATGTTAGAATAGATCATGGTGGTAAAGTTATGATTGGTAATTAAGAGGATTTTAGTAGTGATATTATTTAGTAATAAGTTGTAATAGTTAGTAATTAGAAATGGTTTAAGTTAGGAAATTACACTATTTAGAGTTGAAGGATAAATTAGAATCTCTAATTGTAATTTTTTTAGGTGACCTAGACATTGACAACTATCTCCTAAAAAAGCAAGTACTTCTATGACTTTGTTGCATTTACTTCATGTGGTGTCGTATTTCATGTTGGACACGTTGCTTACATGACTTGATCAGGTATTTCTAGTTCTGGTACTTATTATGTTCTTGTACTTGTATCTTGGGGAGAGAAAATACTACGGATATGTGACCAAAGCCTAACTTAGGATTCATGTTGATAGTTTAAGTCTCACACATGTGCACGTGGGATTTAAGCCATACCATTACTTGTTCTTGTTCATGATCTTTACCCAGCCGGCCACATATTACAAACGTATTTCAAATAATGAGTCATGATCTTCTTGTTTCATGTTTCAGTAGGTTATTGCATCTCAAGTGATTCAGGTTAGTCATGATCAGTGCATCTTTACTTGTGCATGTGTTGTACTTATTTCATTATTATAGATTGTACTATGCTTCTTTTCTGACTAGATCATTGACATATTAGATCAGGGCAAGAGGATGAGGATGGCACTAGTTTGGAGGATGACCACTGGAAGCTTTTGGAAGACTATAGAGGATTTTGGTATATCATTTTGATTTGTATCAGATATTTTATATAGCGAACGTATAATATTGATGATGAGGATTATTGGATTTGTTTCCAGATACTGGAGATGTATGATGTACTAAAAAGATATAGTAACCTATGATCGTGTGATGTGTGCTGGATTATTTCGTTTACTAGATCTGTGATTGAGCCAAGGTTAGATATCATGATATTGGAGTTTCTTGAGATTTAGATACAGCTTACTATGTTATGTCCACAACGTAGGCTGGACATGTCTGACTCATGTCCAGAAATCTGGAGCGGGTCGTGACATATTTTTAGTGGTGGCCCATGTAGGTCAGATCTTAATAGTATTTAGGATTCGGATATTATTAAGGGCCTGTTAGAAATAGAAAACTCATCACAGCATAGGCCGATTTGTAATTGTATATTGTGTAATCTATTTTTTGTGTTCCATGGAAGGTTGTGGTTTTAATCCTATGGCTTTCACAGAATTATCATTTTTCCATCTTTTAGGATTTATGCTACAGATGTACTTTTTCCAAAACTCCTCCTTCAGGATCCTTTAAGAAAGCCTATTAATGGACCATTTCGAACTCCTCTATATTTTTTCTATGTGCTATTTAGAGTTTCAACTCCTCATATAGCAGTTTTATTGAATCCCTTAAAATAGCCATTTCAAACTTCTCTATTGATTTTGGTTAAGAATTCTATTTGATTTTCTCTAACCATTCCTAACCCAAGTATTATAGTTAGAGCCCTAGAGCTCATATACTAGCTATTTGACCCAATCTTTTTTCCAAAACTATCCATTGGCCGAAAGGAATTATTTTTCCAAAATAATTCCAGTATCGAACAATATTTCCTAAGTAATTTCCATGAGCCAATAACAATTCCATTCATTGGTTCTTCCATCCAAAACTTAACCACCCTAAATCCAACTCAATTAGCCATAGTCGAATTTTGATCAATTCCGTGTCTATAAGCTTGTAACTTCAATCATTGAGTATTAAAGAAAGATTGAAGAACGGATACCACTTTTGACTTAAATCAATCCTGATGACTCTTTTCTTCCTATTGATAGTCGATCTCTTGTTCTCAAGAACAGATATTTAAACTGATACTACATGTCCTTCCTAGTGTGGTTGAATCTCCTTAGTAAATCGGACAGCTTGCTTGAATTTGAATTATCAAGGTGATCCTTTGAGACTTCTATGGATAAAGCTGAGAGAATATTCGGTGACCTACTATGGCATGGCAGTCGTGCACTGCAGCCATTTATCTGAATCATGGAAACTACGGGTCCACTATAGCCAGCAGCAAACTGGTGGGACAGGAGATCAAAGTCGAAGTGGTTTCAGGTAAGTATAGGTTTTCGGATACTATTGAGACTATGTCCTATATACATCACGTTTTCAACCCCTTGAGTTGTTCTGTCAATATCATTCGAAAATGGGTAAAGTTGAGAGATTATTCGGCACCTATCGTTCCTGAGTCACAAAGTCAAGAGTTCATTGCAGCCAGATGTACACTGGCGGGACATGAATTCTAGGTAAAGTGATTTCAGATACACAAGGTTTTCGGATACTATTTGAAACTATATCCATATCCTAGAGATATCTTGTTTGGCATCTTGTCACCATTGAAAAACCATACCAGAGTTATTTTGATCCGTTTGATTTTGCCCTAACCTAAAGATTCTATTCGTAGCAACTCTTAGAGATCACTTCTAATACCATAGACAATAAGAATAGTGATTTCTCTAGAATTTTTACTTGATTTTCACTAGAGTTCATAAGGCTATTTCAAATACCTTTGCCCAATCTCTTTCATGACTCAAACTCAGGTGTGTTGTATATTTTATTGATAATTACATATCTTTGATAGCTATACAATACTCTGCAAATGGCTATGTATACTAGATAGCTAATATGCATATTGTGAATGACTATGGATATATATATATATATATATATATATATATATATATATATATATATATATATATATGTGTGTGTGTGTGTGTGTGTGTGTGTGTGTGTGTGTGTGTGTGTGTGTGTGTGTGTGTGTGTGTGTGTGTACAGGGGAGCATGGATAAGATAGTTACCTACTAACCATATTAGCTCATTTCTAGTAAGGGCATCCTTGGGATCCTTGGTTAAACAGGTAAGGGCAGAAAGGTAGTAGAGTAAGACCATCAGTAAGAAGGTTTGGTAAATAAGTTTTGAAAGACTTTAGTTTATTGCTTGTCTAAGAGGAAGATGACAGGACTGTTAATAGTGATATCAAATTCAAACAAATGAAGAAGTATAGTGACTTTTGACTTTTATGACTAAGACGAGAAAAAGGAATTATATGGAATGGATAAGGTTCTTCGAGTGTTGGAAAATAAGGGAAATTGGGGGTATGAGGTTCAAGTTGAGAAATACTCAAAGGAATTTTGAGATTGGATGAATATGGCCATAAAAGGATTAATGGGTTCTGGAAGAGAATAGTAGTGTCGAAGTAATAATGAGGAATTGAGACCAAGATGTTGGCATACAACTCTTGGAATAATTGACTAGTGATTAAAGAAGGAAAAAAAAGGATTGTTAAATTGAGATTTTGTTGGACAATTAATAAACGCTAAGGATTCGAATTCTGGTCAGATTAATGTTGGAGGCAGGGAGGTTGAATATTAGAATAATGACTATTTCGATCATGTGGTAAGGAAGATTTATAGATGTTTAAGCCAGGACGATATTTTGAAATTTCTGTAGGAAGATATTCAAATTTGATTAGTGATTTAGTCTCTAGCTTTCAAGGATTGAGATTTTTCGGTACACATATCATGAATCGACTTAGTAAGGATTTATCGACCATTAAGATTGTAACCTTGATGAAATCAGAAGTGGATGTTGATGTCTAAAAAAAATGGTTTGATTAACGAAAGCAAATTGGCAGATTATGTGGAATGACTTGACGAAGTTTGGTTAGATATATTTTGGATAGGGTTCAAATAGAATTAGTTATAGTACCTGGGTAGTTACATTAGGTTCCTTGTCGCTGAAAGTTCACCTAGTTTAGCAAGCTTAGAAGATTGGTCTGCAGGGTGTTAATGAGATGACTTTCCTTTCTACATACTCTGTTTGAATCTTTTTTCATAATCTTCATCTATGGGAACATATTCTCAGACTTCATTATATCTTTGTCCTGGTTGGTTATTTTGATCATCTTCATTATCATACCTAAATTTTGATTTTTGATCATATCTAGATAACAACTCTAAAATCGTGCTTATATGATTTTCGATCGTGACTAGATTCCTTTCTATCATAGATCGTGCACTAAAGATTTTTCTTTTTCTTTGGTCATAACTTGACCTCCAATCATGCCTCAAAATTTTGATTATAATTTGATCATGTGTGAACCTGATCTTGTATATAATCTAGACTTTACTCCTGAATTATTTGATCCAATAGTGTCTAAACCATTTAATTTTGATCATTCCTTCAAATTCTATCCTAGAATCTGATTGTATTCGATTCCTGGTCATGCTAATTGGCACTATTTCTAAACTACTATTTTGAACACATCATTCCTATAGTTGATTGTACTTAAGCAAATTTTTTTTCTTTTTGTCGTAATTATATTTATCGTGTCTAATTGATTTTTAAATTTTGTCATAATTTTAACTTATCGGGCCTAAAAGATTTAGTCATCCTTCGATTCTATTCTGGAATTTAATTTTTTTTATTTTTGCTCATGTCTAAAATGCAATTTACACTAATTCCAAAATCCTGATCGCATCATTTTTATATTTGATAATGCTTAGGCAGTTTTAACCCTATCTTTGATCGTGCCTAAATTTTGATCATATACCTAACCTTGATTCTATCGTGTGTAGATAATATTGATTATGACTAACTAGTCATGACTGGATAATTTATCGGCCGTGACTATTTGATCGTACCTAAATTATTTCAACCATGGTAGTATCAAAACGATCTTTAATCATGATCGTATTTATACGATTAGATTTTTCATACCATGCCTGGATGATTCGATTCTATTGGCTATGATTAAATTTTGATCCTTGATCATGCTTAATCGTGCCAAATTTTTTCAAATCATTTTACTTGATTACCATGCCAAAATCATGTCATTTCTTAAATTTCAAGGACGAAATTTTTCTAAGGTGAATAGATTTGTAACTCCACCTTTTCAGAAACCAAAGAATTGATTATTCTCCTCTATCATGATTATTATTTATATTTTTCTAGAATATTTAAATTATTTTATGAGTTAGCCATTTCCCTATTAATTATTTAGATATTATTCCTCTATTATATTTTTGAAATACTTTCATTCAAATAAAATTGTATGCATTTCCTAATTTGTCATTGACCAGCCCATAGGATCTTTTATCAAACTCAATTCATTTTGGCCAAATTTATTAACCACTCAGCCTATCTATTAAAGCCACAAGGGCAACCAAAGGGAACCTATTCTACAACCATTAACCTCAAGCCCACACATACTTAAACGAGCCCATCACTTGTCTTTGCAACCAAATGAAAGCCTAGCTTATAACTATTAAACCCACCTATACACGAAGCCCACACCCCTTAGTAAGCCAAGGCCCATTCTATTTAATCACTCTATTTATCTCCAATTTATCTTGGCCAAGCCCATTAGTCCAACCCGTTAGTCCTCTTCCCCAAACCCATTAAGGGCCCGTTTGGTTCATCGGATTGGACAACGTAATGTAATTGGTATTACATTGTAATCATAATTCGAATGTTTGGTTGGACATTTTTAGTCTAGATGTAATGTAATCGCAATTACAAACTTGATTACATTACATCACTTTCTATTCAAATCAATTACATCATAAAATCAATGTAATCCTAATCACATTACATCATCAGATTTTAAAATACAGTTTTGTCCTTATCACAAATTTCAAACTCCCTCAAATCCCGATCAGAGAAACCCCCTCCTCTCCATTCTCTCAAGGCCACGTCGGCGCACGCCCCCGCCACCGCCGCCGCCGCTCCCCTTCGGCCACGTCTCATGCCCATCCTCAGGAGTGGTAAGCGCCCGGCTGAGGTCGATGCCGACGGGATGCTGTCAGATTCGTTAGATCCGACGACTGGAGCTAGGCGTCGCTCGACTGCTCCGGTCGGGATGACGAAGGTTGGGGAAAACCATGGTCACGCGGTCGTCCATGGTGTCGGAGCCGGGGAAAGAGACCTGGATCGACCGCTGGAGGGTCAGATCTACTGACGGGGTGGTGCAGTGTCTGGTGTCGGTGTCGGCGTCGGCTAACCTTTGGTCAGCAGCCATCCACCACCCGGACCAAGGGGTTGATGGCCATAGAAATGTTGTGGACAGAAATTTTTGTGGTGGACACACGAGTGAAGGAATTGGACACGTGGGTTCTGTTTGGATATAGGAAATGTATGGAGTGTTGGACACATACACAGGGCTTTGGGATTGTTTGCCATCTAAATTATTCTCTTATATAAATTATATAAACTTTCTGAAAGGTTATCTAAATATCTTATGTTTGCTTATTAGTTTTATGCCATGGAGAAAAATAATAATAATAGAATTGATGATTGTTAAAAAAAATGTGAAGGGTATATTTGTCAAAATAATACAAATAACAATTATTATTCAATTACATTACATGTTCAACCAAACATTTGAATGTAATTGACATTACATTGTATGGTTTAATTACATGTTCCAACCAAACATGGTAATGTAATTGTAATTTCATTACATTACAAACTCAATTACATTACAAATCCAATTACATTACGATTACGATTACATTACAGTGAACCAAACACAACCTAAGTCTTTATCCAAACACGTTAACCCAAATGGTTACTTAGGTCAACCGACCCCTGATTTTTCTCATTCTTTTTCGTTCTGTTTTGTCGATCGACTACTGCAGGCGCAGCGGCCATGATCACGCATTCCCGACGGTACCACATCTAGCCTAGGGTTTCTCGAACTTTCTCCTCTACCGCCTTAGTCTCGTGCATCTCAACCGTTTGTCCCCACTGACTTAACTCCGCCCAATCGCCGTCGTCCGTCGTTAACCGTCGACCTCCACCGCCTAGTCTATATATAAATCCCCGTCGACCCCAATTTCTTCACTCTTCCTATGTTGGCGAAGCCCTGCCGAATCTCCACCCTATTCTCTTCTCCAAAGTGCAAGCCCCAGATTCAAATCTGTCCATGGCGACGAAGACACTCGATGGCGGCAACAGCACGTCGACTAAGGACAACCTCATGTCCTAAGTGATTGTCCCTCACAGCGTCGAGTGGTGTCATGGCGAGCAAACTCCGGCGAACCACGCAAAGAAGACGTGGTTGCTTCTTCATAGGTCGATCGTGATAATTGTCGATCGATCGGTTGATCACGCAGAGGACACACCGATTGATCTGTAGGTAAGAACTATCTCGAATTTCTTGGTCTTGCATTAGTGAGTTTCTGTGATTAATCTTCTCCTTTGTTCAAATAATTCTTCTTCTTTCTCTGTTTTCCTGATCCAATTGATTAAGGGATTGATATTATTTTCATTCCCTGATCGTGCATACGATGTGTTCGATGGAGTGTTTCCATCAACTTCTTATTGGGCCGGACACGACTTTAGGAGTATGTGACATGGATACGAGCTCTTGATTGGTTCAAGATTTGCTATGCAGGTACAGTCCTAACTCCTTGGTTGAATTTGAGTAGTAACACTCATGTCAGTAATTAGGGAAGTGTTTGTGATACTATTATTTCTGTGTTCGTATTCGATGAATTTTTGTTATGGACACGAGCAGTGGGTGTGTGACATAGGCCGGTTGTATCTGTGTTGGTTTCAAAATTGTTCTCTATAGGCTCCTTATCGTGTCTTTATAGTAATTGAAGATTTGGTTAAGTCACTGTGTAGTGATCGTTGGGGGATCCCAGGGTTATTGAATGGTTGTATGGGTTAAATATTGAGATAGGCCAAGCCGAGCCAATCAATTGGGATGGTTATCCTGCAGTAAGTATGGAGTGTGAACGTTTGAAATAAAACATTGTAGCATAGCTGTCGGCTAGGTCAGAGCATGTCTTTTTTGTATTGGCTTAGTCTAGCTGGGTGTTGTACCTGCCTTGTAAGGGAGATTCATTCAATAGGTAATCTGATATTACAGAACATAGGCCTCAGTTCTGGACTAGCCTATATGGGTTGAGACCAAGCCTTTATATACTAAGCCTAACCTGTTGATTTTGGTTTGGTTATTGAATAAACATAGTTGGTTCATACTTGGACTGGCCTGTATAGGCTTTTGGGGTATTTATGGTGTTATGAGTGATTAAAGGATTAGTTAATCAGTTAGGAGTGGAACCAATATTGTAGACTAGATGAATATGATAGAATAGATCATGGTGGTAATGTTATGATTGGTAATTAAGAGGATTTTAGTAGTGATATTATTTAGTAATAAGTTGTAATGGTTAGTAATTAGGAATGGTTTAAGTTAGGAAATTACACTAGTTAGAGTTGAAGGATAAATTAGAATGTCTCTAATTGCAATTTCTTTTTCTTTTTTTTAGGTGACCTAGAGACATTGGCAACTATCTCCTAAAAAGGCAAGTACTTCTATGACTTTGTTGCATTTACTTCATGTGGTATCATATTTCATGTTGGACACGTTGCTTACACGACTTGATCAGGTATTTCTGGTTCTGGTACTTATCATGTTCTTTTACTTGTATCTTGGGGAGGGAAAATACTACGGGTATGTGACCAAAGCCCAACTTGGGATTCATGTTGATATCTTAAGTCTCACACCTGTGCACGTGAGATTTAAGCCGTACCATTACTTGCTCTTGTTCATGATCTTTACCTAGCCGGTCACATATTACGTATGTATTTTAAATAACAAGTCATGATCTTCTTGTTTCATGTTTTAGTAGGTTATCGCATCTCAGGTGATTCAGGTTAGTCATGATCAGTGCATCTTTACTTGTGCATGTGTTTTACTTATTTCATTGTTATAGATTGTACTTTGCTCTTTTTCTGACTGGATCGTTGACATATTAGATCAGGGCAAGAGGATGAGGATGGCACTAGTTTGGAGGATGACCACTGGAAGCTTCTGGAAGACTAAAGAGGATTAGGGTATATCATTTAGATTTGTATCAGATATTTTGTATATCAAATGCATAATATTGATGATGAGGATTACCGGATTTGTTTTCGTATACTGGAGATGTATAATGTACTAAAAATATATAGTAACCTGTGATCGTGTGATATGTATTGGATTGTTTCGTTTAATAGATCTGTGACTGAGCCAAGGTTAGATATCATGATATTGGAGTTTCCTAATATTTAGATACAGCTTACTACGTTGTGTCCACAACGTAGACTGGGTGTGTTCGACTCGTGTCCAAAAATTTGGAGTGGATCGTGACATATTTTTAGTGGTGGCCCATGCAGGTCAGATCTTAATAGTATTTAACATTCGGTTACTACTAATGACCTGTTAGAAATAGGAAACTCATCACAGCATAGGTCGATTTATAATTGTATATTGTGTAATCTATTTTTTTGTGTTCCGTGGAAGGTTGTGGTTTTAATCCTATGGCTTTCACAGAATTATCATTTTTCCATCTTTTAGGATTTATGCTACATATGTACTTTTTTCAAAACTTCTCATTTAGGTTCCTTTAAGCAAGCCTATTAATGGACCATTTCGAACTCCTTTATATTTTTTCTATTCGCTATTTAGAGTTTCAACTCCTCATTAATTAGCAGTTTTATTGAATCTTTTAAAATAGCCTTTTCAAACTTCTTCATTGATTTTGGTTAAGAATTCTATTTGAGTTTCTCTAACCATTTCAAACCCAAGTATTTCATTTAGAGCCCTAGAGCTCATATACTAGCTATTTGACCCAATCTTTTTCCCAAAACTATCCATTGGCCGTAAGGAAATATTTTCCCAAAATAATTCCAATAACGGACAATATTCCCTAAGTAATTTCCAGGAGCCAATAACAATTCTATTCATTGGTTCTTCCACCCAAAACTTCACAACCCTAAATCCAACTCAATTAGCCATAGTCGAATTTTGATCAATTCTGTGTCTATAAGCTTCTAACTTTAATCATTGAGCATTAAAGAAAGGTTGAAGAACGGATACCACTTTTGACTTAAATCAATCCTGATGACTCTCTTTTTTCCTATTGATAGTCGATCCCTTGTTCTCAAGAAGCATGGACGAAGCATGGATTTTTACATATCGAGTTGTATGTTCATACACTGATATTTGATTCGGGAGTCTTAAAAAGATTTTAGGAATCAAACAAAAAAGACGTATAAACAGTATGTGTCTCCAAAACAAGAGCTCTATGCGTCTAATTAATTGAGAGAATCTATATGTTCCGGTCATGGCAAACTTTTAATTGACTACAGTCTTTGGTGGCTATGTTCCTGGCAGATCTATATGGTTGAACCCCTTTTTAGAGTTTCATGATAATTGTATACAGCGGATTGTTTGTGCAAATTTATATGTCATTTCTTGTTCAACACTGGCATGCGTCATCATGAAGACAGTAATTCTTCAGAGTTTGAATAGAACTTGTACAGCAAGATTGAGATTACATCGAAAAACAGAAGAAAAAATCCTTTATTTGACTGTTTAAAACCATGATTACATATGATGGAGATCTACTACATTTTAGATTTTCATTATAAAGTCATGGTTATGTTTGATGGAGATCTATTACATTCTGGGTCTTCACCATCAGGTCCTACACCAGTGCAAGCCATAAAATACGAAAAGTGTTGCACTGGAGGATAATGTTAAGAGGGTGAGCACTCCCACAGGTTAGGTACTCTGAACCTTGGATTCTCGCGGATGTGCCAAACCTAGGCCACATGTTAGTGCATCTACCAGCATGGACTCCCCTCTATGACTCAGGTAGTATGTCTTGGCGGAAGAATACAAAATTGGGCCGGCATAGAGTCCAAGATTCCCGCCAACTGCAAATATTGTCCGTTATCGACATTATTTCGATTTGAATTCAAACCCGATCTTGTTACGGATGTCACGACAGTGAAACCAGCCAGTCGCAAGCCTCGTCAGTTGAGTGCAGACAGCTAGCTGGGTCTAAGGACAGCAAAAGTCCTCTGCATAATGTGCTGGATAATATCGAACATGACATGTTATGATGTCCTTCCAAGCTACATCTGAGCTCCAATCATTCAAGGAGTATCCTGAAAAGTATGACAAAGTTCAAAGGAGTCAGGCGTGTTCAGTTGTTCTCTGAAAGAATTATACAGTTTTACCACATAGCAGAGAAAGGCGCATAGACAAACATGATAGCCTCATGTGCCTATGTGCTATGTGATAACAGTGTTTTTCAACAACATATTTTCTTGATGAAGTTTGGTGGCAACTCCATTTATGTGTATGACAAAATTTCTCGTTGACAGTCCGTACTACTCTTTTAAAGTTTTGATTCTACATTTGAGTACTATAGTAATATGATGTGTTCGAACATGATTAGAGTAAATCTTTCTGGCATATATTCTGTGTGAAAGAAGTGATTAGTGGAAAATTAAAAGAAAATTACTTCAAGAAATGTTACCTTCTGAAGATCGATCTTTCTCCCGACTTCTGAAATAACCAAAGAGTAATGTTCTTGGCAAAATGATGCTGAATCTTTTCACAAGTTTGCATGAGTCTGCTAGAACTCGAACTTGCAAATGCATGATGAAAAATGGTAATGATAAGTTCTGTCAGGATATTCCCTATTTACAGGGATGAAAACCCATTATGTGGTAGTCTGTTATGCGGCAAGATTTTCGATAAAAAGATCAAATCATCATTAACTATTGCGTGATTTTTTGTTCCTGAGATCGCGGATGACAGTTGACTTAGCATCGATCCAAGTTATTATGAGAAACGACCGCCACTAATTTCGAAGACGGTTCAGACTTCAAAGGATAGAGTCAAAGCAACGACAGCATGGTAAGTGATCTTATACGTCTAAGCTTTATATGACAAAGTCCTCTCTCATGCTTCTTGTTCAAAGTATTTCAAAACTTGTTCAAGTTTTAGAAACTTTGAATGGGGTCTTGTAGAAGCATGAAAAAATACAAAACTAAGGCGCGTAGCCTCTATGCGCCTAGATCTGAAGTTTCAAAGATTGAAATAGTTCCTGAAGCTTATGAGTTTTGAAGACTAAGTATTGGTCAAAGAGACGCATGGCTTCAAGAAGGGTCAGAAAGACGCATAAATCATTCTGACACATAACTGTCTTATGGAAAAAGATGACGAACATTGGGCAGTGTGTAGTTCATAGATTCTGAGGAGGATGTCAGTGCTTGCATCATTATCATTATTACTTCTATAGCTGTAATAGTGTCATACGGCTACTTCTAAGATGTTGAAGAGATATGATCTGCAGTAAGCAGTTAAATACTATGTGTCTAAGATTATTTGACGCATAATTAATCCATAGCAAAGAAATCGTGTGCTGACATGGCAGTGTTTCATGCAGCACGTATCAAAATACGTGACGAGCTATATGTGATCCTTAAACACGTTCACTTCCCACTAACCCCTAAGGCCCATGCGCCTATTCATTTCCATGCGTCTCTGAGACAGGAGAGTGTATTTTTTGTACATACGCGCATAGCTCATCAAATGAAGAAAAACTATAAATATAGGACAGTGTCTTCCTCACACAGGACACGCACAGAGAGGCTACATATTCTACACCTTTACTAAGAACTTCCAGAGAGAGAGCTTTCAGTGATAGAGTTCTCTTTGTTGTCAAGCGTTCATCAACAAACAAGCTTCATCAACTTTTCAATCAGATCGTCAACGGAGTAAAGAAGTCGAAGCAGGCTTAACTTCCATCGCCCTAATCCCCCGATATTATTATACTAGGAATTCTTGTTAAAGATTCTTATTATACACTTTCTTTACAATAATACAAAAGATTCAGTTTTACTGGGACTTTTTGTGTTGAAACACTTACCTCCACATTTGGAGATAAGGCTTAAACTAGAGAACTTGTCAATTCTTTTATAATGAACATGTCATAGTCTATTGTGCCACAACTCAAGAGATTAACCAGAAACTAAAATTACATTAATTCTTTCAGAAGGAGTTACAATTTATAATTTAAACATCACTTCGGTATAAGAAGCCTTCCCCAAGTATGCTCCTTTGTAGGACATCATCATATGACCAGCATTGATATACGGCCTTAAGCCCGCGTTGCACAACCGACTTCCTGAGATCAAGTTTTTGGCAATAACAGGTACATGCTTCATGTTCTCCAGGGTAAGAAACTTCCTTGAAGTCAATTTTAGCACCATTGGCCCGATCCCCAGAACTTCAGCTTGAGATTTGTTCGCCATCGAGACCTTCTCAAAAGTAGGTTCGTAAGTGGTGAACAACTTCTTTGAACACACTTGGCAAGATGCGCCCATGTCCATCCACCAATCAGTGTCTATGCCAGATAACTCAACATTTGCAATCATAGTAACCAAATTAAGCTCACCTTGCTCTTTTTATTTTGATTTGGGCTTGGACCTGCAGTCCTTTTTGAAGTGACCCTTCTTGCCATAGTTGAAACAAGCCCTTTCGATGCTAGACTTAGGCTTGAACGAAGCTGACTTCACCTTCAGATGGTTGAAGTCCTTCTTCTTGTTGATGTAGAAAACCTTCTTTTTCTTGGAATCTCTGTATTGTACCATTTTTTTTGTCTTAGCAAACTATTTGGATGACCCCTGGATTCATCTTCAATATGAATCCCGTGCAGAAGATCTTCTAAGTGGATCTCTATCTTTTTGCGGTACATGTATATATGTTGTGAACTTGTTCCAACTAGGAGGGAGTTTGGAGATAACGGCTCTCACCATGAACTTATCTTCTTGCTTCATTTATATCTTCCGCCTCAAGATTTTGCTGCAACTTCAATAATTCTTTGACTTGAGGCAGTACTGTTTTCTAATATTTAAATTACATCTTGAAGAACATGTTGACGAGATGTATTTTTGACATCTTTTCATCATCTTTTTACTATTTCTCAAGAGACTTCTAGACGTCTCTTGTAAATTCCTTGTTGCAAGACTCTACCATGAAATCATCAATAGAGTTGAGAATCAACAACTTGCACAAGTTATCATTCCTCCATTTCTGTTGCAAGATGATGGTGTCTACCAACTTTTGTGCACCATCCATTTCTGGTAGAGTGGGTTCTGGATCTGTCAACACATACTCAACGTTAACGAGTTGAAGATTCATAGATAACTTCCTCTTCCACATGTTGTAGTACTCTTTGTCAAACTTCTCAAGTTTTAAAACTTGTATCGAGAAGACTTACACGATTTTCCATCTTTGTTGTTTTGATCTTGCTTTGAGATTGTTATTGCCAAATGTTACAAAGATCGTACAAAGTACCTGAAAAGTGAAGTTTACAAACTGACTTCTGAAACCAGAAAGCTAGCAACGACAAGTTGTTGTAAACAGAAAGAAATAAAACTTTTACAAACGTAGTTGCTACAACGAACAAAAACATAATCTTGATAAAGACAAAAGCTCGTTGGGGTGATGAAGATCATCGTTACTCAAAACAAGATTTGACCTTTTTTGTCGATATGCTCCCAGTAACCAACAAGTTCGAAGAAGAACTTATGGAACACTCCATGTCACCCTTGGTGTGAATCTTGAACTGGACGAACAGACATCACTTCATGGATCTCTTTTAGTTGTTGCCAACTCTCCTCCCGTCGCAGTATATTTTCTTTCTCTCTGAAGAGCAGAGAAGAGAATATATATAGGGGAGGCACAATCCAAACCCTATCCAGCTGTCATCTACCAAATTCGGAGGTAATTCCCGCGATTAAGGGAAGGTTGCTAACATTATCTCCAAATTCCAAAAGATAAAGGACGGTTACAATAGAAAATTCACTCAAACAGTCGTCCAGTGCAACTTTTCACGCAAACACATTCCCACGCTGCACCACTCGCACGGAAGCCTGCGCTTGCGCAATCTAGTGCGTAAGCCCACACTGCGCCACTCGCGCACAAGCTTGCACCCGCGTAATCTAGTGCGGAAGCCCACGCTGGCCCTTCGTCCGAGTCCAAGTTGCTAAGCCCCTTCGGGGCTCGACTCCCAAGGTAAATCCCAAAGAATTGAGTGACAAAAAATATATATTTCTTAGTTGTCTTGATCATTGCTCTCCAGAAAAATATCCCACCATGCCAACCACTTGAACTACCACTCCCCATATGCACAAGTCAAGAAAAGAATCCTATATCAACAGTTAGGTTTGTTTTTCAGACCCCATACAGAAGACGGGCCCAGTTTTATGCCAACTATATGCATAGCCAACATTCGGCGGGCCTGGCCCACTCAGCGAAATAGAGCTTGTCCTCAAATTGGTAGGGTTTAGATCCACATAAATAGTACCAAGGTTAGGTCCAACGCAAAAATTTATAGCTAAGAACATGAATTATAGCACTTTGGTCTAACTAGTCAGATTCAATATGGATCTGACCAGGCAGCGCACTTTCTACAAAACCAAACCCGAAAGGGCTGAAACGCGTCCAAAACCTGGGAGACAAAAATAACAAGGTCCCAGACTACAGACCTGATCGCTAGTTTAGAACAAAGCATGAGATTATCCAAAGTACCAGTGACATTAAAACAAGAGTCGGTATGATTTTATACTTGTGCAATCTACTCCACATCATTGAATGAAAGCTTTAATAAGAAGAATAACTGGATTTGAAATCAAAACCAAACTTGTCAACAATGTACCTGTAACATATCACATATTCAAGAATTAATGGAAAATCTCAAACTTTGAAAGCTCACTGAACACTATAGATTCTGTGTTTGTTTTGTGGTCCAAGTTACAATTTGCAATCCTGCTCGTAACTTTGGCTTAAGTTTTGCTTCTCTGTCCCCTTAGCACAACACTTAAATCACTAGGAGATTTTACAACAAATTTTTCATGGAGTAAAACAAGAAATCCGCCTTTTCTCATTAGTTTAGGATGGGAAAAAAATTTACATTGCTTTCTAGGTACAAGTGACCTCATAACCATTGGACGCATTTGAGATCTGTCTTCAATTTGATGGATCGGCCTCCATGAAGCATAGAACAAGAACATGAGATGAACCTATGAAAAAATCATGCTGAAGCGTAAGTTATCTTTGTATATTGTAGTTTAGCTTCCTTCTTCATCCATGGCATAAACAGGGATCTGCCAGATCTTGGTGTTTTTCTTCGAGTCATCTGAAAGGCTAAGATCACTGTCGTCTTCCTTAAATGTCTTCACAAAGGTTTTTGCACCAAACAAAATTAATCTTTCGACCATGAACAGCTGGTAATTGTTCTCAATCACGGGGTCCAGAATGCTACTATAGTTCGATGCGTATGCCAGCTTATACCTGTAAAGTTGAGCATAAATTAATCACCAGGACTAAACTTGACTGTGAACAACAACAGTAATAACCAAGTCCTCCCAAATTTCTATGATCTACTACATCAATTCTTCTTCTGTTCAGCTCTGCTTAGGATTATGCAATCTAAATATGGCACTACTAGTAGTGTAGTATTGAGAAGGGAATAGGATCACAAAATAGGTCTATGAGGGAAAGATTACTAGAAATTTGAGAAAGTAGCAACAAACTATCAACCTTGAAACAATAAAACAAAGAGAAAAAATCAGATGAACTAATGGAGAGTCCAACTTTTATGGCTACAAGAACAACTTCATTCAAAATAGGTGTTGGTTCACTGTTAATAGTGAGAGTTAAGAACCTGCTCAAAACCAAACTTACTCTGAAGATTTTGTTACAATAAATCATCCACTAAATGAGGTAAAAAAATGGATACATTCATGAAATCAAAGAACTCTAATAGGACATAAATAAAACATGACTGTCACATGAACTTGACATAAGATTGACCCAAAGAAGGTAGGTAGGTAGGTAGGTAGGTAGGTAGGTAGGTAGGTATATGCGCAATATTTCTATTACTAATAAAAGGTTATTCAAATCATTTGTTAGAGTCGATAAAATAAAAGGTTATTCAAAGAAGGTAGGCTAGGTGTGGAAGCTTCACAATTTTCCATAACAAGCTTGCATAAGTAATAAATCAACGTTAATGACATGATAATTTCACAAATTTCAACAGATTAACAATTACAACCTGTCCCAGCTTCCCCTTTGTACTTAGATAAATGGATTCCTAAAAATATCTCATTACATCACCAGGTCATTGGCATAGCAGAGGGACGGGGATAGATGACGCCTAGAAATCTCTACGAGAGAACTCTAAATAACAAAATCTCTTATAAAAATAATTCAATGTCATTACAAGATGTTTAAGCACTTATTTTATCGCCTTCATACACACTAGTCCTAAATTAAGGCATATACTAATCAAGACAAATTATAATCCTATAATAAATGAATAGAGCTAATACTAAATACAATTAAATCTTATTCTTAATAAAGAAAACCTAACAAATCTTGTAAAACAAATCCGAATTAATCCTATATAATCTACGAAAAACTTTCTTAAATCTCTCTTAATAATCCCTACATCATTCTCCTCTTTTACAAAAGAGAACTCGAGCCCGAGTTCAAAAGTGATGTTTGAAACTTCCCTTCCAAAGGAAAAAGTACTTTGAGTAGAGATTCAATTTTGATGTTCCTTCGCATCTTGATCTCCATGGGCTCTTCGAACTCGATCCTAAGCCAACTGATATTCTCCCTGACCTTGATCTTTGGACGATTTTTTGAATTCTTGAGATGTACATAGAATAATCAAGTTTGTGTGGTCTTGGACACTATTAATTAGTGCAATTGATTCGTCGTATCATCTGCAAAGATCCCTTGGAATTCTTCAAATAGTAGCTGCTTTGTTGCGACCTCCCTTGGTGATATTCATCTTCCTTTACCAACACATCTTGTGTTCCTTCAATATCATCTTGGACTTCTAAAATACCAATAACCAAAATTTCTTGATCTACAACATCTTCTACCAGAATGTTTTGTCCGACTTTTGATTTTTCTGCTTTAAGGTCTTCAATTTCAACTTCTTGTGGGATCCTTTTGGTTATTTTCATATCTTGTTTTCCCTTAATATTAGGTGGCAGTCTCTGAATCTCTCGAAATCTTTATTGTTTGTATAGCCGTAATTGTCAAATTCCCCTTCCTCGGCCCCCAAATTTCTCTTGAGTTTCATGATATTCTTCAAACTCTTCTTCTTCAATATATATTCATCCAATGGATCGTAGGATCATAGTGATACCTTGAAGTATATCTAGCGCTTGTTTGTTCATATCGAGGAAGATGGTAATGTTGTCATGGTTGTGGACGATGACGTGGAAGATAACCAGAAGGTGGTGGTGGTAGATGGTGGTGTGGAGGATAACGAGAAGTGGTGATAGATGATGGCAGGGAAAATAACAAGAAGGTAGTTGTTACTCGTAACAGTCGAGAGGAATATTATGAACATGATTGGCACGGGGCATATCTTGGTAATGGTGAACCCCTTTGATCCTCAAGACAACAAGTATCTCTTTAATCTCGGCACAAGTTTGCTCCATATGGTAAAAATCTTGCTCCAAATGATCACCTTGCTGGGTGCGAGTACCGGCGAGGTTGTGTCTAGTTTCATCGGTGGCCATCAGGTTGGAGGCTCTGATACCAACTAGCTGAGGGATGGGGGATAGGTATCGTTCTATCGGACTGCACGAAGAAGTCAAAAAATCTCTATGAGAGAACTCAAGAGAACAAATCTCTTATAAATAAACTTTCATAAAAATAACTCAATGTCATTACAAGATGTTTAGGCCCTTTTTATAGCCTTTAGACATCCTATTCCTACTAAATTAAGACATATCCAAATTAAGACAAATCTTAATCCTAATAAATAAATAGAACTAATCCTAAATACAATCAAATCTTATTTCCTAATAAAGAAACCTAATAAATCTCCTAACAAATCTTTTAAAATAAATCCCAAGTAATCCTGTATAATCTAATAAAAACTTTCCTAAAATCTCTCTTAATAATCCCTACATCCGTCATTTAGACTCCTTCATTCTCTAGAGAAACATGGAGGACTATTCCTTGGATGCATGAAAAAGAGTAGGGCTACTTATCCACCAATTATTCTTCAAGGTTTTATTGAAGACCCTCTCAAGCTTGTTGCTACCTTGACTAAGAATTTACAACGTATAAAGGTTGATTTCGAGTAGACAGTCATTCATAAAAATTGGGCCATTCTTTTGTAAATGTTTCTCAATATTGTGCATGGTCTACAACCAATGCCATTCCAATGGGAAAAGGTGATGATGGTAAGATTCAATCTTCAATTGTAGTAGAATACGTGAATCATGCATTGAAGCAAATTACAGGTAAAGAAACGAAAATAACAAAAAGTGGCTTGCATCTATCCTATATCACCGTGTTTCATACGCTACCATGGTCAGTATACACTAGTGGTAGATCAACTTTTGTGACAGCTTGAACACAAAATATTGTCTTTCTTCCTTTCTTCATCAATATCAAATAAACTAAGGGTACAATGGGATGCACATGTAAATAACCTGTAAAATTTTCTAATTTTTTATAAAAGAGATCTCACAATCTTTTAACTTAACTGTTTGGATGGATATCCTAAACCTTAAAATCCAAGACATGATTTTGAGAATTCTACTCTTAATAGCAACTTTCATTATTTATTCTTGTTGTCTATAATTTTATTTCCTTTGTTAACTCCACAGAATCTATAACCAGTGTTCTAAATGGCAGCCGTCTAGCCCGCCTGGGCGGTAGGCGGTCTCTCTCCGCACCGCTTTTCGGTAGGCGGTGGAGTAGGTGGCCAACGGAGGTTGACGACATAGGCGGAGGCGGGCGCCTAGGTGGAGCAATACTGAACAAGATATTTTGGCCAAAAATATTTTGTAAGCATTATGGGCCTATGGTTCACTTTTACGAAACTAAAACTTTATAAATCTTCGTTCTACAACTTAGTTATCATGGAACACCATTAAAATATGCATACTATGCAAAAAACAGTGGAAAAATAGTAAAAAAATGTTCAAAATGTATCGACCGCCTAGACGGCGCCTAGGCGGTAGGCAGACTCTCTCCGCCGCACACCCACCTACCGCCGTTTAGAACCTTGTCTATAACCAAACAGTTTATAGCAGAATTTAGCAAAATCTTAGCATTGATTCTATAGATGATATGCAACTCAAACTCAGCATACTTAGACATGGAATCTCAAATTTCAAACACTAATGTTTCTAATATGGTAATACCATATATATATAGCCAGTCTAAAAGAGTCAAACCTGGTAGAAAGAGGTGAAAAGAAGCCTGGTTTCCTCTCATTTGAAGCTATGAAAAGTGTACGTCCGGGTGGGATCCACTTCGCGATTCTTCTTTGAATAAACTCAGGACGAGTATCCCTGTCAAGATGTGGATGAAGACTCCGAGCAACTCCATGTCTGTCTTTTCTAGTCTTTATCTTGTCCCCTCGACGCACATGAATAGCATCATAATCACCAAGAAGCCCCTTAATCTGGCAAAGTAAACAAATTTATAGCATCAAGAAATGACACTCAAAAGAATGTACATACTTTAAAGAAATTTTATAAGTTACTCAGCATCACACATGAAAATTTATCAGTTATGCACATTTATTGTCTCATCATGTTGGGCTGGGTTAGGAGCACGACTTTCATCCGAAAGGCTCCACATGCAGGTGATGTATTCCTAGACAAGGAAACTGCCAACAGAGAGCAGCTTGTAATAAAACCTAGAAGGTGAACCTGCCAGTAGTTATGTACCTTCCTAAATGGACATGTAGCCTTAATGTAAGCAACTAGGAGTAACCCTTGGGTTTTAGCTATATGGCTCCTTTTGTTCACAAAACAAACTCTAGCCAAAACATAGATATATTATCGTTTTTTTTAAGTCAAACATATTTATAGCCACATCGGATGAATTTGGCCTTGATGACAGAAGCTAGACCCATTGCACTTCTCCTCTGGCCAAAGAAATTGACTAATTATAACTCAAATCGCCGTGATTCATTTTAATATTGAGCAAGCAAACAGAAACACCATCTAAACTTCTCAAGGTTCTACATTCAAATAAGACAAGCATTATGTCCAGTGGCAGAACCATACTATGTTTAGAGGAGGGGAGGGGTTACCCCCCACACCACATCTAAACTTCTCAAGGTCCTAAACATTTTATTTATGTTGTAATGGTTTAATTGTATAAAGTGAATTTAATAACTTTTTGAAACTTATACGAAATTTTTGATATTTGGTCATTGTTCTTTAATAATCTTTATATTATAAGTGTTGTATGAGAATTATTTTTTGGGTTATTTAGAAATAGGGTCCCAAATAATAGTTGATATTAGAGAATTTAGAGTTTGGGTCTCCAAATTGTCCAACGTTAGTGTTTGGGTCTCCAAATCACTGTTCACGTACGCTAGTGAACAGGGATTTTGATACCCAAACACTAACATTGGACAATTTGGAGACCCAAACTCTAATATCAACTATTATGTGAGACCCTATTACTAAATATCCCTTTATTTTTTTCACTATATAAGGCAAGTTTGGATTGTAGCTATAATTTATCTCATTTGTTTAAAGGTCCATTTCTGAAAACTCGTTACTTGGTGTTTCAAAGTCATCCATTTGAGCCCGGAAATGAATGACAATTTTAAGAAAATGTTCATCCGGAATGGAAACCATTTGGCTCGCAACTTGCATTCGGCACCAAATGAAGTCTCGGATGAAATGTAACTCCAATCCAAACTGGCACTTAGTCTCTAGCCCCTAGAATTTTTGGTAGCTAGTTTCAGCATTGTTTATATCAAACTCCATAGTCTTGACGTTGTTGAGAGTAACAGAAAAGGAAAGGGCCCTGCTTCGACTTGTAACTTGCACTTCTCTTTGTTTGCAACAACCAGTTGAATGGAAGAAAAGAATTTTAAGTAGCCGGTCCGAAAAGTTTGGGATAAGGCTTTGTTGTTGTGGTGCATTGTTAAAGAGTTGTTATTGTTGACAGTTTGACTGATCCGCCTTGGTGGGTGGCCTTGGTGTGTGGTTAAACGGTTTGATAAATTCAACATGGCCACTATAAATTGGGTTATTATTCCGAACAATTACGTACGCCCCCGTCTAACTTTTTGAAACCTAGTAAAACCCATGTAGACAAGTTTCAATGGTGCAACCCCCTCCACGTAATTTAAAAAAGAAGCAGCAATACAACATTTACTAAACACGCGTATGCGTACACACAATCAAAAAATATTGGGTGACAGCTTTGCACTCCCCATTAAAGAAATTATTTATTTGAAATAAAAGTCACAGTGATGTTAACATTTATACAAACTTTTAGAAATATAACTAATATTCACGTTTGTTATAACCATTAGCCATTATAAAATGAATGCTACGTTATGTTGCAATGTGATGTGGGCCCACCCATCATCACGTACACCCGTCGTAGGAGACGGGGAGCGATTTAGGCCCAGGCCCACTGTTTAGGCCTTTTCTGTTATTTAGTCATAAAGGGTATTGTGGTCTTTCACCACAATAATCCCTTTAGGGTTTTGTTTCCCTTTTCTATTTATAGCTAGGGCTAGCCGTCTTTTGTTTTCATGCTTGTATTGAGAAACTCTCGCAAGTGTCAATGAAGAAGGATTTATTACTTTGATCCGTTCATCAAAGTTGGGAGTTTTGTTCTTTTTCTACATAAAAGATCATTCTATTTCTATTCCTCTTAGTATTTGTTGGGTTTTGGTGAACCGATTGAGTCGATTCACATCATTTGGTATCAGAGCTTTCTACGAGCCATGGCCGATGGAACAAGAAACACGATCGATGAGAAGATCCGAGGTCTACGGGAGGACTTCACCGCCGAGATCGAGGGTTTGAAGAAATCGATGGAGGTCGCCGCGAAGGATCAAGCGTCCACGAACCTAGAGATCCGCACGGAGATGCGGGATATGCGGAAGGAGTCGACGACGATCATGATGCTTTTGCAAAATATCTCAAACAAGATCAATGGCGGCGAAGCGGAGGCGGCGACAACCCAAACCCTAGGCGACCAACTAGGGTTTGTGCAAACGGAGGGGGAAACGACCGAGGATCGCGGCGGGCCGGCCGACGGGCGATGGCCCGCACCCGCCGCCACCACAGCGCAGCCGGACGGGAACCGGGCGGTCGGCGAGCAGCGCCGGCCGGCGGCAGACGGACGCGGGGGGCTCGCCGCCGACCGAGCCAGCCCGGGCGGGGCCGCGGGCGTTGGGGGCGGGCGCTGGCCGGCCGCCGACCGCCACCCCTGGCCGGTCGGTGCCCCTGGAGCAGCCGGCGAGCGGCCGTGGCCGGGCGCCGGCGACCCGTACGGTTCCGGCGGATCGGCTCCGCGCGCGGGAAAAACCCTAGGGTTTGGGGCCCCCTTCGGGGGTCGGACGATGATTGCGAACCACGGAGATAGGTTCGCGGGCCCGGGAAGGGGCTTGGCGGGAGTCCCGGCGTGGACGGAAGGAGCGGAGCCCCCAGGAGGAGCGAGGTACGCCGGAGGCAGCAATTTTTTTGGGGGAATGGCGGATCCCGCCAACTTCCAGAGAGGGGACCTTCCCCCACGACGACCACCACGGGCGAGGGCAGTCGGTGACTACAGGGGCCCGGTGGAGGAGTGTGGTGAGCAGATCTGGGCTGACGAACGGTATGAGGAGGGTGACAGGGGCCCATACGAGACCCAGCGGAGAGATACACACCGCTGGGAAGGAGGACGAGGCCGAGATGATATGCAGCACGGTGACCTTAGCGCGGATCGCCGGCTGAAGAAACTGAAGCTGCCCACGTTCGAGGGTAAGAACCCGGACGAGTGGATTTTTCGGGCAGAGCGCTATTTCGAGATCATGGAGCTGACCGAAGCAGAGGTCCTCAGGTGCATCGGGATCTATTTTGAGGGTCAGGCCCTGGCGTGGTATCGGTGGAGAACGGCGAGGACCCCGTTCAGCAGCTGGGCGGAGCTGACGGGCTACATTCTAGACCGCTTCCAGGAGACAGCTTCGGGTGATTTCTACGAGCAGTGGTCGTCGCTACGCCAGGAGGGGACGGTTCGAGACTTCGTCGCGAAGTTCGAACTACTATCTGGACGCGTTCGGGGGGTGTCGGACGAGTTGCAGATCGGGATGTTTATGAAGGGTTTGAAGCCCTCCATTCGAGCGGAGCTCAGGCTGCAGAGTCCGCGATGCTTGGAAGATCTCCTCCGCCTGGCCCACAAGGCAGAGGAGAAGTTGGCGGAAGAAAAGCGCCTCAAGGGCGCTTGGGGGACGACGGGACAGCGCAGCCAGGCGGGGACAGTTCTTCCTCGACCAGCACCAGCACCAGCACCACCACCGGTACCGCCTAGACCCACGGGCGGGACAGGAGGAGCTGCAGTACCAGGGAGACGCCTCTCCGAGGCCGACATGAGGGCAAGAAGGGCGGCTGGCCTATGCTTCCGATGCGACGAGAGATTCACCCCCGGTCATCGATGCGCGAGCAAGTTGCTGCAAATCGTGATTCTACCGGACGAGGAGGAGGATGCCGAGGAGGAAGAGACCGCTGTCGCGCCAGAGGCTGGAGAGGAGCAGGAGCACGTGCATATGGATGTTGCTGAGGTGACCCTCAACTCCGTGGTAGGGTTTACCCCGAACCATACCATGAAGTTGGCAGGGAAGTTGGGAGAGCAGACGGTGACAGTGCTGATCGACAGTGGGGCCACCCACAACTTCATCTCGCGACGACTGGTCGATCGGCTCGGTTTAGAGTTGAGTACGGTGGAGAAGTTCACGGTGTTGCTGGACACCGGGAAGGTGGAGGAGAGCAAGGGCCTCTGCAAGGGGGTATCGCTCTCACTGCAGGGCTATCGGCTGACGGAGGACTTCCTACCATTGGAGTTGGGCAATGTAGACATCATATTGGGAGTCCAGTGGCTGAAGACCCTCGGGGAGATGAAGGTGGACTGGAAGCGCCTGCGGATGGAGTTTCGGGAGGGCGAAGCGGCGGTGGTGCTGAACGGGGACCCGACTCTCTGTTTTTCTATGGTGGCTTTCAGCGCCATCACTCGGGCGTTGCGGACAGGAGGAGAGGGGTACCTGGTCGAGCTCCAGGGGTTCTCGGGCGAGGAGGCGACTCACGGGGAGACACCAAGGGAGGTAGAGGCGGTGCTGGAGCAGTATTCCGAGGTCTTCCAGAGCCCGCAAGGGCTACCTCCGATCAGAGGACACGAGCACTCGATCGTACTCCGGGGGGAGGGGGCACCGGTGAGCGTGCGTCCCTACAGGTATCCGCATCTGCAGAAGGACGAGATAGAGCGGATGGTACGGAAGATGCTGCAGGCGGGGGTGATCCAGCCGAGTGTGAGTCCTTTTTCATCACCAGTACTGTTGGTGAAGAAGAAGGACGGGAGCTGGAGATTCTGCGTCGACTACCGGGCGTTGAATAAGGAGACGGTCGCGGACAAGTTCCCTATCCCGGTGATCGACGAGCTGCTAGACGAATTGCATGGGGCAGTTGTCTTTTCGAAGATCGACCTTCGTGCAGGATACCACCAGATCCGGATGCGGCCAGAAGATGTGTCGAAGACGGCGTTCCGTACTCACGAGGGACATTATGAGTTTCTGGTTATGCCTTTTGGACTGACCAACGCTCCTTCGACCTTCCAGGCATTGATGAATAAGGTATTCCAACCCTATCTTCGCAGGTTCATCTTGGTATTCTTCGACGACATCCTCATCTACAGCCGAAGCATGGGGGAGCACACTGACCATTTGGGGATAGTGTTTCGGGAGTTACTGACGCATCAGCTATACGCCAACCGAAAGAAGTGCAGCTTCGGTTTGGCGCAGGTGGAGTATCTGGGGCACGTGGTGTCGGCTGAGGGGGTAGCAGCGGACAGGACGAAGATTGCGGCCATGTTAGATTGGCCCGTGCCCACTACACTACGGGCCTTACGCGGCTTCCTGGGGTTGACGGGCTACTACAGGAAGTTCGTCAAAGGGTACGGCACCATCGCTCGGGCCCTTACGGAGCAGCTGAAGAAGGAGGGCTTCCAGTGGGGAGAAGAGGCCACTAAGGCCTTTGAGGCGTTGAAGGTCGCCATGACGACAGCACCCGTGCTAGCATTACCCGACTTCAGCAGAGCGTTTGTGGTGGAGACGGACGCGTCGGGATATGGCCTCGGGGCGGTACTCATGCAGGAGGGGCGACCCATAGCCTATTTTAGTCAGGTACTCTCGGCTAGAGCCCGACTGAAATCGGTCTATGAGAGGGAGCTGATGGCGATCGTTCTGGCGGTGCTGAAGTGGAGGCCTTACCTGTTGGGAAGGGAGTTTGTGATACGGACCGATCAGAGGAGCCTCAAGTACCTCCTCGAGCAGCGGCTGGTGACTGAGGAGCATCAGCATTGGTTGTCCAAGCTGGTCGGGTATCGATTCACGATCGAGTACCGTCCAGGGCTGGAGAACAAGGCGGCGGACGCTTTATCTCGACGGGAGGAGGTGGTCGACCTGGGCGCCTTATCACGTCCTATATGGCGAGATTGGGAGCCGATGTTGCAGGAGGCAGAGCAGGACAGAGAGCTGCAGCAGATACGGCAGCAGATAGAGGGCGACGATGGCGCTCCAGCAGGCTACACTCTAGCGGGCCGTCGTTTGCTCTACCAGGGGAGGATGGTGCTGCCAAAGACTTCGGCCTTTATTCCCGTTTTATTCCAGGAGTTCCATAGTTCTGCGACGGGAGGCCACTCGGGGGTTCAGCAGACTTATCAGCGGATGGCCAGGGAGGTGTTTTGGCCCGGGATGCGACGGGCCGTCGCACGATTGGTAGCCGCTTGTGACGTCTGCCAACGTCACAAATATATGGCTATGGCCCCAGCCGGATTATTGCAGCCCCTGGCCTTGCCGGAGCGAGTTTGGAAGGATGTCACCATGGACTTCATCGACGGACTACCACGTTCAGAGGGGTACACGATGATCATGGTGGTGGTGGACAGGCTGAGTAAGTATGCTCACTTCATTCCCCTGAAGCATCCTTACACGGCCGTGACTGTAGCGACGGCATTTCTTCGGGAGGTGATCAGACTACATGGGGTACCCGCATCCATTGTCTCGGACCGGGACAAGGTATTCATGAGTATCTTTTGGCGGGAGTTATTTCGGGTTCACGGTACGGTCCTGAAGAGGAGTACCGCATATCATCCCCAGACGGACGGCCAGACGGAGGTCGTTAACCGCAGCGTCGAGACCTACTTGCGGTGCTTCGCATCTGATTCTCCCCGACAGTGGCACAGTTGGCTGGCGTGGGCAGAATATTGGTATAATACTTCGTACCATTCACGGGCGGGGACGACGCCGTTCCGGGTGCTGTATGGTCGCGACCCACCCCCCTTGGTACGGTTCGGAGACGCCCAGACACCGGTAGGGCAGGTGGAGGAGTATATGTTGACCCGGGACGGGGTCTTGGAGGAGCTGCGGAAGCATCTGTTGCGGGCACAGCAGGTGATGCGGGCACAGGCAGACAGGCATCGGCGGGACGTCAGCTTTCAGGTAGGGGACATGGTTTATCTTAAACTACGTCCCTATCGACAGCGCTCGATGGCGAGGAGGCCGAATGAGAAATTGGCGGCTCGATACTTTGGTCCTTATCCAGTGGTGGCTCGGGTGGGACAGGTGGCTTATCGTTTGGGGCTACCAGACACATCATCGATTCATCCCGTCTTCCACGTATCTCAGTTGAGGAAGGCGATTGGGGATCAGGCAGCGTCCCCCACTCTTCCTCCGACGCTCACGGAGGACATGGAGGTACAGTTAGAGCCCTTGGCAGTACGAGCTATCCGACGAGGACCCGGCCAGACGAAGGAGGTCCTGATTCATTGGGTCGGCCTGCCAGACTGTGACGCGACCTGGGAGGATTCTGCGAGCTTCCAGACGCAGTTTCCAGATTTCCACCTTGAGGACAAGGTGGCTCTGTTAGGGGGGGTATTGATGTGGGCCCACCCATCATCACGTACACCCGTCGTAGGAGACGGGGAGCGATTTAGGCCCAGGCCCACTGTTTAGGCCTTTTCTGTTATTTAGTCATAAAGGGTATTGTGGTCTTTCACCACAATAATCCCTTTAGGGTTTTGTTTCCCTTTTCTATTTATAGCTAGGGCTAGCCGTCTTTTGTTTTCATGCTTGTATTGAGAAACTCTCGCAAGTGTCAATGAAGAAGGATTTATTACTTTGATCCGTTCATCAAAGTTGGGAGTTTTGTTCTTTTTCTACATAAAAGATCATTCTATTTCTATTCCTCTTAGTATTTGTTGGGTTTTGGTGAACCGATTGAGTCGATTCACATCACAATGATGACAATAATGAGAGCATTTAATGGAAATATTTTAAATATATTCTTGTCATTTTCCCTTCTTACTTCGCTCGCCTAACATTGTAATGATGGTAAATGATTCATTGAGATGTCGCTATCACATGTTTTGCGAGGCATATATCTTTCCCGAAAATGCACCGTGGTGTTTACACCACCAACATATATATGATAATATAAAAATGTCTTCTCTGTTTGGTTGACAAATTCGTCTTTATCTCGATCCTTTCAAAAGGCAAAGGCGAGATATATCAAAGTGACACGAGCAACAGTGAGGTGATAGATAGGAAGGTAAAGCAAGGCCCGTGTGTGGAAGGAAGGCACCCGAAGGAAGAATTTGTTTACATATAGAATCACATGCATAACCAAAGAAAACCGCATCTAAAAATGGTTGTTCTCGAGATCCCTTGACCCACTACCGAATAGTTCGCTGAGAAGGCAAGGCCTCTAGAACGCATTGAAATAGCTTTTTGGAAGCATGCAAAAGACATGTATTATTATTCGCATTTCCACTTCAACAAACAGCCTTTGTAACGACCTTCTATAGATTTGTACTCTAGAATGTTCTTTTTCCATTGACCATGGAAAACATAACTTGTTTTATAACCATCTATCAACAACCGAAACCATTTAACTTTCTTTTTTCCTAAAAAGATCTTAAGAACTCGACATCAAATGCAATGATGTTGATATTAACTAAATACACGGCAAGGATCCTACATGTAACCAATTAAGTTTTGTAACCATTTTCCTTTGGAACATTAATTGGCAGGTGACTGCAATTAATGCTAGGAATTCATGTACTTGTCATGTTGATTTTGCATGAAACATGGAAAACAAAATTACTTTGTAATGATCTACTTATAATAGTAACCATATTATTTATAATAAAAAAATCTTACAAAATTAGTTGATGTGACGAATCATCATTACTTTTATTTTCCCTGAAATCTCAAGCTAATTTCTTGATAATTTCCATATTTTCCCTCCAAAAAACAATCTCCTCTATTAGGATCATAAATGTCCATTATATGTACTGGATGGCTACATACGGAAATAGATGGCTACAATATGTGAATGTTTGACTACAAATTAATTCTTATGGATACAGTTTGGTACCGATGACTACAATCACTATAAGTGGTTACGTTGTTTTGGCTTTTTGTCATGGAGGAATCACTTATTGTTATGTTTCGATGTTACGGCCTATCAGGGACAATATATGCATGTTCAAACCTTCCTGGTTACATGTATTTAGTAAACGTTGTATTCCTTTTTTTAACAAAAATCAAGTGGAGGGCTAGACAATTGAGATTTATCAACATGGGATTTTACAATGTTTCAAAAAGTTGGGTCGTACAAAATTTCCCCTTTTTATTTCTTTATTCTTCTATTTACTCCTCTTCTTCGTAAGTTCTAGATTGTATATGATATCAAAGTCATCTTGGTCTAGAAGAATACTACATCTTCTTCCCTTTTATCCTTCATTATATTATCTATTATTTTATATATCACCAAGTGGTGCTGAAAGTTTTGAGTTTTACTTCATCTTTATTTGTGGATTTCATGACCATCGGAATGTTTGGTTCTCAAGTTTGGCAGTTTGATGATCCTCGTAATGAGATCATAATCTACAACAATCTCAGTTTTGATTGGATCTGTTTTTGGTTGATAGACAACTAAGACAAGGAACCAGTAACATTTATGCATTTGTTGGGTACTTATTATGGGTTCTTTCTTCTGCAATAAATAAAGTTTGTATGGTTGGTCCTCCCAGGTTTTTAAATTGGGCCCTCCCCCTTCCCAAGGAATGATTGTAAACTGTCCTCTTCTGCCTATTAAACATGGGCTACCTTTCACAGAAAATCACCCTACCTTGGCATGCCCTCTTTGAGATATCGGGTTTTCCTGTTCCTGTATTCTCAAACTCAATGGAGACTTAGTTTTTTAGTGGTATTCTTCAGCAAAGTTTCTCATTGAGTTAGGGCCATATGTGAGGCTTATGTCTGCAGATTTATTCCTACAGTTTCCACTAAGCTCAGTAATGGAAAATTGTAGACAGATTTTGTTGGCATGCCCAGCAAATTTTCCGATCAACCAACTTTAACGAATGCTTCCTTGAGGTGAAGATTGCCCTCAAGCTCTCCTATGGTTTCCACCAATCTGGAACCAAGCTCTCCTTTGAATAGATTGAAACAGAACACCAAATTGGTGTGTGTGCGTATGGTGGTGGTACGGGTGGGGGTGTGGAAATCAAATCTAATATGTGACTAAAACTAGTTTCAACTCAAAGTAGCCCTCTAGTGAGTTGTTTGGACTTCAATTGAAGCTCAATAAACTACATATTCTGCAATAATAATTAACGTCAATGATCTCCATCAATAATGTCACTCAAATACCTTCACATTTTCGCTTTAAGACAATGCTCTTACTTTATCTTCTATGTTACTGGAATTATCTAATTCCAATTAAATATCAAGAAATCGGAACTGAGCCAATCATGTCAGGAGCAAGCATGTAGATATAGAGCATCTATTCTTCATATTCAACAAAGTAAACATATATTTATGGGTAAATTACAGGAAACCCCTCTAACCTTTCCATTTTTCAATTTCCCGGCTATCATAATATTTTTCCTAGACTTCCACAATGATGTCTATTTTCTACCTAAACCGTTAGTTTATGTGAAATAACCATAATACCCCTGGCTTGAATTTTTGAAAATAAAAATATACCCTTAATAAAAAAAACACAGTTTCTTCAACAACCTTGTTGACCACCTGCAGGATGGAAACAAATACTGCCCCCAGCCAGGGTCAACGGCAGCAATCTCTGCTGCCACTGCATGGGGAGGGGGCACGAGTGGGAGGAGAGAGAGACTAAGAGGGTGTGGGGAGGGGTTGGGTACGGTGCAAGGCTGAGGACGGGGATGGACTGGCCGGCACGGTGGCTAACCAGACAGGAGAGGGATGAGGGTGGCGTTTTCCTTATTTTATTTAAAAAGTTTAAATTGGTTTTGATATTACTTTAACTCATACCACATTAACGGGTGATTTTTGGTCATTCTGGGTCAAAAACTAACAGTTATAATAAACAATAGACAGTTGGGGGCGTCCGCAACAAAAATAAAATAAATAAAAACACTAACGGTTGTGGTAATCTAAGAAAACTGGAAAGCTTGGGGTTAAGGGGGGTTCATGTAATTTACCTATCTTTATCTATGATTTAAGATAGAATCAAGATATGTGAAATAAATATACACTTGAATACAGAACTTTGTATAGATAGGGCGTCTTTTAATACCTTACAAATGTCAATTCTAATTTTTAAAGACAGGATCTAACTGCTAGTTAAGCCCAAATAAGTGAAAATGGAACCATATTATCTTTGAAATCCTTTTTCCAATTAGAACTAAAGGATCAGGAGAGAAAAATGTCCATTTATTAAATCAAGACATAGGCTAATGAAGATAAGCAGATGCTTCCTATGATATTTACGGGTTTGATAATTATGGTCCCTAGCTTTGCCATCTGAATTGGAACAACATATTAAGTCAGACATGCATGATATGCATTTTCTGAAGTGACAGGTGACAGACCAAACAGAGCTAAGGATCTCATGAAAGTTAGCCAAGAACATGGTAAGAATCTCTTGTTTGGTATGCAGTAGGAGTTGGGGTGGGAGGGACAAAAATTTAACCTACATGGGTTTGTCCAAATAACACATAGACCTAAGTTCTCCAAGTTCCTTAGCTACTTCCAAGCCAAAAGTGGAGGGACTTGGAGAAATTAATTGTAGAGAGAGCGAACAGTGGGTTCCAACATCCCAAAAACTATAGTTCTTTTAATTCCAAGCTCCCAACCAAACATAAAAATTCAAGAGGGGGAACATGATATTGGAAAGGTAGGCTATTGTATCCACCATACAGTTTCTTGGTTGGCTTCCTCCAAGTTGCCTCAACTTCTATACAGTCCCTAAGTGTTATTTGGGTTATAGTTAGCCAGTACCTTGTATCTGGTAGTTTCCACAGTGAGTTAACAAGAAAACAAAATAGAAATGGAAATGCCAGCTAAATGACTTTCACGAGTATGAAAATAGTTGAATAATATGATAAAATTGTCATTTTAAAAGCTCAAGTAGAAAGAGAGTCTCATAAGATGTTTCTGTAACAGAATTTTTTTGTGGTGATATCACATCCAATCATCAAAAAAACTTAACCAATTGACATCCTGCAAAAGGACAAGATCAATCACACTCAAACCCATTGAAAATTCATAGTTACTGAAGTTATCAATACTTTGTGATGGAAACATCAATTAGGTTTTGCACATTCCAATTCTTTCTGGTCTGGCGTAAAAGATTATTTCAGAGAACCAAACCTTATCAGCTGCCCCTCTTAGTTTGCTGGCTGCCATTGTAGGAAGAAATGAATATGGTAACATAATAGAACTATGGTTCTTTCGATCCTTGCACTCCATAAACCTGGATGGTATTCATGATCAAGACTAGCGCTTGAAGTTTCAAACGTCACCTAGAAAAATTATTCATTGTGACATTTTGAACTAAAAGTTGAAATTGCACAAAGAAACAAATAGGTTGCCCTAAACCACATGATTAATACTTTACCAGGAAAGAGGACTTGCAGTGCGGTTTATTAGTAAAACATTTGAGTAGAGGCTATTCACTTTGAGATCATTCCTGCTAGTTCCTTCAACATGGGCGATCCCCCGCTCTCCTAACTTCAAGCTTGTCGAGAATACTCGATGCCACGTCTTTGAATTGTCCAGAATAACTGGTACAGTGTTGAAAATAAGGCCCAAATCATACAAAGAGTCCATCGCACAAGAACTTGCTGCCCATCTACAATATTTGAAAGATCTCTAAGTTGCAACAATTTTCATAAGCTAACACTTTCTGTTAGAAGAGAAAGAAAGATGTAAAGTTACGATTGAACCTTGTACAAACTTACTTGAATGTAATAGCATCCGCTCAACCATCAGACTAAACCAATATGCAATTACTTCACATTAGACTTTTGCCAAGGTAACTTCATACTTGATGACTCTTTTAACAGGCAGTATATATACATACTTGATGTTAGCCCATTGGTCATGGTCGAACCGATTTTGATAATCGTCTAAACTTGGACTTGATATACGGGCTACTCGCAACGGACTACGACAACCAGTACTGCTACCGTTCAAGGTTTGCTCAGTCGTCGCGTCTGTATTTATTTTCCATTCTTACATGTATTTTACACAATTTTATTGAGTTTAGGAGAAATGTAAACCGCGTCGTACTGGCAAATAGGCTTAACCCAAAATATTTTTCAAACTACCGAGTCTTATTTACAAATGAACTTATTTTTAAGACAGCCCAGAACCTATATTTGAAAAACGGCCCAAAAAGTCCAAAACCAATTCTAAACCTTGATTCTGACCTAAATAGGAATACCATAGTTCGAACAAAGTTCGACCCGAACTCGGATACCTGAAGTAGTAAACCCTATAAACCTGTTCTTCTTGCATACTCGGATGCAATGGTCGCATTTTCGAACGTTTGGCATCCGAATTCGGCCAAAACTCGGTTTTCAAAAATCCTATAAATAGAGAAGAGTTTTTCATTTTAATTCACTCATTCACTTTCTATCTTCTCTTCTATAAGCTTCCTCAGCTATTCAAAGCTTTCATTTTCAAATCTCAAACTTGTTTTACCACCTCTAGTCTACTTGTCAGTACGGTATGGTCTAGAAGTTTCAAAGAGTTGTAATCAGAGGCTTAATCAAGAAGTTCACACTTCACAATTGAAGTTGGTCGAGCATTTAGGATTAAAGCTCAGTGTTGTAAGAAGTCGACAAGCACTTCGGATAAAAGCTTGCGTTTCCAATAGTGGATTTCAACTTGGAGCAAGAGTCCTCCGGCCTGGATTAGTCCTCACAAGAGGGAGACTAGGATATATCGATGTGTTTGCGTTTGCTCTTTCTCTTATTTACTGCTTTTACATAACTGTAACATAGTCACTGTGACATGATAGTGATATAGTAGTGATTTTGTTTTAATTGCTAATATTCCGCTGCACACTCTATTCACCCCCCCCCCCCCCCCCCCCTCTAGAGTATATATTGCATAATATATCGGTCCTACAATTGGTATCAGAGCGGGTTAATTGATAAGTATATATTTACTATTTAATCGCTTCTGTCATTTACTTGCATATACTCTCTAGAGACACTATCACATGCCTAATACACGTGAAGGACAATCCACCAACATACCTTCACTGTTTGATGGAACCAACTACACATACTGGAAAACACGAATAAGCTTCTACTTGAAATCATTAGATTTTGACCTTTGGTCAATTGTTATCGATGGTTACAAAAAGCCAGCACGTATAGTTGTTGATGGTGCACTTATTGATAAACCAAGTGACAAGTACACTGATAATGAAAAAAATAAGCTAGTCTTGACGCTCGTGCTATTAACGCGTTGTTTTGTGCAGTAGACAGGATTGAATTTAACAGGATGTCCACTTGCACAACATATCACAAAGTATGGAAGCTTCTAGAGGTGACTCATAAAGGCACGACTCAAGTCAAAGAATAAAATATCAGTAGATTGACTCAGGAATACGAGGCGTTCAAGATGAAGCCAAATAAGACGATTACTCAGATGTTCATCCGTTTTCTTGACATCGTAAATCTGTTGTCTTCCCTCGACAAGGAGTACAACAATCATGAGAAGATTCACAAAGTACTGCGGGATCTCACAAAGAACTGAAACCCCAAGGTTACAGCAATCATTGAAGGAAACGACCTCACAACAATATCGCTTGAAACACTCATGGGAAAACCGATGCCTCACGAGCTGGACTTGCAAGATTTTGAAGAATCAGCACCCAAGGAGAAATCAATTGCTTTCAAGGCGCAACACAAGAGAATAGTTGAAGAGGAATCTGAAGACGGTGACTCAGATGTTGAAGAGCAAGATCTCTTGGTAAGAAACTTCAAAAAGTTTCTAAAGTTCAATCGTCGAAGCAAGAACCTCAACAACAACAACAATGACGATGAAGAGCAAATATGCTACGGATGCAAAAAAAAAGGACACATCAAGAAAGTCTGTCCGTCAACATCATCGACCAAGAAGGGTAACAAATATGAAAAGAGTTACACGAAAAAATCGATGTCCAGAAAGTATGCAAATACGAGCATATGGCATAAAGTGAAGCCAGCGACTCAGAAGACGACAGTTCTCAAGACGCTGCAAATGTGTGCCTAATGGCATTCGATCAGGCAACCACTAATCCCCTATATGATGATTTTACTTTTGATGAGCTAGGTGATGCCTTTAGTGGCCTCCTAGAAGACCATAGAAAACTGCTAGGCAAATACAAGACTTCTAAGAAGGTATTCAAGGAAAACAAACTTGAGATAGAAAGACTGACCCGACTACTAGAAGATGTTAGAGAGAGTCAACCCTCTAGTGAGACTAGTGAGTTAGCTTCTATCAAGTTACAATTACACGAAGCATCACGCACTCTTGAGAAAAAAGCCAAAACCATAGCTCAGCTGCAAGAAGATTATCAAATCGAGAAGAAGAGTATCAATGCGCTGATTAGGAATGATGCCCTAACAACTGATTATAATAGATTATTTGACACTTCCAAAAAAATTGAAAATTAGGCTAGGAAAATAGCCGATGTTGACTGTTTCCTCTCCTAACACGTATCACTTACCCAAAAGGAACATTGTCCAACCAAAGACTATCAACCCCAAAAAGTATGACACTCCTAGACATGGTTCTTCAAAACATGCTTTTTATTATAAGTATCCTCTAAAAGCCCCTTGGACTACCAAACAAGTACACAAGACCAACACTTCACCTAACACTCATGCACATACTAGATGTCACTATTGTGGCACCCATGATCATATCTCTTCTGCATGTGGAGTTAGAAGATTAGTAAATTTGAATATTTGTACTTTGGTACCAAAAACTAACGTGTCAGAACCCTATAAGAAAAGGGTACCAAAGGTTTCATCTACAAATTGTTTTGTAGGTGGAACATCCAACCTATTCTAAAAGCAAGTGGATCCTCGACAGCGGTTGCTCACGGCACATGACCGACGATGCATCCTTGTTTGCAACATTGTCGAAGAAGAAAGAAGGATACGTCTCCTACGAAAACAACTTGAAAGGGTACATTATAGATATTGGTAACGTTGGTAAGGCTCCATATCCCGTTATTAAAGATGTATGTCTTGTAACAGAATTAAAGCATAACCTACTCAGCATAAGCCATTTAGCTGACCATGGTTATGATATTAATTTTGTTAAAGACAAATGTACTGTAGTTAATAGCTCAACTGGTAATACTATTTTTAAAGGAATTAGGAAAGATAATATCTATGTTTTTTATCTTTTGGAAGATACTAACACTGTAGGTAGATGCCTATACGCCAAAAATAACGAGAGTCAACTGTGGCACATGAGGCTAGGACAAGCAAACATGGACACGATTGCGAAATTATCCACACAAAAATTGGTACAAAGCTTACAAGAGATCGCCTTCAAGAAAGACAGTATGTAGTGACTGTGAAAAGAACAAAGCTACAAAATCAACTTTTAAGTCGATCAACGTTGTAGGTAGTACTCGACCTATACAATTATTACATATGGATCTGTTTAGCCCTAGTAGAGCTGCTAGTCTAAATGGTAAGCTATATGCCTTTGTAATTATAGATGATTACTCTACATACACGTGGGTATATTTCCTTGCTCATAAGAATGACGCACTTTCAGAATTTGTCACATTTTGTAAAAAGGTACAAAATAAGAAAGGCTTCATGATCACTCGCATTTGAAACGATCATGATGGCAAATTCGAGAATGCTGACTTTGAGCAATTTTGTGACACGGATATTTGCATAAATTTTCGTGTCCTAGGACTCCACAACAAAATAGCGTTGTAGAACGTAAGAACAGAACTCTTAGCGAAATGGCTAGAGTTATGTTAAACCAGTTTAGCCTACCTAAATATTTTTGGACTGAAGTTATCAATACAACTTGCTATGTCTTGAATAGGGTTCTGATTCGACCTAAATCGAAAAAAACTCCCTATGAACTATGGTTTAATATGACCCCTCTGTTTCTTATTTTAAGATTTTTGGTTGCAAATTTTTATTTTGAATATAAAATATAATTTGCACAAATTTGACTCGAAAGTCGATGACGGTATTTTTCTAGATTATGCGGCTAAGAGCAAAGGTTACCCGAGTCTTCAACAAAAAATCAATATCAATTGAAGAATCAATCAACGTCACCTTCGATGAGATGAACAGTCAGACGAACAACGATAATGACGATGAGGACTACGGTATACCAAGCAAAGCACCTACCGAAGCGGAACCCGGAACCAGCTACTTGGAGAGTCAGCCAAAGAAGATGAAGTTCATGGCTGACAACCCCAAAGACTTGGTAATAGGTGAGATTACAAAAGGTGTAAGTACTCGTTCCTCTACTAGAGATATAGCTTCTAGTATAGCATTTATTTCACAACTAGAGCCCAAAAACATAGAAGAAGCTTGTAGTGATAATTATTGGTTAGATGCTATGCAAGAGGAATTGAACCAATTTGAACGGAATCAAGTTTGGGAACTTGTTTCGAAGCCCATTGATCATCAGGTAATTGGCATCTGATGGATATTCCAAAATAAACTTAATGAGAATGGTTTAGTTACACGTAACAAGGCTCGACTCTTAGCTCAAGGATACAACCAAGAGGAAGGTATCGACTACGATGAAACATATGTCCCAGTTGCGCGTTTAGAATCCATTCGCATGTTATGTGCTTTTGCATGTTTTCATAATTTTAAACTGTTTCAAATGAATGTTAAAAGTGTTGTTTTAAATTGTTTTATAAAAGAAAAAGTTTATGTTGCTCAATCCCTCCTGGTTTAACTGATTTCAAAAACCATGAATATGTTTAAGTTGAAGAAAGCCTTATACGGACTGAAACAAGCCCCTCGTGCTTGGTATGACCGCCTAAGCTCTTTTCTACTTGAAAAAAGATTTTTCAAAATGCAAGATTGATACAACACTTTTCATAAAATTTTTGAATAATAATCTTTTAGTAGTACAAATTTATGTTGACGACATTATTTTCGATTCTACTGATGAATCTCTCTGTCAAAAATTTTCCAAGTGTATGCAGAGTGAGTTTGAGACGAGCATGATGGGGGAGTTGAAGTTCATCAACCAAACCACAACTGGGATGTTCATCAACCATGCCAAGTACACAAAGGATCTGCTAAAGAAGTTCGATCTGGAGTCAGCCAAACCTTTTGGAACTTCGATGGCAACTTCAACTAAGCTTGACGTAGATGAACAAGGCAAACCAGTCGACACACGTAAGTATCGAAGTATGATCGGTAGTTTATTGTATCTAACAGCTAGTCGTCCTGATATAATGTTTAGTGTTTGCTTATGTGCATGATTCCAAACTAACCCTAAGGAATCACACATGCGCACTGTTAAGCGTATCTTCTGATACCTTGAGAGCACTTCTTCTGTCGGCTTGTGGTATCCTAAAACCACGTTCTTTGACCTAACCGGTTATTCGGATACTGATTTTGCTGGATACAAAGTAGATAGAAAAAGTACTAGCGGCACGTATCATTTCCTAGGCAAAGCTTTAGTCTCTTGGTTTAGCAAAAAGTAAAATTATGTTGCATTATCAACTACAGAGGCCGAGTATATCGCCGCAGGGCGTTGTGCACAAATTTTGTGGATGAAGCAAACCCTAGAAGACTACAACTTGCAATATTCACACATTCCCATATTCTGTGACAATACTAGCACGATCAATTTGACTAAGAATTATGTATGTCACTCACACACGAAGCATATTGAGATACGACATCACTTTCTTAGAGATCATCAATTAAATGGAGACATTAATTTAAAATATGTTGACACAGAACATCAACTAGCTGATATCTTTACTAAACCTTTGGCAGATGATAGGTTCAACTATTTACGTCGAGAATTAAGAATTTTAGATATCAATAATATTAATTAACTTTATTTATTGAATTAATCCCAATACGTAACGATTGTTTTAGAGACAAGCCTGCAAAGGATCTGTCTGTCACCAAGGCGATAAGAGCTTTGGTTAAGTTGCAGCAGACCCAGTGGACCCACTTCTCCTATTTATCATCTTCTTCCGTCTTCCACGAACAGCAGCGAACAAACCCACCAAAATCCTAACCCTAATTCAATTCTCTCCCAATCTACTTGGTATTTCAACTCCAAACTTCGGATTCGGGATCTCGGGTTCGTTCTCCACAGCATACTCAATTTCTGGAAGGTATAATCCCTATGTTTTTTCCGTCCTCAATTTCAATTTTTAGATACTTTACTTTCCAATGGCCCCTAAGCTCTTTAGGAAGAAAATGAAGAGTGATGAAGGATCCTCATCCTCTCAACAGCCTTCCCTTTTCTCTCCGGTCCAACCGGACGACGGTTTATTTTGCGGATTCTCTTTTGCGACGTTAGACCAATCCAAAGAGTAGTTTAGTGATTTTTATGACTGCATCGTCTGTGCTAGAGCCCCGATTAATTTTAATATCTTTTCGGAGCTTTTCAGCTTCTACAACTCAATGACTTAGTAGTAATATCGTTTCCTATCGCTCACAATGCTATTAGGCTATTTTACTGCAACATGACTTATGACTCTGGAGTTCTCTTTCCATGTCGTGGAAATAGATATTAAATTTGACACGGAAGACTTAGCGGCGATCCTTCGAGTACCCAACGAAGGGGAAGTGCTAACCGACCTCTCCAAATTTAGTTTTCCTCCTGACATGTCTTTGAACACTTTCAAAGCCTCTATCTGCCATCCGGACCTTGTCATGTTGGCAAACTTAAAGTTAAACACTTGGATTTATATTTCTATAACCTCTACAGAATCATCTTCTCTGCTATCCTTTCGAAGTAGACTTCCACAGATGATATCACCGCTCTTGAGTTGTCTGCCATCTACCATATTCACTTTGGAATCTCATCTTCATTCCTAAAGACTATGATCGAGATGATGGTACGTGCTCGCATGAACAAAAGAAATCTTGTTTACGCAATGTACTTGTCACTTGTCTTTCGGCACTTTGATATCGATTTAGACGAGTGCAACGTCCTTGCTAAACCCGCACATCTTAGTGCGGCTAGACGTTCTGAAATTTCTGATATTCCTCCTCCTATTGCTCCACCTCCTGCTCCAGCACCTACCACCCCAGCCACTGCCGTCCCATCCACTGATTATCCACAGACTATTGAGGGTCTCCACCATATGATGAGAGATCACATGCAGCTGACCCAGACTCAGCATCATGCTACTCTTGATCGAGTTAGTGCCTTAAAGACTCGCTAGACTGAACGGTTGAGGGATTATGAATACCGTGATATCATTCTCACTCAGGCGATCTCCAACACACTAGCTGACCTCCACTTTGCTCAGTCTCATCAGCCTGGCGATCCTGGCTTCTTTCCCAGAGATCCTACATTTTTCGGCTACCGTGTTGAGGATCAAGAAGTACGCCAATACTTTAATCATGCTGGCACTTTTGATTGGTTCAGATCATCTGGTGAGCCTGCTCACACTGGTGGTGATGACGATGATATTGATCAGGATATAGGCGAGGATTGATGATATCTAGTTGTCGTCGTCTTTAGCTTAGATATCATGTTTAGTAGTTTTCTATCTATTGTCATCATATCTTAGAAATGTCTTACATTATGAGAACATGTAGTAATAGTTTATGCAGTTTATTTTCACTAGTTGCTTGTATGGATTAAAACTCTTTCAGTTTTATCTGTACTTAGTGGATGTTTTTCTTTATGGAAGCTAGTAGTTTTTATTCGAATTCTCTTTCTTTTGGCAATATGCACATATTTCTTGTTTCGTAGTTTAGCTTAGATACATCTTCTTCAATATAACTGCCCTGTGAAATATCTACTTTATTATTATCTCTTTCTTCATGTTTGTCCTTTTGTACGCACAAATTGCGGGAGGACATTTTGGTAAATGACAACGGAAGAGAAAATACAACACTTGTCAAGAGAAGAGGGTACAACAACTTTTGAAGAATTTTTGAGGGTACAACAACTTTTGAAGGATTTTTTTCAAACCTATTTTGATCAAGGTGTTATATCAGTCAAGGTTTGTCAATTATCAAAATGGGGGAGATTGTTGACACATTGGTCATAGTCGAACCGATTTTGATAATCGTCTAAACTAGGACTTAATATATGGGCTACTCGCAACGGACTATGACAACCAATACTGCTACCATTCAAGATTTGCTCAGTCGTCATGTCTGTATTTATTTTCCATTCTCAAATATATTTTACACAATTTTATTGAGCTACGAGAAATGTAAACCGCGTCGTACTAACAAATAGGCTTAACCCAAAATGTTTTTCAAACTATCCAGTCTTATTTACAGATGAACTTGTTTTTAAGACGGCCCAAAAAATATATATTTGAAAAACAGTCCAAAAAGTCCAAAACCCATTCTAAACCTGGATTCTGACCTAAATAGGAATACCAGAGTTCGGACCGAACTCGGGTACGTGAAGTAGTAAACCCTATAAACATGTTCTTTCTGCAGACTCGGCTGCAACGATCGAATTTTCAAACATTTGGCATCCGAATTCGGCCAGAACTCGGTTTTCAGAAATCCTACAAATAGAGAAGAATTTTTCATTTTAATTCACTCATTTACTTTCTATATTCTCTTCTATAAGCTTCCTCAACTATTCAAAGCTTTCATTTCCAAATCCCAAGTCTGTTTTACAATCTCTAGTCTACTTGTCAGCACGGTACGGTCTAGAAATTTCAGAGTTGTAATCGGAAGCTTAATCAAGAAGTTCACACTTCACAATTGAAGTTTGTCGAGCACTTCGGATTAAAGCTCGGTGTTGTAAAAAGTCGACAAGCACTTCGGATAAAAGCTTGTGTTTCCAATAGTGGATTTCAACTCGGAGCAAGAGTCCTCCGGCCTGAATTAGTCCTCCCAAGAGGGAGACCATGATATATCGATGTGTTTGCGTTTGCTCTTTATCTCTCTTATTTACTGCTTTTACATAACTGTGACATAGCCATTGTGACATGATAGTAATTTTGTTTTAATTGCTAATATCCCGCTGCACACTCTATTCAACCCCCCCTCTAGAGTATATATTGCTTAATATATCGATCCTACACTTGAGTGGGTAGAGTGTCTAGAAAGTAGTTTAAGCAGCAATTATTTAGTCGAGGTAGCAGACTATATCAAGCTTTCTAATTTAAAAGAGCGAGCGGAGCTTGAACTCACAAATATTACAGAGGACTGAGGTGGAGCTCAATTTTAAGCTTGTATTAAAGCTCGAGCTAATCTTGAGCTCTATTTCCTCTTAGATAGCCAAGCCCGAGCAGGGGATGCTCACTCAAAGCTCGGCTCCTTAACACCCCTACTTAAAAGCCATTAGTTTGGTCAATTCTCATATCACTATCTCCTGAGTCCTCTGCACCAAATCAACTCTTGCCAGCTTTTTGTCAGTGTGCTAACTGCTTTGGAAAGTTAAGCCAACTCAACTACTCTATGTTATTTGCAACCATGCTTCTTTGGAAGTGAGTACTCCATGCTTACTTATTTGGAAGTCAGCACTCTCTTATTCTTTCAATTACTCTATGCTCCTCTTGCAAGCTTCTTTTCATCATTTGCAGACTTTCTTTTGTCAGGTCTCATTTTCCCAACCAGTGTTGTTACACGTCTTGGGATTAATTTCACATCTATTAGGACGTGTCTATGTTTTACACTCTCTTTTTTATATGAGGGTATTGCTTGTTACATACATTATGCAGGGTAAATTGCAAAAGAAAAAAAAAAACTCGCACAAAGAAAAGACTTGTAGTTTAAAAAATATCTCTAATTTTTAATTTGGTGTAATTTATAACCAGATTGAACGGCAACGTGAACGGACCGCCAATTTACCATCAACAAGGCTTATTTGGATTAATCTACGCAGAAAAGAAAAAACTAACAATAAATGTGGAACAAAGTGGAAACATAGTGAAACATGGGAAAGAAAATGGAGAGAATGGAAAAGTAGGGGTGTTTTGAACCTATATAGAAGGATGGTAAGACCGTTGCAATCTTTAATGGTCACGTGAGTATTTTGGATATTTCATGCATTTTTTCAATCAAAATTTGACTTAACACGTTCAAATTGCAATGGCTAGTGGACGGAGGGGTGATTTGATCAAAGTACCAAAAATGTGAGGGTTTAATCGATAAAAATTCTCTCTTCTTTTTTGCACTTAGTGTGAATCTTGCGAGGACTTTTTTGCACTTTACCAACAAATTGGAGGATGTGGGTTCGAGTCACGGGAACAGCCTCTCCATATATACGAGTAAGGGAACAGCCTCCCCATATATACGAGTAAGGGTGCATACATCTTGACCCTCCCCCAACTACGGGAGCCTCATGGAACCAGTACGCTCCTCCTCATTTTGTTAATATACTTTTTGTTTGCTATGTTTTGTGGCTCTCACAACCACCAGTAACTTTCCGTTTGCTTATCAACCGATAACTCCGACGTCTGTTTCATGACTATCAGTCCCACTTCCTACCACCAAACAAGCCAACAACTATGTTTACTATCACCTTAATCTTCAATAAACATAATTAGGGGTGGACATGGGTCGGACCGAGCCCAAATTTTATGGACCCGGACCCGGACCGGACCCGTTAATTGGCGGGGCGGGACGGGACGGGTCCAAAAAATATTGGAACCGGAACGGACTCAACCCATTCAAAACGGGTCCGAACCGGGCCGACCTGCGAGTCCAAACGGATCAAAAAAAAAAGTTTTAAAAAAATTTAGAATAGTAAACATTTACATATGTTCTATTATCTATAAGAACAAAACAAGTCTTATGTCTTCCCAAATTTCTAGAATTTGTTTACTAAACAACTTGTTTTATTATCTATAAACTATAATAAACAAAAAATCCCAAAATTGATAAAAAAAAAATACATATTCCTAGAAACGGGTCGGTCCGGGGTCCCGTTTATTTTGAAAATATGACCCGCCCCGTCCCGTTAGTGTCACAGACCCGCCCCAGCCCGCCCCGTTTAAATTCCAAATTTTAGGAACCGGCTGGTTTGGACATTTTACGGTTCAGGCCGGGTCGAAACCGCGGGTCTTGAAACCGTATGCCCACCCCTAAACATAATGGTACTCTTCCAATTAGAGACTATTGCAGCTTGCAAAAGTTGAAAGTCTACTGTAAGCTTCAAGGATTCCTCAAGCAAATCTTAGATTTATCGACTTCGACCCTAGAGAAACCAACTCTTCCAATTTAATGCAACCAACTCTGCCAATTCAACTTCTTCACTAATGTGAACATTTGTTTCCTCCTTGACAAGTACCTATTGTTAACCATTCAAAAAAGAAAATAATTCCATCTAGGTACTCTTTGTTCCTTTTATCCTTCATGTTCCTAATCTTTCATTAACTTAATCTTAAACTTCTAAAAAAAATTAGTAATTAGTACAAAATTCAAAAAGTTGTATCACTTGTGTCTCATTGTGATAGATATGAAGGTGTCCAAAATTATGTGAAAGCCTCTTATTGTACATAATACAAGCTTTCCTTCTTACCTTTCGTTTGTAACTTTATGTTAAGGGTGGGAATTTGGGTCCAACTGACCAACCTGCTTTCTTACTCGGGTTTGGGTGAGGTCTAAATAGGTTTGGGTAAGAACAAGTCAACCGGTCTAACCCGGTTAATAAACGGGTTGGGTTCGGGTTTAGCGGCAACCTGTCTAACCTATTCTGACCTGTTTAGTACAAACAATTTTCAAACTCCACCAACTTTTGATCACACTATTAGCTAACAAATAGATAACCCATGTTACTTTAAATGGAGTTGCTACATTGCCCGCGGTTTGTAACTGCAGACGTGACCGCCGGTCGACGTGACCCGGAGATAGCAGGGGGGGCCAATGGCCGGCCGCCACGTCGGCCGGCCATTGGCCCCCTGGTCCGGGTGGGACCCGGAGATAGCAGGGGGGGCCAATGGCCGGCCGCCACGTCGGCCGGCGGTCACGCCCGCGGTTACAAACTGCAGGCAAAATATCATTTTCGTACTTTAAATAACACAATGCTCTCAAGAACCAGTCCATATAATTACCAATGATAACCAATTTCTGGTCTACACATCAATGCATATAGTATTTCTAAGTTCTAAAATTTTAATTGAGCTACAAAGTGCAAATGCTACTGCAGAGAAACCAAAATGTAAGTGAAAAAGCACTATCATTATTGCAAACTGTATAGAAACCAAGAAGTGAAAAAGCACTACCATTTATTGGAAACTGCAGAGAACCCAAGGTGGTCTCTTGCAATTCCAAATATTTCCTCCTTCCTCCCGTCTTTATTCTCTATCTAAAACCCACCAAATCCACAAAGGTCAAGAAGAAAATGGAAGAGAGGGAAAGAATGAAGGAGGTGAACACAAAGAGCAGCCTAACAAGCATCTTGATCCACGTCGAGATTACCTATTGTTGTGGACGATTGATCAGAACCTTTCCCAACATTTCATCAACACTTCCTGATCCTCTTTTTCACCATTACACCATTGTTAAACTTTACTCATCTCGTCTTTGTTGTATTTGGTAACCATGTTTAGCATTGGGCTTCCTTATCATTCTTCCCCACCAATTCATCTCTCCTTAATTTCGGCTACTCAACGGTATTAGGATGACAGATACAGCCACAGTCGCAGCCGAGAAAACAAGGGCTGTACTGAATAGGTTAAACCGGTTGGGTCGAGTTGACCCCTTATTTCACGGGTCAGGTTGGGTCTTAGACTAAATGGGTCAAACATAAACGGGTTGGGTTCGGTTAAGTGTTAACAGGTCAACCTGAAATTGATCCGACCCCAATCCGATTGCCACACCTAATTAAGATATGCCATTCCTTTCGAGTTTCGAGTTCAGCATACCTCTGATGGTAAATCTCCATTTCTTAGCTTATCTACTTAATCAACTATGGTGCTCTAGATTATGTTCAACTTCTAAACTCACTCCTGGATACCAAAAAAGATATAGAAACAAATTAACTCCTACAAGTACATGCCAAGTTCTCAAGCATTTCGTCATTCCTTCTCCACTTGAAGATGTTTATTTCATTGCAAGTGGGCCTCTTGCGACCATAGTTGCTACAAATGGGGCAGTTGTGTGCTTTGCTTTCGTCATGAATGCCCTTTTAAAATGCAACTCACAATTGGGGCCAAGAAAAAAAAGCAATCATTGCTGAGTCGGCAGCAGCTACCTCATAAGCAAAAAATCTTGCAATTAAGGAATTCACCAGGAAGTAATGGGCTATAATTTCTGGATCAAACAATTTGCAAGCATTTATCTTCTCTTGCCACTGTTTGTATGCTTATAAGGCTACATTCTTACTATCTTTTATCGCATCCTATCAACATCATTCTCTCCCTCTTACAAAAATTATTCTCCATACAGCCTTCAAATTGCTACTTGCATGCCTTAGATGCACCATTTATGTTCTCCTTCTTTATTTTATCACTCTAAGCATCCGGCATATGATCTTGCCACTCAAAATTTGCACAGGACATGTTGTACTACCCCACTCCCACTTTGAACCTAGTTATGCTCAGTCCACTTTTTGGCTCGACAGTGGAATTCGCCTTTGACTCGGCTCGTCTTGATTATCAAGTTAGAGTTCGAATCATGATTTGTCCCTTTGAGTTTAGTTTGTCTGTTGGCTTGATTATTTAGTTGGATTATACTTGTGTTGGTTTGGATTGAATCCAATGAAACTGTAGAATTTGGTTTTGGAAGAGAAGCTTGTTGAATGGGCTGGTTTGGTTGATTTATTAGGCAAGACCCACGTGTTATATGGATACCCATTAAGAAGATCTCATGCCATATCAAATCATATCTTGGAAGATCATTTTGATATCTTTGGAAAGATTTTGATATCTTGGAAAGATCCTCTAGGATGTTATATACCTTCGGAATGGTATCCAGATGATCGGAATAAATATCCTTGGAGATATCTTCGGTAACAAAATGAGTCCAGATTCATTGAACCAGATCCGATAAGATTGAGTCTGTTAGCTGGAGATAAGGACCCTAAATCTTCGTAACTACCTTGGAAAGCTAGATGAGAAGTCACAATCAACAATAACCCTATATCTTCATAAATGACTTTTGAAGCTTCAGGTCTGCTTAGATTGAGGGTTAAGAGAGTTAAGTGAGTGAAATTTAAGTGAGAGGGGGAATAAAAATCATGCTTGGTTCGAGGGTAGGGGTTTAGGAAGGGAGGTTATTGAGGGTTAGGTGAGGGTTTGTTTAACTCTCTTTTGCCTTTTTTTTATCCTCTCCAAATCGGAGGGTTAACGAAGGGGATTGAGAGACTTTGTTTAAAAAATCATAAATATCCTTTATTTGTCCTGTAAAATATCATAATTGTTTTTTCATTTTTTTTTTCCTGCTTTCAACGTGTTGCTCTGTAGCTTCCTCATTTGTGACGATATTTTGATAAGTTCTAATTAAAATTACGATCAAATTTAATTTTATGACATATATAATTAGGTATTTTGGTAACTATTGTGTTTTTATTAATCCTCATCTCTCGATCAAAACCTCCAATCCAAGCAAGGACTCCCCACGCGCTTAACTTCCCTTCACTATACCCCACTTAACTCTGCTTATTTTTTCCCTCGATCCAAGCAGACCCTCAGTGCTTCCTAGATCCGACACCCAATCGACAAAAACCCAACACCAAACAACAGATACACTTTGAGCACAAAGATGAAAACTTTTTTTTATCATCGCACTCTCCATTTTCATTCTATCACAATCTAGGTGTAGAATTGCAGTTCATATGGGGATTAAGTTGCAAAATTACAGAACCAACCAACAAATCAGCCAAAAAACGCACCTTTCCTCGGACGTCTCGCTGCCGGAGTGGTGGAGTATCCCCTTCTTGTTGTGTATCGGGTTGATGCACATTCTCGACGGCATCACAAACACTCTGAAACCAAAACCCATTATATTGTTAATTCTTTATTTGTATGGATGAAGAAAATAGAAGGATGGATGGATGTTCTTCTTCACACCTGTTGAGGAAGAGGGCCTCCTCGAGCGCGCAGCGGAGGCTGGACTCCTGGTGGCCGAGTCCCTCGCAGGAGGCGCAGTGCTTGCCGGGGCAGTCGATGCGGTCCCCCCAGTACAAGTACTTCTTCTCCAGGACGCTGTCGGCAGCATCGCTGCCCTTCTTTTTCTTCGACGATGACGACAATTTTGCTGCTGCTGCTCCGTTGTTCGAGAGAGGGAAAGAAGAAGAGGAGAAGAGCCAGAAGAGGCCGATGGATATAGCGGAAATCGAGACCAGCAGCAGAATTAGGGAACTCGTCGGCTTCTGCTGCTTCGATTTCGAGATCCGGGGGAAGGTCGCCATGGGGCGGTGGGGGGTGGGGGAGTGGTTTACAAGAAAAGAACAATCTCTACTATTATAATGAGGCTTCAAAACGGTTCAAAAGTGAGTCGTCTAAACCATGTATATTATCAACCATTTTCTTTTTAAAAAAATAAATTGTATAAAAAAAATTCAAATTTGTTATATATATTCACAAAATGGAGAATCAAACTCAACAAAACAAGAAAAAAACATCTCACCTTAACCACATAAGCTAGAAAAAATATTTGACAATAATTGGATAATATTTTTATTATACGTTATCACACGTACAAAGCACGTGCATTTACTAGTAATAATAATCTATACTCCTATATAAGTTTACTAATTTAAATTATTCATTAAATTTAATATAATTTTTTTTCTTTAGCCATGTACCTTCCCTCATTGACCACTAGGGTCTCTTGAGTTTGGTAATTAGATTATTATGTATAGAAGAAAAAAAATTAAGAAATATAGTTTTTTCTTGATAAATTTTGCTAAAAACATTAATTAACTAAAAGTTAGTCAAAATATATGCAATAAACTTACACAAGGCCGGCCCGGAAGGTTGGGTTGCCTTAACCAAATCTATTTTTGGTTGTCCTTCTTCCCTATTGAAAAGATACAGGTTTAAGTCAGGTTTAGACTCGATCAGTCCTAAAAAAACTAAATGACCTGGGGATTGCTCTATGGAGGGGGGTTGTCCAACCCCGAAGTCTTGTTAGACATACCCTTGGGTCGGCCCTGCACGTACATATATATATATATATATATATATATATATACTAGTAATAATAATATGCAAATGTTAAGGGCACTAAAATATTTATTAGGGGACCACATTTTGGTAGTCCTAGTACTATCAAAATTCTAACAGTTTTGTGCATATCTCCTGGACAGTCATGTGCATATCCAAGACTATCAAAATTTTGGCAGTCCATATAAAATCAGAATGGCTAAAGTTTTGGTAATACTAAAATAGCATGGAATGCACACACACAAAAATGGCAATCTCATATGTCTGCCAAAAGTATGTCATCCATTTTAGTTTTTGTAGTGTCCTTAACATTTGTCTAATAATAATAATAATAATAATAATAATAATAATGTTGATGATGTGGAAAATTCTAAGATTTTATAAATCACCTGTCTAATTGAACCAAAATGACGTCATGGTCGTTGGATTGGTATTATAATATGTGCATTAGTATGGCATAAAAGGAAGATCATCAAGTGATCCATCAATGAAAGGATCCTATGGATTGGGAGAGATTGAACCGCTTCTTGAAACATAAACGCGAAGCATCTTAATGAGTGTTTGAAGTCATACTTAAGAACACAGAAGATGAAGATTGATGCAGATTCAAAGACATTGAACTTCAAATATAACAGTTTCTTCTTAATTTTTTTTTGGTTTGTTATTAAGAGAACTCTATTTACTAAGTTTTGCACCGAGATGAACAAGTTTCATACAGCATGTAATGGCGGAACCACGTAGGGGCTTGGGGGCTCCAGCCCATCCCCAGTTCATATAAAGCAGTCCACATCTAGTTCACTCTAGCCACTCCAACAATCCAAATTCGAATTTATGGTTCTGTCCTTGGATGGATGTGACTTAAGTGCCATGATGGGTAATACATAGGAAGACCCCCCTGACTTTAATGACAAGGCAAAACCCATTGGAACTTTATCTCATCGTACAAGTGGCTATTGATCCCATATTCGTTGAGTCTCTAATAGTTGACTCTGTTGAATATTTTTCAGTTGGCTTGTTTGTTGAATTAGTTCAATACTATACATTTAGGTGTAAACCACATGTAAATTTTTACTATTACATATCATCTCTCGAATATCTTAATAGGTTGAAGAATAGTTGCGTGCTCCATATCTCGCAAGCATTGATTCAGACTGCACATTCAAGATTATATGCTACATAACAGACTTAACAGGAATCACCAACCTCCTCTTCCTAATTATCTTATATGTTATTGCTTAATAGTGCAACAATGACCCTCATTTGTTTTGCATCCCTCATTTTAATTTGGGTAAGATCAATTTCCATCTCGACCACCAATTCCACTATGGTAGTCAATAAAGCATCTAGGATTTCCAGCACTAACGTTTCAACCAGTATCGTCTCCGTCATCGTACCAATCTTGGAGGACATACTGGATCAATTGACTTGGTGGTGTATTTGATGTATTTACTATTAACTTTTGTACTTTTGGATATGCACATGACTGCCAAAAGTGTGTTGTCCCTATAACTTTTGTAGTGCCCTTAACATATGTCTAATAATAATAATAATAATAATAATAATAATAATAATAATAATAATAATAATAATAATGTGGAAATTCTAAGTTTTTTTAAAATACATTTTTAATTGAACCAAAATGATGTCATGGTCATTGGCTTGGTATTTAATATGTGAATTAGTGTGGCATAAAAGGAAGATCATCAAGCGATCCATCAATGATCAGAGGATTACTGTGGAGTAGGAGATATTGAACCACTTCATGAAACATAAATACGAAGCATGTTAACGAGTGTTTGATGCCATGCTTAAGAACGCGGAAGATGGAAGATTGATGCACATTCAAAGACATCGTACTTCAAATGTAAAGTTTATTTTTAATTTTATTTTGTTTTGTTATTAAGAGAACTCTACTTACAAAGTTTTGCACCGAGATGAACGACCTCATACAGCATGCAATGGCGAAACCACATAGGGGCTTGGGTGCTCTAGTCCATCTCCAATTTTTTTTTATATTTCTTTTATGTTTTTTTTTTCATATGAGTAAGTCTACACCTAGCCTATCTTAATTCACTCAAGTCCACCCAAATTCGAATTTGTGGTTATGTATGTGACTTTGGTACCCTGATGGGTACTAGATAGGAAGACCCCTTTACTCAAAATGACAAGGCAAAACTCATTGGCACTTAATTATTTTTTCGTAAAAGTGGTTATCGATCCCATATTCATTGAGCCTGTTGAACCTATTTCAATTGGCTTGTTTGTTGAATTAGTTCAATAATATACATTTAGGTGTAAACCACGTGTAAATTTTGACTATTACATATCATCTCTTGAATATCTTAATAGGTTGAAGAATAGGTGCATGCTCCACATCTCGCAAGCGTTGATTCAGACTGCACTTTCGAGATTAGATGCTACACAACAGGCTTAACTGAATCACCAACCTCCTTCTCCTCATCACCACATATATGTTATTGCTTCATAGTACAACAATGGCCCTCATTTGATTTGCATCTCTCATTTTAATTTGTGTAAGATCACTTACCACCTCTACAACCATCGTTTCCACCATGATAGTCAAGGGATCTTATAGGATTTCCAGCGCCAATGTTTCCAATCAGTATCGCCTCTATCAATCTTGGAGGACATGCTGGATCAATCGACTAGGTGGTGTATTTGATATCTTCACTATGGATTTGATGTCTTCACTATTTGCATCTTGCTTATCTTCGAAGATATATTTTTCATATTTAAGTCAACCAAGTGGTGTATTAGAAAATGGCAAGAATGATGGATGACAAACGACATACACAGTTGAGCCCTTTTTAAGTTTCCGAATCAGTATACGTTATATTGTCTTTTTTGACTGTCCATATTAGATCAAAATCTCGCAAATTTTTTGATTAAGTATATAATCTAAACAATCAAAAAAAAGATAATCCAACAGCTGCTAAAAACAGGAATCCAGATCCCTCATATATATATATATATATATATATATATATATATATATATATATATATATATATATATATATATATAGCAACGCTACAGGAACAACCCAGGTGGTTTCATATATATATATATATATATATATATATATATATATATATATATATATATATATATATATAGCAACGCTACAGGAACAACCCAGGTGGTTTCATATATATATATATATATATATATATATATATATAAATATATATATATATATATATATATATATATATATATATATATATATATATATATAATAAAAAAAATATATATATTATTTTTTAATATATATAAATATAAATATATATATATATATATATATATATATATATATAAAAATATATATATATATATATATATATATATATATATATATATATATATATATATATATATATATATATATATATATATATTAAAAATATATATATTTATATTTATATATATTAAAAAATAATATATATATATATATATATATATATATATATATATATATATATATATATATATATATATATATATATATATATATATATATATATATATATATATTCAAATCCAACACATGTAAAATAGGATGGTTTCATAATATGAAACCACATGGGTTGTTCCTATAGCACTGCTAAACCACCCTATTTACATGAGTACATAATATGAAACCACCTGGGTTGTTCCTATAGCGTTGCTATATATATATATATATATATATATATATATATATATATATATATATATATATATATATATATATATATATATATATATATATGGGTGAGATTAAAAGGTGGTGGGGTCTACGCATTTTAATCTCAATCACCCCATCCAAATCCAACTAAGGTAACATAGGATGGTTCATATATATATATATATTTTCTTTATATATATATATATATATATATATATATATATATATGTATATATATATATATATATGTATATATATATATATATATATATATATGGGCGCGAATCAAAAGTCCTGCCAAAGCGCCGCCAAAAGTCCTGCCAAAGCGCCGCCCCCCTACACCACCAGACCAAGGGGTCCGCGTAGAGCCCGTGCACGTGCCCGCTCGATCCAACAGTCGACGGAGATGGGCTCCCCGGGCGGGGCTTCCGTTCCGGACACACACACACACACACACATTTTTTTTTGAAGCAATGGTATTTGTGGCGAACTCGCCCCCACTGGGGCTCGAACTCCGACCACGTGGGCCGCATGCATCTCTCTTAACCACTAGGCTATAGGTCATTTGCAAAGATAAAATTTGTTATATATGTTCAACATGAAGAATCAAACTCAACCAAACATGAAGAATACCTCCAACCTCAACCACATGAGTTAGAATATATATATATATATATATATATATATATATATATATATATATATATATATATATATATATATATATATATATATATATATATATATATATATATATATCCTCTATATAGAGAGAATAAGGGAGGTAGGGTGCCACCTCACGGGGGGTGTCTACTTGTCACCCCCCATGCTATCATCATGCACATGGGTGCATGATGATAGCATGTGGGGGGTGACAAGTAGACACCCTCCATAGGGTGGCACCTCACCTCCCTCATCCTCTCTCTCTCTCTCTCTCTCTCTATATATATATATATATATATATATATATATATATATATATATATATATACCGATGCCGTGAGTATAAAACGTGACCATAGTGAAAACTTAGGCCAAGCCAGCTACAATAACCAATACTCATCTAATGAACGCCAAGCACAGATAAAGACAACGTATATGGTCGGTGACTACATCACCTGGACAAATTCCAATCTATATAACTTAGGTGAAATTACAAGATTGACAAAAACTAATGTTGAACTGTTTGTCCTAACAAGTTCAACCCCTCACCACACTCAAGAAGGAAAGACAAAGATTACAATAAAATCACTCACCCTACCTATATCAATCTCTCTGAAGGAAGGTGACGACTCCTCTATCGGATCTCCTCTTTCTTCTCTCTTGGATGGGGAACCCTAAGAGGAAAGTACAGACTTTTTCTTAGATCTCCTGTGGACAAGCATCATGAATCTCCACCTTGTGCCTTTTCTATTGCCTCAACACATACATATAGTTGAGAAACCATATTATATATATATATATATATATATATATATATATATATATATATATATATATATATATACATATATATATATACATATATATATATATATATATATATATACATATATATATATATATATATATACATATATATATATATAAATATAACCCTATTACTAAAATAAGAGACCATATTTTAGGTAATAGAAAATCCTAAAATAGTCCAGCATTAATTATGGACGTCCAAATCTAATCAAATAAATATTTGACTCAATTTAGGCTCCACAAATATGTTGTTACCAAATACAAACTTGACCTAATATACTCCCCCTCTAGTATGATGAGAGGTTTTGACTCCATGGCTCCTCAAGGACTCAATGCCTATCGTCCCGCGATAGAGTTCCTACTCCCCTATGTCATTGATCTTCGAGCCCCTGAGCTGATTTGCATCTTCCTTCGTCTCCAGCTCATCGACCTTCACGTCGATGCTAGCTGCCATGCGTAGCACCTCTTGCACCATTGGTATCCTGACACCATCAATAACACGGCCTGTCACACCCCGACCCGGGAAATCGCTCGTCCTCGCTAGATTTCACCCGAATCATCGTTCTCGCTGGAGCATGATATCGTACGAGCCTGGAGTTGCGTTCGTGCAAGGTAAGATAACAGGTTCACATAAGTTTATCTCAAATTGATAGCATAAGCAGCGGAAGGAAACAAAGTATACAATAAGAATCTCTTTTATTAATAAATGAACTGAAGATTACAAGGGTTTGAATAGCCCAACTGAAAATGATAATAGGTTACAACGCTTATGATCTCTCTAGCTCACAAAGGATTACATTGTTACATACATTATGCCTCTTTATAACCAACAAGTAGTCTTCGGCCGAACATCTCCATGTTGCAAGTTCGAACGCCAATGCGGTAGCTCGCCTCGAAACACTAAGAACTTTATGCCTCGGCGCGTCCAAGCCAAGCCCTGCCATGAATCGAACATATCCTGAACCTGCGAGCAAACTAGTGGGGGATTAGTACTTTCGTCCTCGCTGTACTGATCAAGACCCACTTGCCATAAACCAACACTAAGTAAATTTAGTGAAGCATGCATCTTTGTTTGGTGATCTTTCTATTATTGCCTTAAGATCAGTTTTATGGCAATGCAAGCATTAAAACATATTATTAAAAGCAACTAAATCATAAGGTGTCCAATACCGTGTCCCTGTAACAGATACGGTTAGACTTCATATGAACATAAGCATAGTGATCGTGCCCATCTCCGTCTCAAATCTCTAAGCTTGCAATCGTTAGAAATTCGCATAACTAACCAATAATTCATGCAGCCAACCAATCAAACTTAAGCATAAGCATAAGGGTAGCAGGGTCTGTGCCTGCACCCAATTCTAATCTGAAGTTCACCGGCCCTATCTGTAAAACCCCTAAATTTCTACTATATATTTTTTATTTATTTGTACTGATTTAAAATTTTGTATTGTACGTCACGTGGTCGTATTGTACGTCGTGTGCGAAGGTTCATCTTTCGTAATTGATCGACGAATGCGAATATGTGCGAGCGTACATATTTTTGAAAAACATTATTTTTATTATTATTTTTATAGTTTCAAAGAAATATAGACAATAATTATTTCTAGCTATTATTTTCAAGTTTACGATTTTATTTATGAAAGCCTTTTCGTTTATAGCAGTTATTAATAATAAATAATATTCTTAGGCATACATATATTTCCTAAATATTTTGCTAGTTTATTTTAAATAGAAATGTAATTTTCGAGATTTATTAATATTCATATTTTATTATTTAAAAAGATATTTAAAAATATTTATTATTTTCGAAATTATTATTATTGGTATTTTAAAAATATATTTGAAAGTTATTGTGGCCATTTAAATCTTGATTTGATTTTTGGAATTATTTAAATCCATATTTGGAACTTGATTTATTCCATTTGATTTGAGCTAAGATTTAATTAGATTGGAATTGGATTTGATTTGGATTTAGATTTGATTGATTTTAAATTTGTAGCAAATTATCTAATTTGGGTTTTAAAAATCCTAATCCTATCCAAATGGGAATTTCCACATCCTATAAATAGGCAAGTACTGCTCCATTATTTTTCCACAATTCATCTTCCACAAATTTCTCCATAATTCTACGTGCATCGTGTCTGTGTCCATCCAAAATCTTGTTCCATTATTTTACATGTACATTATTTTCTTCCCCGTGTCGGACACACCCCGACATCAATAAATTCCCAAACCTTAGTCCTAATCCTAACCCTACCCTGCCATGTCGACCACCACACCTCCATTGCCGACGCAACCCGACTCCATGGCCACCAAAGCCAGCCCCGTTGCGACCACCATCCCGACTTCGACCAGCACACCCGACCCCGGTCCCTCGTCTCCGGTCAGCCACCCCAAGCCACCACCATTACCACCCCCATCGCCGTCTACATCACAGCCATCACCCGCTTGCCTCGATCCCCTGCTCATCCCGAACCCAGCAACCGATCACACCCACCACCGCCAACCACTGCCATCACCATTTCCGAAACCACAACCACCTCCGCAGCCCCGCCACCCGCGGCTGCCAACACGTCGCACACCCGACCACCCCGGCCTTTCTACTGCCACCAGCCCGACCGTCCATCAACCCAAAGCACGATCACCATCGCGCCACCGTGTGTGTCGACCACCACCACAGAAGAGAAAAAAAGAAGAAGAAGGGAAAAGCTCGAAACCCTCACCCGTCCGGCGTCTCCGCCGCGCGTGACTACTCCGGTGGCCGCCCTGCCCTTGCAGCGCCACGGTCGCGCTCCGGCCGACCTCGTCCGCCTCCGCCGACAAGCTCCGCACAACCCCATCCTCCCCGCGCCTCCACCAAGAAACCCCGTATCGCCGACCTCCAGTGAGCCGCCATGCCCTAGATCTCCTCCGCCCCACCTCGCCAGCCCTCGGCGTGGTCGCCCGTGCCGACCACCGCCTTCCGCCGCTGTCCCCGTTCTCCTCCTTCCCTCCTCTTCTCTAACCGCCACCACCGCACCTCCCGATCGCCGGCGCTGGCACTAGCCAGCCACCGCCACAGCCGAACGACCTTCCTCTCCGTGCGCGCCCCTCCGAGTCTCCCTCCGCCGACCGAAAGAAGTCCCGAGCCCCTTTTTTCTCTCTCTCCTCCCGACCTCGCTTCTCCTCTCTCTCACTCTCTCGCTCCCCTCTCTTCTGTCCCTTTCTCTATTTGCTTTTTACTTTTTTTTTCTTTGGTTTGGAAAGGAGTTCTCCTCGAAAGAGGAGAACTGTGGTGTTTCAACATTGGATTTTTTTCTTCTTTTGTTTTTTTTTGTTTTTTTGTTGTTGTTTCAATCCTGACAAGAGAAGAATTACGATTAATATTATGATTATTATTATTATCATTCATTATTATTATTATTATTTGATTTATTCATCTTATTATTATTATTAATATTATTATTTTATTATACTGATACTAACAGTATATATGAATACATTATTATTATTTTGTTATAATTATTATTATACAAAAAAAGATATATTATTATTTCTAAATATATTTAACTAAATATATAACTTTGGGCTTGGCCCTACATGTAGTTTCAAATCGGGTTTCGGTTTTTTTTATTATTTTTATATATTTTATGGTATTAAATATGGTTGAAATATTTTCTACAAGCAAGTTATAGTTTGATATAAAGATAATTTTCATGGCTTTCAAGTAGATATCTAAAACTATTTTACTAATAGAAATATAGTTATTTTCAAATATAATCAATATATTTTCAAAAATAGTTATATTTATTTCTATAAAATTTCTTCGATTATATAATCTTATCCATGATCAATCGTTCGTTTCTTACCTTCTTCCAAATCTCGAGCTTATTTATATCGTCCCTAGCCAAAATGACTATTCCGGACTCAATGACATAATCCGTGCCACCATCAGAGGTCACCTTGTGTAGTTATCACATTGGAGTCGCAGTTCATGCCACCATGATTATCGTAGCACACCGGGCGTACTACCAGGCAAGACACCTTGCCATTTGCTGTTTATTTATTTTAGCTCATATTTTATGCATTATTTATTTTCTTTATGCAAAATAAACTATGATACATGGCATAACTGTTAGAACTTACTGTTCATTTATATTTCCTACTGTGTATTATTTTCTTATAAATTAAACCTAGATTTAAGGGACCACCATGTGTGTTGCATTCATTGGCCTTGACACGTGTTAACACAAAGTTGTGTGTCGCATGTAGAACACGGAAGTACGTGATTGGCTGGCCACCAGTGCGTACAAGCCGTGCGATAGGAATAACCGCTAATAGAGGTTGTATGCTAGTTTGACTTAGCGGTTATAGAGGATAATGTTGTGGATACAACATAGTAGGCATTGGGCGGGGAGGACAATTCCTTAGCGTATGGGCTTTGATGCACTTTCCCTTGTGACCCGGACTCTCCGCTGGAGATACGGGGTTGATGACCCATGATTACTGACGGCCACTGACGATTCTACGGAACGTCATGCTCTTACTGATGGGGCCTCTGGTGCCCAAAGGGGGACTACACCGATCCTATTTAGCCAGGGCCCATGCGTAGGAAGGATTGTTCTTAACTACATTTCACTTAGAACGGTAGGCTACCTTTATCCGTTAGGTACGAGTACTTTTGGTTTGGGTACTTGTATCTGATCGTGGCTTGGAACAATAACTTGTCGCGGATTAGTTCGTCACATCTTGTCCTTATTTGGTTGTAGGTGTGACTTACTACTTCGATGAGAAGGTATTGAACCTTGTTGGGGTCCGGATACCATATTGGATTCATAGCATGGGAAGATACGTTACCGTGAATTAGTTTACCATCTCCTGTCCTTGTTTGGTTGGGGGGATAGTACGCTCGTTCAGTAGGTGCGTATTGGAACATGTTATAATTCGATTTACTTATTTATTTGAGCAATATTTATTCAGTTTATATGGCATGCTATTATGTGTCTTGTTATGTCCCTCTGAGGACCTAGTTATCTCGCCAGGTGTGTGCTATTGTCTTTCGCAGGTGCTTTAGCTCTAGCCGTGATCATCGCCATTTCGTCGAGGATGATTGCACTTGGATCATCTTCGCTTCGCTCGCCACTTATTTCATTTTCTATGTACTTTTCCTTATTTTGTTGGTAGTGGATTTGTCTCCGCCCAACTACATGTACCAAATAAAAATTTTATAGTTGATTATATGATACCTTTTATTCTTATGGATGAGATTAGTTATGGTTCTACTGCATTTTACAGCTTATGCATTCATACGAGGGTTCCATATATTGGAGTATACTTCGTATGAATACAGCTGGCATGTCTACGTTCCTAGTCCTACATATTTTGGGACTGGGACGTTACACTATCTATATGAAAGGTCATGACGTTCTGCGCCGTAATGGGCTGGTACCTCAACGTGTAAGCCGGCGGTCGCTTTGGCACAAGTTGCTAGTCCAATATCTAAAGGATCCCAAACTTACTAGTATTGTGGCTTATCACATCAATAGGAGGGTGTAACCCATTTGAATGAAGTGCACCACGAATACTCCGTAATTCCCTCTGCGGTCGATCGGTCCGGCCCGGTGCCCTAGCGATCCTACGTTCGAGGGAAGCCTGCGCCCATGCATGGGCCATCCGATTCCATTGACCATGCAATACACGCCTGAGTTTCATGCAACCAAACAAGTTTGCCAATCTATATTCCATTGGCACAATGCCCCAATCGATAGTTCCGTCATAACATTTGAGCCACAACTGTCCTCTTCGTAACGAAGCCATCTATTATGAGTCCCGTGCATATATGCATACCTTGACACATATATCCTCCTTACTTCGAGTCATGCATTCGATGCACGCTTTGATACCATATTTCTATGCCTTAGTGTTTAATGTTCCTTCGAGTCGTGCACTTGATGCACATCTCAATATTGCCTTTCAATGTTCTAGCATGAATGTCCTATCGCGACTCATGCAATTGATGCAAGTCGCCTCAATTGTTCAATGTTCAATATTTTATCTTAATGTTTGACACACACTAAGACCTTTACTCGATTTGAGCCATGCTCGTTAACTCGATAGCAACGTACGCATACAAGGATACATTTTATTAGGCATAAAGTATTAGGGGAGAAAGGTCAAGAACTCGCCCACCTTAAGTCGATATGCCTTGTCGTTTCGTCGAGCTGATGCGGCTCGATTCCATAACTTTGTTGCACAGCTAACTCTTTTGACTTAGCCATTCAAACACTTCATGTTCCGTTGAACTATTTGACCGATTCGGCCTACCATACCCATGCCACAATCCATTGCAAGGCGACAATTTGGTTTTACGGACACCATTACGAATAAAAAAAAATATCGGCCTCTCATAATTCAGCGTAAAAGCGTAGCCTGCACACGAAATCAACTAAAGTCAATATTTCTTCAAATCGGACTTATGCTTTGCATCGCTTTGATTTATAGATTTGAATCGACTCAAAGCTTCTTTTGGGCCAACGTAACTCTTGCATCGATTCACACCGATATTTTATCGGGTCAACGCAACTCTTCGAGTCAACGACTCATCGTAATGCATTGTACGGAGCGGGGCATTACATAATATACCACTCAAAACAAGGTTCGCCCTCGAACCAAAAATAATACTTGATCCAAGTGTTTCTCTAGATCGTTTCACGATCTCGTGTCACTATCGTCTGAATCATACAACTTAGTTTGGATCATACACCTATTTTAGGTGTCCCACCAATATATGCATTTCAGCCAAGCTTAGTTGTAGGATAATGGGACAAAGCTAATAGGTAACTTCTCATCCTCACTTACTTGCCATCTCGTACTTTCGATCAGACTTGGTCTCTAGTGTTTGTTCTCGCAATTCTATTGCATATGCATATTTGATGCATACGTGATCATCCAACAAAAGTCATGGCACACGATGTGATTCAAAAATCGCATTTTTCATTCCGTAGGTTTTGTATGAACCGTCAATTCTATGCGTCGCGTCAAGCCGTCGCGCATCCGACCACAATAAATCCTAAGGACCCGTCCTAATGGCATGAACTAAGTTCAACATGCCCAAGTCTCGTTACGACCATATGGTTTTGCAACTCATAACTTTTTACGTTCTCAAAACTATCCATATCGCATCTGGGCTACCCCCGCTAGGCAACTTATCCAGACACCATGCTTAAATTTCATGACTCAAGAGGTCAACTTGTATCGCCGATGCTCAAAGGCAACAATCACTTTGACTCAAGGTCTTATAATATGTCTCACGTTACATCCTCTTATCGAGTATGAAATTACCAATCCAATTTCTATACCCAATCCCGACTTGTTCGTCTCACTAATCTCGATTGTGCGTTCAGTACACATAGCCTTATCGTTACGCAATTTCGATCTACGACACAATTCCTAGGGTCGTTCCCCTATTCCTTGCTCTCGTACGTAGCACGATTTCTTACCATCGTCCACCCGCATCGCTATGCTAAGTTCGTTCATCAATATCTATTCGATCATCGGCCAACCAAGTCTATTTACGTACTTATTCGATCGATCAGTAATTCTCTGACCATATCGATCTAGTCGAAGGCTACTCACTAACTTCCGAAATATGATACCTAGTCACTTAGACTACTCAGTCACTTAGACTTATCCTCAACATGCACTACATCATCATTCATCCTTGATGCAATTTCTTATACGACTTCATTAGGGTCGTCCTACAGTCTCCGATATTTACTTTGATTTGGCGGTCAAGTCTTCTAGGGTCAGCTGCCCCGAAGCTATGCTCGATAATTGAAAATCATCAATGAGGGACAGTTACTACGAATCATGCTATATCCTATCTCGGAGCCAAATCAATTTTTGACAATTCCTATGGGACTATACCAAATCCGACATAATTTATCAATCCAAAATTCATCTGCCCACCAGCACACGAATGTGTCGTTACTACTCGAATCACTCATGCACTACCGTTAATAATATCGCTAACCGAGCAATATTTGTTTGCCTCGGATACGAGTCTATCTACTCATGGTCATTATCCGACACACTCTATGCTTATCGCAACAATCTTCGAATTCACCTTCGCATCAAACCACAAGTAAAATCCAATTTACCATGCCTTGTAAGTTCGACCATCCCCGCTGGGCATGGATCACCATACGAACGCTCACACGAAATGGTCGTCCTAATCCGACGTGACGCATGTACGAGGCTGGAGTTGTGTCACGACCCGCTCCCGAATAATCGGACACGAGTCGTACACGCCCAACCTACGTTGGAAGACTCAACGTAGTAAGCTGTACCAAGCTAGGGAAACTAACAAGTCAATATGAATAAGTACAAATCACAGCATCTATAAACGATCTCAGAAAGATCACCATAATCTACAAGTCCATATAACATAAAGGTACCAGAGTCAACAAGAATAAAATACGTTATGAATTCTAAGAAAACAATGTCTAGGAGTAAAGCTAAACAGTCTAAACCTGAAGCCTCTAGCTAAGTCATGTCTCCATCCTGCTCAGCTAAGATCCCGGGCTCTGACCCATAAGGTAGAACAATATCCTATAAGTACACCTGCAACATATCCAGTCAGGAGCGGAGCAAAGTACTGTCTTAGGTAATGAACAAGAACACAATGATATAAAAAAGAGTACAGGGGAACATAAAATATAAAGTACAGAAAAAGAACATAAATGTACATAAATATAATGTACAAAAAATAAAGTACAAGAATGTAAACCATGAACCTGAAGTAAAAGACATGACATGTGCACAATGTTTGAAATACAACTAGCCTATGTGACCGGCTGGGGTAAGTACAAGAATAAGCACAGAAGTACAAGAGTAAGGGTACGACTTAGGGCCCACGTGCACGATGCGAGGCCTAAGCTATCAACAAGAATTTCTGATCTCTGAATTTGGTCACATAGCTAGTGTATTTTGCCTCCCCGACCACAAGTAAGTACAATAACATGAAAGTACAGGAGAACATGATATCGTGTCATGACGTGTCACAGAAAAAGCACAATATATGAATGTAAATGAACATAAACCATAGAATGTACTTGCCTTGCTCAGTATGATCGAGAATGGGAAGAAGATATTTCTGCCTCTTGCTAATGGGTACAAGTTGATTAAGTTCTAAACAATATCAACTGACTATCTTTCTCTAACCATCAACTAACTATGAAATATTTTGCAATGGTATACTAGCTATACACATTTCCTAACTGGCTATAGAACAGTATATATATATATATATATATATATATATATATATATATATATATATATATATATATATATATATAAGTGATACTTTATAATATGTATATATATATACTTGTATATAGAACAAATATTACTTAATTAATTATAGGTACTATCCACATATTGCCTTAAAAGCCAATTTCTATCTTTCTATAGATAATTCTTAATAGAAAATATCTCTTTATAATAATTTACAATAGTAAACAATTTTAGCAAATAATAACATTTAAAGAAGGTAGCAGAATTCATGATAGAATAGTAATAATAATCTAAAGCAATCAAGGAAATCTAGACTCAAATCCAAATCAATGTTCCCCTGTGTCACGCCCCAGAACCAGAATACTGGAGAGCGGGGGAATGACTCAGCCAGCTACGTATTACGGGTAGGATGAATACCGTATAATACGATCAATGCTGTCTAACTAGACGAGGGGGTGCATACTACATGAAAGTCTTACTATGGTCACTTCACATCTATTGTCTCAATCATTCAAACAAGAAGCAAAAATATAGAACATGTAAGGTAAAGCAGTAAGGCGTCCCAAACGCTCAATCAAAATGTCCTTGAGATCTGGCTTTACAAAATATAGCCAGATGATATAGTAACATATACACAATTGTTATCAGCTGCAGTCTGACTTAATTACAATTATGTAAAAGCAAGTGCAAGACTATCCGACTAACATGTCGGTGCCAAACGGTTAAGTATAAAGTAAATAACAAAACGAGCGGTGAAGTAAGGAACCCACTCGAGTCCTCCTGCGATCATTCCCCTAGTATTTGTTTTCCATAAATAAATTCACTTTATTTATTGTGTATCTGGAAAAATTACAACTGTAGGAATCCGATCTAGAAGACGATCGCTTTATCCCTTAGACTATGCGAAGAAGAAAAGCTCTCAAAATTTTGACAGTAATTTAGATAACTATGTATCTGTACAATGAATGAGAAAAAGAACTCTATTTATAGAGTCAAAAAAATAACTGAAAAGATAACTGTCTTCACAACCTGTGCCTAGTTGAAAATCACGCAGGATCTAACATACGCAAGGTTGTGAGCAGTTACTGGACGTGGCCTATAACTGTTGGACACATGGCAATCATGCATGAGTCGTGTGCAAGTTACAGGACACGCGGGCGAGAGATCAGTGGCATGGCTGCCACGTACTCCAATTTGATGAAATCCACGCAGACTTGTTGAAGACGAAATCCACGCAGACTGGGGTCAGAAAGCTTCAAAATCTACGCAAACTTGGGCCAAGAAGCTTCAGAATCCACACAGACTTGGGGCAAAAAGCTTCACAATCCACGCAGACTTGGGGCAGAAAGCTTCAAAATCCACGCAGATGTGGGGCAAGAAACTTCAGAATCCACGCAAACTTGAGACAGAAAGCTCAAAATACACGCAAACTTGAGGAAGGAACATATAAGTTCAAAATACATACAGACTTGAGCAAGAAGGCTCAAAATATACGCAATATTGAGGCAAAACTGCCAGCTGTCTTGATTCAACGTGCCTCGACTGACACAAAATCTCTGACAGTGATTACTTTTGTCAGTCGCATTAAATGACAAGAAGCTCTTTTGGTACACCAACTTGGTGAAGGCTGAGTCTTGCTGAAGAAGATTTCAAAAGTCACGCAATAGTCGGCTGTGATCTCTCGAGTTCCGTGCATATGTGGCATACGAGAAGACATTCTTCGACTGTCGTGCTGTCAGTCATAATGACACTCTGACAAAATGATGAGCTGTCTCCCAGCATGATTTTTTTTAAATATTGTCCTGATCAACTCAGCGTGACTTTGAGACCTTGTTCCGATCAACTCAGCGTGACTTTCATTTTTAAGGCCTACAAAACCCCCTTCAAAGTTTTCGAAAGTTGAAAAGACTTCAAAATTTCGAAATACTTTGAAATTTAAGATGATAAAATGAATTTAGTCACGCTGAGATGACTTTAAAGAGATATTTATTCCTAAATGATTGGACTGTTGGGATTCTGTTTAGTTAGGATCCCGTATCAAGCGCCTAAATCGAGGCAAATAATGATATGCCGTTTGGAATTCTTTATGAGCCTATAAATAAGCCATAGGTTACTTCTTTCTTTCTTTATTTGTATTTGAAAGAGAGAGTCCACAGAAGAAAACTTCATCTTCCCCGACGAACTCCTTTCTTTCCCGACTTCTTCTTTTCAACAACAATGGCTCCCAAGAAGACTGATGCTCAGGCCAAGGGGAAAGCCCCTACGACTTCTTCGTGTGCCACTACTGACAGGCTTCCTCGACAAGAAGTCCCATAAGCTCCTATGCATCGTAAGTGATGGGGGACATGAACTGTTTTGAAGACGACTTTGATGAAGATGAACTCTACATAGAATTTTTAGGATCTTAAAACAAATAACGAATTTCAGGAATATATCCCCCTTCTTAGGGCAAAGGATATTACTAAAGTATGCCCCCTCTTTAGGGTCGGCCATACTTCACATCTTCGTGTTTACGAAGCTCTGTGTTTTACGCAAAGGAACATGACTCTCATGACTCTGCGTGACTTTTCATGCTGGCAGAAATGTCAATGTTTGAATTAGTCACGCAGCTTTCATGATGATTCTGCGTGATTTTTCACATGTTGACAGAGATGTCAATGTTTGAATTATTCACGCAGACTTCTGAGAGTCATCCTCTGGATAGATTAGTCTTGATCTGTCAGCGTGTTTTTGTCATTTTCACTTAAATGTGATTCTGGCAATGATGCGTGACTTTCATCTTATTCTGTCTGGACTTTGCGTGAATTAATCATCTGCGTGAATAAATCACTCAGCATGTCATAGTAGTATATTCATATGAAGTCTGCATGACTTTTGAAATTTCCTTCAAATACTGTCATACACGCATAGATATAGATATCTGACTTTGTCTTCTTTTTTTTTTTTTCTGTAGTGAACATTCGAAGTGAAGAAGCAGATTATGAAGGACATTGGAGTTTCTCATTTAAGCATGATCTATTCCATGTATAATTCCCTCAATTTGATCTTCCGGAAGCCAGATTGTCTTTGTTGACCAATCAAGATCATACCACTTTACTCTGCTTAATGAATGGACAACCCTTCCAGAGTTTGGATCTGGTATCCCACAAGAAACCAGCATTCTTGTTTGGAGATGCCATAGCACAGAAATCTCAGCCGAAGGGCATCAGAGAGAAGGTGTGCTTCTACTTCGAAGGGGATGTGAAACAGCCCATGTACTGGCCGAAGGTGTCCAGGGGCTTATCAATCATGAGACTCATGCATGCCAGCTATCCGAAAAAGATGTCCTGGCATTTGACAGAATATCAGCAGGCGAAGGCAAGCCGTATTATTTACAGGAAGGAGGGATTTTTCAGTGCCCCAGAAAACCATGTATCAGTGTTTCGGGGTTTGAAGCCTGGATGCATACCACCTGAAGATTCATCTATATTGATGCCATTCAGGATGCCCATTTTCATAAACGAATTCATGTCAAACAAGAATGCATTCTACCCTACCGATTCGACGCCGAGGATGAACGGCCTAATGAATCAGGAGAATGTGAGATGGAAGACTTTGGTCCACTGGGCTTTGGAAAATTTTGAGACTGAGCTGAAGAAGATTAATCTTTATGATGCCGTCGTCAATTCATCCTACGGCTTCAAGCCCAACCCCTTCTTATTCCTAGCTTTGGTTGAGAGATACAACCACAGGACGGGTACCTTTATGACTTCCAAGGGGGAGATGGGCTTCGCCCTTCATGAGATGGAATACATCTCACATCTACCTTCAGGCTCACTGCCGTATGAGGAATATGTTCCTACGACAGAAGAGCTGAACTTTCTGTCAGAGAAGAACCCAGAGATGGTACATCTATTTGAAGAGATGATGTGCCATTTTGGTACATGTACTCTATATTACAAGGGTTCCAAGGATGAAGCTGGCAACCACATTCAGAAGTGGATGTCCTACCTTTTCATGAACCGTGAAAAGGATGATAAGAAAATAAACGAGAAGAGATGGTACCAGATCAGCAACTTCAAACCTCTCTCTGAAGGTGAAATTATTTATCTGCTAGAGAAATATGATTGCAAGGATTTCACTATCACTGAAGACTGGTACGAGTTCAAAGCTGGAACCACCTTCAGCTCTTATATAAGACAGAGTGGAAAAAGTCTGTCAAGGAACGGTCATTTGGCCGGATTCTTATCTCTGTGGTTAAGGAGATTCATCGTTCCTGGCTCCAGTTCCTTGGACAGGATACACAGAGGCGTTATCTTTGCAGAGGTGCGCCTTGTATATGGTTACAAGCTAGACTTATTATCGGCAATGACCTGTAGGCTGAATGCAGGTCTCCGGAATTTTGTAACCAACATGTTGTCTGATCAGAGGATGATGACTGAAGAATTCCCAAGGATAGAGATGCCATTCACATATTTATATGGTTGGCTTCTCCTTCATCATGATGGTCTGATACCTCCAGGGGCAGGAGGGAGTAGCAGTCTTTTTCTGGAGAGGTACTCTGGAGAGACGTTTTGGAAGGTTCATACCCTTCCAGAATGCAGAAATGTCTTGAATCGGGCGTCACATTGGTCTATCTAATGTGTCCCCTTCACCATCGGGCTATGAGAGCATGCCCTTAAATATGATGGACGGAGATATGGGAAACAGGCTAGATGACGTAGCCTTCCAATGGTTGCAGAGAATCAGGCCGTCTCATCTAGTATACCGTCATGAAGAGATGACATATCTGGAGCCATATTTACCAAGCCGATTTGCTAGACAATTCGGATATGACCAGCTCCACGTTGGGAACGCCACCACTTGCTTATCTGCTCGTGGAGGGCTTGTCGACGGAGCTCGAGCTTGGAGATATTTTGCGGCTAGGGATACAAAAGTTGTATTCTCTATGCCTAATCCTTTATCTAGCTCGGGGCCAAAGATGCTTTATACATATGCTCGCTTTTATGTGTCGTCGAGCACTTTCAGGCCGAGTTTCAATCTGAAAACCTTTGTTGCGGAGGATGAATCGAAGAGGTCGAAGAAGAGGACTGTTATTCAACATTTTTCTCCGGAACCCGAAGATGAGACAACGAAGATTGAACCTCTATATGAATTATTTCAGGAAGGAAATTTCCTTGATGAAGTTCTTCCACCTATATTTGTGTCTCTTTCTAAGAGAAAGAGAAGCGATGAATCTGAGACCGTCTCCAAGAGGAGTACTAAGTCTCCAACATCTAAGAAGAAGAAGAAGAAAGGGGTCTCAGTGACTGCTACTTCATCTTTAGGTGGCATCTCAGTTGATGAAGACGATACTGCCGATAAAGACGAAGAGACCGATGAAGACGACACTCCTTTGATAAGGAGGTCGAGAGGCAAATATGTCAAGAAGTCTGTCAACAAAATGAAAGGCAATAAACTCCTAGAAACAATTATGAGTGGAGGAGTTTTGCCAGAAATCAATGAAGCAGCTTCTATTGAGAAGACCGAGTCTGATGATATTCATCTTCCGACAGCTTCAACTGAACATACTGAAGTAGAATCTGTTCAAGCTCAAGAAATAACTGCTCCGACCACAAGTGGAGTAGCTATTAAACCCTCGGAGACGAGGATGATCCCATTTGAGCATGGGACTGAGGGCGTCATTCAGGCACTGGATGACCAGATTGATTACTCTGAAGAAGAACCAGCCCCAGAAGAAGTGACAAAACAGTCAGAAGTTCCTGAAACTCAAGCTGAAGAAAACATTTCTTCGGCCAGAGGCGATGAAGACGTGCCGGCGTCTGAGCTATCAGCTGCTGATAATTTGTTGAAGAATGTTTATCAAGACATCATTCTTCGAACCGATATTCCAGAGAGAACTGAACCGGCGGCAGTCAACACTGAGCTTGCTATCGTCGTTGTCCCTGAGACTCATGAAGATGTGAATATCATTGACTCCGAATCAGAAGCTCGTCCTGAAGATAAAGAAGAAGAAGAAGCTGAAGGAGGAGAAGACTGGCATGCTGGCACTTCTACTCCTTATGATGAGGATAAAATCAGGGGGAACAGAATGGAACTTAGCCCCGAACCTGCTCAATCTCCAGACAATGCTCCAGCGGCTAGTAATTCTGGAGCTGGAAGCAGCCATATGAAGCAGGTGTCGGATACTATCATGGACCGGCTACGAGAAGATGCTAGACTCCCTTCACATATCGAATATGAACCTCAACCTGGTAGAATTTTATTTCAAATTCTGTTTCTGCTGTTTATTTTTCTTTATATACTGATATATATTTTTTCTTTGACTGTAGGAACTGCTGCAGCAATGAGTTCGACTCATGCTCCGCTTATCCAGGCTGATGCTGATGAAGGGAGTTCACACTTGCCAACTTCTCCAGTCGTACACACTTCTGTTCCCAGAATAGAGAACATTCAGGCTTCTTCTTCAATGATGACGGCGACTCCTGGATTTGAGACTGGGCTAGCAAGAACTCTGGGAATGTATTCAGAGATCATTTACTCATATCTAGATACATATTCCAGACGTTTCTTGAAGGATGAAGCTATGCCATTTTCTGATCTTCGAACTATGGTTAAGTTCCCGCTCATGGCGCTGCGACATGCTGGTTGCGAGTCTCAGTGCATCTTCTTCGAACATCTCCTGGATGAGTTAGAAACAACTATCCGAAAATACTGGGAGACTAAGAAGGAGGACATTCAATCTTTAACTGCAGCTGAGATCAGTCAACTAGAGCATGAAGCACAGTCCCAACAAGCAGCTCTTGAAGCATTTCTTGCCTCTTCTACTGAGAAATTAGTAGAAAAGGGCGAAGAAATATTAGCTACTCGTCAAAGAGTAGAGCTTCTGGAGAAAGATAAGACATCAAAAGCTGAGGAACTGAAGAAACTGAAAGAGGAGTTGGCTCGACTTCAAGAACGAATTACTGCCATGGAAACAGAACAAGCTGAGACTACTGCTGCTTATATCTCTGAAGCTGAACGCTGTGAGATTCTTCAAAAAGAACGAGAACAGATACAGGCGGAACAGATTGAAGAAGTCAACCGTCGCCAGTCTGCTATCATCATTTTTGATGAACATAATGTTACAATTGAAGCAGCGAAAAGAGTTCGAAAAACTCATGAAGAGAAACTGAATGCTGTTCTTGATCGTATCAGGGAGCTGATAACTCCAAATAAGTGAATCTTTTTCATTTTCACTTTCACTTGTATTCCATGTTTTGATTATGAAATGAAAGCAAATAAAAATTCTTGATCTGGTTTTTGGTTTTGCTGTTTTGGTAATGATAGATTCATAGAAAATATGTTCAGAGGTAAATAATACATGACATATTTCAATAGAATAGAATATACAAACAAACTTTGTAATTCCATCAAATGATATTAAACCAAAAATGATCTTAGTTTAATACTGATTAAAAAATAGAATTCAGATATAAAAATATCCTTGAACTCAATTTTATTTCTGGCATTCATCATTCCAGACAAAAGAAACACCTTTCTTCATAAGTTTATTGAATGGTCTGCAGCGTCCTAAAAGATTAGAGATGAATCTCCTGATATAAGCGATCCTTCCTTAAAATCCTCGTAGCTCTTTTAAGGTGCGTGGAGGATGCATCTCTTGGATGGCTTTGATCTTCTCGGGATCCACGTGTATATCTTTAGAGGTAATGACGAAGCCGAGAAATTTACCACTAGAGACGCCTAAGAAGGACTTAGTAGGGTTCATCTTTAATTGATGCTTACGCATTAGATCAAATATAGTCTTCAAATCTTGGATGTGATCCTCCTTTTGTCGACTTTTGACTGCAGTATCATCAACATAGCATTCGACTGTTTTCCGCAAATGTTCATGGAATATAGTGCTCATGGCTCGTTGATAAGTTGCTCCTGCATTCTTGAGACCGAATGGCATCACTGTATAACAGTATGTACTAATCGACGTTCTGAAAGAAGTGTGCTTCTCATCATCTGGAAACATTTTAATCTGATTGTACCCAGAATACCTGTCCATGAATGACATCCGTTCAAACCCACAGGTATTATCGATCATGACATCAGTGATTGGTAGAGGAAATTCGTCTTTAGGATATGCCGTATTGAGATCGCAGAAGTCTATGCAAACTCTGATCTTGCCGGTCTTTTTAAGAACATGAACTATGTTAGCCACCCAATCGGGATGTTGTTCCTCTCTAATAAACCCAGAGGCTATGAGTTTATTAACTTCAGCTTCAATTGCATCCATAATATCTGGACGAAATCGTCGCTGTTGTTGTTTGACCGGTTTAGCATTCGGCAAGATATTGAGCTTGTGAGTTGCGATTTGTGGATTAAGTCCTGGCATATCTTCATAACTCCAAGCGAAGACATCGATGTAGTCACGAATGAGTTTAATCATGTCTTGCTTATCAGTTTCTGAAAGACTTTCACTGATGAATATTGGTTTGGGAGATCCCTCTTCACCAACATCTATTTGAACAAGTTTGTCTTCAGTCGGAGGTTCCTTTTGCTCGAATCGGAACTCCCATTGATTATCTAACCTTTGGGCCCATTGTTCTGATTCAGGTGAGATTTCAAACTCATCTTCGTCTTCATCACTTTCTTCAGAGTGGTCAATGAAAACCATGTTGGAAGACAGAATATTGCAGTAGAAATCACCGATACTCGTATCGGAATCCCAAGAGGTAGTACTAGAAGAATCAGATCTTTTATCTTCGTCAGATTCGGGATCTTCATGAACAATATTGATAAAAGGAATAGGAGCAGTATAGCCCAATCCGCATTTTGTTCTCCCATATTTCAGAGGAGGGATACGAACATGCATTTTTCTTCCTTTTCCACTATTGAGGCCAGTTCTGAAGTCATAGCCCATATTTTTAATGATGTCTTTAGATTGCTGACTATAATGACGTAGTTGTAATCTTCCAGTATCATCATTTTTGTCATCATCTTCAGGGTTAGAAGGATGTTGAGGCCCTTTGTAAAAGACTATTGGGATGTCTCCTGGCTTTCTGCTGGGAACTAGAAAGTATGAAGTTTGTACAGATTCTAAGGATACATCTGTATGAAAATTCTGTACAACTCCTATGGTTATTGTGCTCAAGTCATCTAACAAATGTAAATAACTATGAACATAATTACACACATCAATATACTGCAAAGATGGAGGCTTTTTATTAAACTTAAAAGCAGCAATATTTACATTGGGAGAAGGCTGAGCCTTAGAGATCTTAGCCAAATCAATGACTAAAGGGGGAGAAGAAGAATGAGAAGAAGCTTTGTTTCGATTAAGATCGATAACAAATGGCTCAGAAGAGGTGAGCTCCCTTGAAACTTGAGATGGAAGAGTAGACCGCCCTCCAACTGGGATGACCAGAGTATCCTGTTTCATATGTGAAGATACAGGAACTGTAGTACGCCCACTGACAGGAATGATCAGTGTATCTTGAGTAGACGACTGAGGTAATGGAGAAATCCGTCCACTCACTGGAATGATGAAAGAACCTTCTCCGGAGGGTTTGGGGGATTGTTGCTGAGTAGTTCGACCTTTAACAGGGATTATTAAAGTCTCACTTTGTGAATCTTCTTTCTCCATAGCTTGCATCACCCTTGTATACTCTTCTTTGTACATCCGGGAATCATTGAAATAGGCTTCAACCCCATGGAAGGGATTTATATCAGCGACTTCCTTTTGTACTCTTCCATTGCTGTCAATGTATTTAAAACACTGATGAAGAGTAGAAGGCACCACATTATTTTCATGAAGAAATGGCCTCCCCAAAAGAAGATTATATGATCCCACAATCTCGATCACATAGAAAGTGACTTTGGATCTGAAATCGCCTATCTGAAGTTTCAGATGAATCTTCCCTAAAGGCTCGCTTCGGCTCTGATTGAATCCCAAGATAGTAGTAACTGTCTTGGAAAGCTTGTGAAGAGGGATTTTTAGTTCATCCAACAGACTCTTTGGCATTATGCTTATAGCAGACCCTGGATCAATGAGGATACGACCTATCTTCATCGTATCGATATAACCGGTATAGTAGAGAGGCCGATCATGTCGATTATCCTCCAGTAGCATATCATCTTGTGTAAAGGTAATATTTGGGATAATCTCCAATACATTGTTGCAATGTAAGCAAGTGGCAGGTTCTGCATCTGGCTTCTTTAACTGTGCAAGACAAGAGTCTGCCTGAAGAAGTGCTTCACTTAACGTCTCTCGAGTCTCTTTGGAGAGACGTAGAAGTTCAAAGAGGGACATTCTAGCTGGAGTATTAGCAAGTTGAGCTAAAATGTCGAAGTTATAAGGCTTCTGAAGTCCAAGAGGAGAGGACTTCTTGATTGGCTTATCAAATCGAGCCTGTTGTTTGCCTTTCTCAAGAGCTGTGGGCTTAGAAGGAGCAGGTTCAACTGGTGCAGTTGAAGGAACAGGTGCTGTGGATGATTCTTCTTCAGGAGGAACATTAGGAGCATCTTTATCAGTAGGAAGGATATCAGGAGTATCCTCAGGACTCTTGGAATAATCCTTTAAATAAGATTTCCCCGTTCTAGTAGCACCAGCAAGTGCTTCTTCTTTGTCTTTTGGCTCTGTGTCAGGATTAGATCCGAGAGAAGTCATATGACATGACTTAATCTTTCCAGCCTTCTTAGACTTTCGAGAAGTAGTCTTTTGAAGAGGAGGAGATTCAAAATCTGCCACTAGATCAGGATGTATCCACATGATTTCTCCTGTTTCCATAGTGATCGGCACTAATCCTTCAGACTGTGGAGGAGGAAGATTCACTATGTCAAGAGTTGCCTTGGGAATAGGAATGATCCCACTTTCAAGAAGTTGAGGAGGAAAATTTCCGAATTGCATAGAGATGACGTTAGAAGTGACGGTCTTCTCTTTCGGAGTAAGAGAGATAGCTCCAGATTTAATCATTTCTTGGATCTTTCCTTTCAGTACATAACATGTACGAATTGTGTGACCCAACATTCTGTGGTATGGACAGTATTTGGGATGATCTGTCTTACCAGCTTCATCAGGTTTCTTGATTTCAGGTATTTGTATTTTATTACCTTTCAGCAGACATTCAAAGATACCAAGGACATCGTCATCATCAAAAGAGTATTCTTCTTTAGGGCGAGGTGCTCTTGGTTGTTGAATTGTAGAGGTAGGAGGAGTTTGAACATTTGATGCATCTTTGCTCTGAAGATTAACTTCAAGGGTTTCTTTTCCCTTACGAGTATTGGATTTAGCATTATTGTTGGTACTTTGACCTGTTTCTTTGGGAGTCATCTGCACTCCTAAACCTTTGAAGGTTTCAGCACTAATTTCTGCGGCCTTGGCACTAACTATGAAGGAAGGCCAGTCTTGAAAGTGAGTAGATCCTGTCCACATGCTGATGATTGGTAACAAGTTTGATTTGCATGTATCGATGGTGACAGCATCAGGAGTTCCAAGAGGCATCTTCAAAGATTCTCTTCGAAACCGTTTAATGAAATCCTCTGTAGTTTCATTATTTTTCTGCTTGATTCTAATAAGAGCAGACATAGTCATGTCATTGAGCCCTTCATAGAATCGTTCAAGAAATATCTGTTTGAAACCGGCAAATGAGGTAATACACCCATCTGGGAGACTTCTATACCATTCATAAGCCGTTTCCTTGAGACATCCAACAAACACCCGAGTAAGGAGGGCATCACTTGGTTGCAATTGGTCAGTCATCACTTCAAAGTGATTAATAAACTGACTCGGAGAAGTGGTTCCATCATAGAATGAGATAGTAGGAGGCTTGTATTTAGGAGGATACGATACTTGCTTCCATTCTATCGGATAAGGTTGCTTGATGCCTAACCTTTGTAAACCATCTTTTTGTTTGAATGCCTCGAATTGAGTTTTGAGATTCTTCAATTCTGCACTAACAACTCCGGAAGATTGTGGAGTTGTAGCTTGTAGAGAATAGTTGGGAGGAGGAACAGCATTATAAGCACTACCCCCAGCTCCAGAGAGACTAGGATTTGGTCGAGCTGGTCCAGGAGTATTGGATTGTACTGCTGGAGGAACTTGTACTGGACTTACACCAGTGTCAATTGGTATGGCATCTGGTATAGTCTGTTGATTTTGCAACTGAGCTATCATGAGTTCATACATCGACTTCATAGTATCAGCCATAGACTTCATTTGTTGTTCCAAAGAAGCAATTCTTTGTTCTTGAGGAGTCAAGGAAGAAGAAGGTTCATCAGTATTTCCATCAACCATATAAGTCGTGACTGTACGAGGGATTATTGATGAACTGGTGGATGTTGTTTGTTCTGAATCATTGCTTTGTGCATCAAAGTCAATTATAGGAGAACTACCCCCAGTAGGAAGAGGTAGGAAGTTAGATTCTCCCAGAAATTTAGAATCATCTTCAGAGATCAAAGTTCTTTGACTAGAGGCCAGGACTTTTGCTCTAGTGCCTCTGTATACTCCATCTGGACTATCATCTCTACCCCCAGTATTCCGAGAGGTCATGTTGACAGAAGCAAACAAAGGCTCATCTTCATCAGGCATAGGTTCACACTGAATCCGATTGAAGACAGATTGTCGTTTTGTTTGACATCTGCATTGCATTGTGACTCTCGGCTGGAAATCACATTCATGATCAACATAGTCCTGAACCATTGATTGACATCTGCATTGAATTATGACTCTTGGCTGGAAGTCACATTCAGCATGATCCATTGTCATAGAATTATTCCTTCTCTTCTGTTGAAGGTGTTCTCGTAAATCTGTTTGTGATGACCGAGGTACATCAGAGAACACTCTTTGTGTATTTTTAGGAATATATTTCTGGTTCTTGGGTCTTGATGGCACTTGATTATATAAGGAGTGATTAATATGAGCCACATAATTTCTAGCATACTCTGCATCTGGATCCTTTAATTTTGTTCCCGATTGGTGTGGTTTCTTAACACCAGAAGTGCTTCCTAGACGGGTTTGATTGAGTTTTGTTCTTAGATCAGTTGGAGGAAACACATTGGTTTTTGAAACTTGGAGTTTTCCTTCCATTGATCTGGATATTTGCAGAGAAGGAAGAGTTGAACCATCTCCTTGATTAGGAGTTGGTAACAGACCCTCTTTTCTAGACAGATTCTGTGCCCAATTCGAAGAAGTCGTAGAAGAAGACATTAAAGAATGTTTCTTCTTAGACTTATTCAAGTTTGGAGACATAGAATGTCCAGAAGGAAGAGTAGTCAAAAGATCATCTCCTTTTCTTTGACTAACAAAATTGTCAGTCAAAGCTGTTCCTGAAGTAAAAACTACAGGAGCAGAAGAAACAACTAAAGAGTTATTTCTTTTCGAAGGGACTTTGTGTGGAAGACCACCCCCAGTTCTAGTAGAACTTGGCAAAGAAGAAGAAATAGCTAAAGAGCTATTCTTCTTAGATGATATACACGGAATACACGCTGAAACAGGCTTGGTTAAAGAACCAGTGTTGTCAGCGTGATTTTTGACTTTAGAAATACACGCTGGAACAGATTTGGCTAAGGAGCCAGTGCTGTCAGCGTGACTTCTGGGATTGAGATTACACGCTGGAACAGACTTGGCTAAGGAGCCAGTACTGCCAGCGTGACTTTTGGGATTGAGATTACACGCTGGAACAGACTTGGTTAAGGAGCCAGTACTGTCAGCATGACTTTTGAATGCTGTCGTCTTTGAGCGCACAAGAGTGTGCGTGCTTGCAGTAGAGTCTTTGCCAGTGTTAGGAGTAGACACTGTGGCAGAGACTTCACCATTGGCTACCAACTGATTCTTAGGGACATAGACAGAGCGTCCCCTCGACTTGGCAGTGGTGATGGAGGCTGAAGTGGGCTTGCCACCCTTAGCCCGCTGCATTTCTTCGTAGGCGAGTTGATCGAATTGGATCGATATCACCTTCTTCGTCGAGCCGACTGACGAAGTGTCGCATTGAGTTGTTGCCATCTCAGAAGAGGAGATGGTTTTCCCCAGCAGAGTCGCCAATTTGTTTTCCATAAATAAATTCACTTTATTTATTGTGTATCTGGGAAAATTACAACTGTAGGAATCCGATCTAGAAGACGATCGCTTTATCCCTTAGACTATGCGAACAAGAAAAGCTCTCAAAATTTTGGCAGTAAGTTAGATAACTATGTATCTGTACAATGAATGAGAAAAAGAACTCTATTTATAGAGTCAAAAAAATAACTGAAAAGATAACTGTCTTCACAACCTGTGCCTAGTTGAAAATCACGCAGGATCTAATATACGCAAGGTTGTGAGCAGTTACTGGACGTGGCCTGTAACTGTTGGACACATGGCAATCATGCATGAGTCGTGTGCAAGTTACAGGACACGCGGGCGAGAGATCAGTGGCATGGCTGCCACGTACTCTAATTTGATGAAATCCACGCAGACTTGTTGAAGACGAAATCCACGCAGACTGGGGTCAGAAAGCTTCAAAATCCACGCAAACTTGGGGCAAGAAGCTTCAGAATCCACGCAGACTTGGGGCAAAAAGCTTCACAATCCACGCAGACTTGGGGCAGAAAGCTTCAAAATCCACGCAGATGTGGGGCAAGAAACTTCAGAATCCACGCAAACTTGAGACAGAAAGCTCAAAATACACGCAGACTTGAGGAAGGAACATGTAAGTTCAAAATACACGCAGACTTGAGCCAGAAGGCTCAAAATATACGCAATATTGAGGCAGAACTGCCAGCTGTCTTGATTCGACGTGCCTCGACTGACACAAAATCACTGACAGTGATTGCTTTTATCAGTCGCATTAAATGACAAGAAGCTCTTTTGGTACGCCAACTTGGTGAAGGCTGAGTCTTGTTGAAGAAGATTTCAAAAGTCACACAATAGTCGGCTGTGATCTCTCGAGTTCCGTGCATACGTGGCATACGAGAAGACATTCTTCGACTGTCGTGCTGTTAGTCATAATGACACTCTGACAAAATGATGAGCTGTCTCCCAGCGTGATTTTTTTTTTAAATATTGTCCTGATCAACTCAGCGTGACTTTGAGACCTTGTTCCGATCAACTCAGCGTGACTTTCATTTTTAAGGCCTACAGTATTGACCATCTTGGAGGTGAAAGTAAGTTGAGTTATCGGGAACCGGCTCTAAATCTGGCCATGCAAAACCAGAGAGGTTAGACCTCTAATAGCAAGTACCACAAGGAAGGACGATATGAAGGATTAAACCAGTAAGTAAGAGAATATAATAATAGATCTCTGCTTTCCACTAGGATTCACATAACATCACGACACTTCGAACCAACCTCCCAACCAAACAAGGACAGAAGTTGGCCCGTCATGTCCTGATATTCTGATCATCTCAGTTAGGCAACAGAGTAGGTACAGTGCACAAACAAATCATCTTGAACGGCCAATCAACTCCTACGACTTGCCATTGTGAGTCCCAAGTTATCCTAAAATTATGCAATAAAGATTCCTCAGTTCTTACTATGTGCGAGCAAGACTAGTCTGTCCAGTCAATCAATTGCGCCAATCATGAATTAGACGAGTCCCAGCGGGACGCCCGTTATCAATATACAATATATAATAATAATATAAGCAGATATCGCTCCTTGCCCGTGTGGCAGGTTTACAGTATCTGTGGGAACCAGCCGGCCTGTCGGGCACTACTAGTCCCAAGAGGGCTGCCATGTAAGAACTCGGGAATCCATTCTCTCCATGCAATCATTATTTTATTTAACTTAATAGTCTCTACGTTGAGTGAAATCCCATGCCGTGGATCATGGTCATTCAAATGAGTACTTTCGTACGGGGTACGATATGCGCAACTCTACAACGATACCCGTGCGGCTAGGTTGTAGGTCTTACATAGCGTAATGCAATAATCAAATCTAACCACGGGATAATCATGCCTTGACCATAAAGTACACATGCTTCTTTTGTAGAAAATAAATAAATAGATAAATAAATAGTTTAAAGCCTGCATGTGCCTGTATGTCAATATTCGGGATCAGCCAGTCGATTACAATAGTTCATTACATGAACGTGTCTCATTCATTCAATTCAATAAGATGACTAGCCAGTCTCTTAGTTCCAACTTAGGAACGCATGATCAATTTTAGTCAAGATAACCATTATTGTCAATGGTGACAAGGTGTCACACCCCAGAACCTGGAGAGCGGGGGCAGACATAGCCAGCTACGTATATGAAATGGAATCCATCTCGCTATACGGTCACGGCTGTCTAGATACATGAGGGTTTATCTACAAGCCAACAGTCTCTTAAGGTCATGAACAAGCCTAGTGTCTCAATCACAAGCAAGTAAGTAAAAGTCACAAGATGTATAATCATTAAATATACAATAGTAAGGCGTCCCAAACATTACATATTCAGTTGATCATGAAGCTAGTCGTTACAAAATGTCAGGACTAGCAAGAGTTTAGTCATACATGACCAACCCTAGGATCTGTTAATCATGTTACAGCCCGTAGACAGACAGTAAGTAAGTGCAATCGAGCTAAACAGGTGCTCGTCGGCTAAACGCCTCAAAAGAATATTTTTACAAAAGAGTGGGAGAGCCAAAAATAACCCACTCGTTGCCAGGATTCCTTCTAGTGTTCACCATTTGGCAGGAATGTCGGTAGATCCTCGGTAGCTGCTCCGAAATCTGGCCACACAAAACCAGCTGGGTCAGACCCCAGAAAGAGCAAGTGCCACAAAGGAGGCTTCACTTAAGAACTAAAACTAGCAATCAGCACAAGATATAAATAAAAGTAAGAACTGGAAATAAGGAAAATACACCAGGATGATATACGACGAGATAACCATGGAACTATTCAGATAACCAGGTTACAACCCGTAAACCAAACAAGGACCGGGGTTGTAACCCTTCGTCTGAACAGAACTTGGAATTCTCACCATTTATCGGTAAAAATAAATACAAGCATTCTGGTCATTCAATAATCTGGAACAGGATCAGGGCAAGACTAGACTGGTTAGACTCCGTCCAATCACTTCACGGCCAAGCAAGAATTACGGCTTGATACTTTAACTAACTAGGGTTGTCACAAGCCTAATTACTAACAAGATGCAGCGAGATTATTCCACAGCCACAAGCCCTGCAGACCATCCAGGTACCCAGGTCGAAAGATTAGGGTTGAATTCAGGTGGGTACATCGTCCAGGAAATGCATGTACCCTTAAGTAGCTTAAAGGGTACAACACATGACAGTGTGCTGGAAATGTGCCCTACTCGACGGCAGGCTACAGATCCTAGGCGCGCCCAGGTAACAGGATTGCCTATAGCTGGGAAATCTCTTCATGACTACTGTGTTATTCTAGTTATTAGCCTTAGTCCATTTTAGTGGGGTGCTCCTGACCATGGTACTCAGGAGTCCCATCCTAGACATGATACAAGACAGGACTGGTTTATTTATACAAGCACAATCGTCCACGGTGTCCAGGTTATTATACAGCTCATGTCATGTAGCCGTCGCAACAGCTTATCAAGATATAACATATCAGGTTATCAGGTCAAGTGTACTAGTCAGGAGTGCGCCACGACGGGCCACTATCAGGTCATGTCAGGTTGTTATGTCAGGAGTGCACCACTACGGGTCACTATCAGGTCATGCTCAATTATCAATTCAAAACATATCAAGTAAATTCATGATTATCGAGTTCATGACAAAAGGCGTAAGGATATAAAATGGGCGTAAAATATCTAATAAAATATCAATAGACAGGGCTATAGAAGAGCCAAGCTTAAGGAAAATAAAACCAAATCTGACACGCTGACATGAGACCAAGTCAGCCAAAGGCCATACGCTCAGTACAAAAGTCATACGCTCAGGCCAGCCTACGCTCAAGCCAACCTACGCTCAGGCCAACCTACGCTCAGGTCAAGACACGCTCAGGTCATACGCTTCCAAAAGGCAGCGTATGGGGTCCATACGACTCCTTGTCAAGCAAGCGAGCGTATGGGAGTCATACGCTCCCAAAAGGCAGCGTATGGGGTCCGTACGACTCCTTGTCAAGCAAGCAAGCGTATGCGAGTCATACGCTCCCAAAAGGCAGCGTATGGGGTCCATACGACTCCTTGTCAAGCAAGCGAGCGTATGGGAGTCATACGCTCCCAAAAGGCAGCGTATGGGGACTGCGCTGCGCTAAAGAGCGTGCGCAACTCAGTGGCACATGCTAAAAAGCTCATGCACTGCTCACTGTCTTCTCCAAATCAGCAGGAACTCCATGGTTGAACCCAAAGCTTCAAAAGTCCATAACTTGGTCAAAACAAGTCCAAATCCAACTTTGCAAAGTTCTAACTTGGGTGAAATTCAATCCTCTCCAACATAAGAACATCAAAACCCATAAAAATACAACTTAAATAGATCAAAACCATACAAAACTGAAAATAGAAGAAACTTAGATCTAGAATAATGGAAACTCCAAATCACAAAATGTCAAGTTCTAATGTTGATCACCATGGCCTATTCTAGCTAATGGACAAATAAAAAGTGGTTCTCAAGTGGTGGCAAGGTGCACTTGCCTAGACCTCTCTCTTCTCTCTTTGGTAGGTGAAGGGAGTAAATGAGGAAGAAGAAGGTGAATAATAAAGAGAGAGAATGAAGAGGGCTAATAAATACAAATGGTGGTGGTAGGTAGGGGTTCACCTTGGGTTCATCATGAACCCAATCAAAACCAAGCCAAGCCGAACCAACCAACCCGAACCAGGAATAAACCAAGCCCAGAAGGAAATACCAAGCCAGGAAATCATGCAATACAAGAATAAAATACGTACACGTATTCCAAGAATACGTAATACGAACCACAGGCATTACAACTCTACCCACCTTAAAAGAATTCCGTCCTTGGAATTTAATCAAGAGGCTAGAGGAGCAATGACAAGCTACATTAATCACATGCATGCTATAACTAGGCATACAATCACTCATTCAAGCAAGGAATCGAAGGCATGGGGCATAAGAAAGACTTTATACCTCACGAGTCAAACAAGTTGGGATATCGCGATCGAATATCATCCTCACGCTCCCACGTTGACTCCCCCAAAGAGTGATGACCCCAAGCAACTCGGACTAACTTGATAGTCTTGTTCTTGAGGATCTTCTCTCTCCGGTCCAATATAGACACGGGCCTCTCCTCATATGAAAGGTTGGTACCAACAACCAATTCCGAATGATCCAGGATGTGGCTCGGGTCCGGGATATACCATCGTAATTGGGACACATGGAACACGTCATGCACCTCGCTTAGTGACGGTGGAAGAGGGAGATGATATGATACATCTCCTACTCGCTCTAGAATGTCAAACGGTCCTATATACCTAGGACTAAGCTTGCCCCGTATGTCGAAACGAATGACGCCACGGTTAGGCAAAATCCTCAGGAATACATGATCGTCGACCGAAAACTCGAGAGGGCACCGATGGGAATCGGCCCAATGGCGCTGGCGATCTTAGGCAACTCGAAGATGATCTCTGACTCGCCTGACCACTTCGACTGTCTGGGCAATCATTTCTGGACCGAGCATCTGTCTCTCTCCAACATCATCCCAGGCTAGCGGAGATCTGCACTTCCTACCATACAGTGCCTCGAACGGTGCCATCTGGATACTGGCCTGGAAACTATTGTTGTACGAGAATTCCACCAGGTGTAAGTGATCTTCCCATGAACCACCGAAGTCAAGTGTGCAAGACCGCAACATGTCTTCAAGAGTCTGGATCGTGCGCTCCGACTGACCATCTGTCTGCGGGTGATAGGCTGAACTGAACTGGAGATGAGTCCCCAAACTCTCTTGCAAGCTACGCCAAAAGTGCGACATAAATCTTGAATCTCGGTCCGAGGTGATACTGACTGGCACACCGTGCAATCTGACGATCTGCCTAAGATACATCGCCGCTAGCTGAGCCGTCGACTGACCAACTATGAATGGAAGAAAGTGAGCCACTTTCGTGAGCCTGTCAACTATAACCCAAATAGCATCTCTACCAGCTGGGGATCTACGTAGTCCAGTCACAAAATCCATGGTCACATGCTCCCACTTCCATTCTGGAATTGGTAAGGGCTGAAGAAGTCCAGCCGGTCTCTGATGTTCGGCTTTAACTTGTTGGCAAACCAAATACCGAGAGACAAACCGAGCTATCTCCCGCTTCATGCCATTCCACCAGAAATGCTGCCGGATATCACGGTACATCTTCGTACTGCCGGGATGGATGGAATACTGCGAACTGTGCGCTTCTGACATGATCTTCTGCCGGATATCTCCGTTGGGTACACAAAGACGCTTACCATGTCGAAGTGTACCATCCTCATGAATGCATAACTCTGGTCTTCGTCCTGCCTCATACTCTGTTCTGAGTCGCTGAAGCTTGGAATCTGCCGACTGCGCCATCCGGAACCTCTCGACTATAGTGGACTGAACTTGCATACTGGCCATCAAGGCCACACTGGAAGGGAGAACAACTTCAATACCCATCTTCTGAAGATCTGCTAACAGCTCTGGTTGCGCTGTTAGAAAATAAAGTCCCGCTCTCCTGCTCAATACATCCGCAACAACATTGGCCTTCCCAGGATGATACTGCAGGTTGACATCATAATCCACAAGAAGCTCCAGCCACCTCCTCTGACGCATGTTAAGATCCTTCTGGGTGAAAACATACTTCAGGCTCTTGTGGTCGGTGAAAATCTCCACCCTGTCTCCATACAAGTAGTGCCTCCACAACTTAAGTGCAAACACCACTGCTGCCAACTCCAAGTCATGGGTTGGGTAATTTCTCTCATGATCACGAAGTTGTCGTGACGTATAAGCTATTACCTTCCCATGCTGCATCAGAACACATCCTAAACCTCTGCCTGAAGCATCACAGTACACTGAGAATCCTCCGGTCCCATCTGGAAGCATGAGAATAGGAGCTGTCATCAGGCCTCGCTTCAACTGCTCAAAAGAACCCTGACACTCTGCTGTCCAAGCAAACTGCGCATCCTTGCGGGTCAACTGCGTCAATGGCGCTGAAATTCGAGCAAAATCTGAAATAAATCGTCGGTAGTAGCCGGCCAATCCAAGAAAACTACGAACCTCTGCAACTGTGCTGGGCACTGGCCATGACTCAATAGCCACAATCTTCTGGGGATCTACTTCTACTCCTCATCGAGTGATGATATGACCCAAGTACAAAATGCGATCGAGCCAGAACTCGCATTTACTGAACTTGGCATATAATTGGTGCTCTCTGAGGATCTGAAGAACTATATGGAGATGCTGCTCATGCTCCGCCTCACTCTTGCTGTAGACCAGAATGTCATCCAAGAACACAATCACAAACTGATCCAAGTAAGGCATGAAGATGCGATTCATGAGGTCCATGAATACTGCCGGCGCATTGGTTTCTCCAAAAGGCATAACAAAGAATTCCCAATGCCCATATCTCGATCTAAAAGCTGTCTTCGGGATGTCCTGCTCTCTGACTCTGATCTGATGATAACCTGAGCGCAAATCAATCTTCGAGAATACTGAAGCCCCCTTGAGTTGATCAAACAAGTCATCTATCCTCGGAAGAGGATATCTGTTCTTGATTGTTACTGAGTTCAAGGTACGGTAATCAACACATAACCTAGACGTACCATCCTTCTTTTTTACAAGAAGCATCGGGGCTCCCTAAGGCGATCCACTAGCACGAATGAATCCCTTGGTTCTGAGTTCTTCAATCATCTTGTACAAAATCTCCAACTCTGAAGGCGCCATCCTGTAGACTCTCTCTGACACTGGGGCTGTCCCGAGAATCAAGTCTATAGTGAACTCGATCTCCCGCTCCGGAGGCATACCTGGAAGCTCTTCTGGAAAAACATCTGGGAACTCATCCACTATCCTGGGCAACTGAACTGCTGCTACTGCCATCCGCAATACTGGAGGAGATGACTCAACTTCGCCTCGGGAGAAAGAAAACTCCGGCTCGCCTGGAATGCTAAAAACAACCCTGCCAATGTGGCAGTCTATTCTAGCATACTGGTTCCTCAACCAATCCATCCCTAGGACCACATCATAATCGGCCATCGGAAACTCTATCAACCTAGCGGGGAATACTCTACCGCTAACTACGATCCGACACGAGGAAAACACTCTATCTACTCCCACAAGTCCGTTACCAGTAAGTATATTGAGCCTTACTGATAATGACTCGGGCTCCAGTCCTACCCGTGTCGCGAATCGTGCAGACATAAATGAATGCGATGCACCAGAATCAAATAAAGCTGAAGGTGGAAAGGAGTTGACGAGAATAGTACCTGCCACTACCTCTCCTGGTGCCAATCCTTCCTCCACGGTCATCATCATGGCCTGACCATGCCCTCGGGGTGCTGGTCCCCTCTGCTGAATTCTTCGCTGCCTATTCTGACTCAAGGCCTGGGCTTGCGCATACTGCTGGGGGCTCTGCTGCTGAAATGCCTGGGACTGAGGCGGCAAGGGCCTCGGTAATGGATACTGCTGCTGCTGGACCGGAGCTGGTCCTCTCACCAAGGAACTAGAAAGGTTGGATGATGATGAACCACCCCTGTTCGGGCAGGATCCAACCCTATGGTCTGGTGCTCCACAAGCCAGACACAATCCCTGTGCCCTGCGACATTCTGCCACCACATGGCCTGGCTTCCCACATTGAGAATAACCCACTGTGGAAGATTGCTTCTGCTTCTGCTGCTGAAGGTGCGTCGGAGTTGAATGCTGAACCGACGTTACTGAGGCCGCTCGCCTCGGAGCTCCAATAGTCAAAGCCCTGGCTGCTGGGGCTGGTGCTGATGACTGATTCATCTGGCCGTGAGATCTCTTCCGACCTCCGGCCCTATCCACAATCCTTTGGGAGGTATACTCATGCCTCCGGGCTGCTCTCAAGACTGCATCAAAAGTCTGATGCTCAAACTGCTCAACTGCCAACAATATCTCCAGGTGAAGTCCCTGTTGGAACCGCTGGGCTCTATCATACTCGGTTGCCACCAAAGTGGGAGCAAACCGACTGAGTCTAGAAAACTCGGCCGCATATCCGTCGACCGTCTTGTCTCCTTGCTTCAGATTGGTAAACCTCGTCTGCAGGTCGTACCGAGCCACGGCATCGAAATACTTGGTCTGGAATCTCTCCCTGAACACTGCCCAAGCAATAGGTGCTGCTAATCCAATGGCCTGCGCTACCCACCAGCTGCGGGCAAGATCTAACAACTGCAGGCGCACAACGGCCACCGTCTTAGCTTCTGGAGTCCTAGCTGCTTCTAGAATCACCTCTGTGTCCTGAAGCCAAGCATCTGCTGCGATAGCATCTTCACTACCGTCGAAGAATGGAGGGTTCAAGCGCTTGAAGCTATTGGTCGCGCTGTTCCCTGGATGACCGCCTCTGGTCAAAGTATCCGCCACTGCCTGTTGCAATGCATCTCCACGACGATCTTGGGAAGCTATCAAGGTCCTGACGAGTCCTACCAAAGTGCCATCATCAGGCTCGGCAGGCTGAACTGGCTGGACTGGTGGTTCTCCGTCAGAGGGCACGACTCTGGAGGCTACTCCGGAATGCTGGGCTTGATCTCCAGGTTGCTGCTGGTCCGCGGGAGGTGCTCCGTCTTGCTGGTCGGTAGGACCACGAACAATGCCGCTGAAGAAAATGACATAGGGAACAATAAGGAAGGACCAGGACAGATCAACGATACAAGCATATGATCAGGACAAGAATCCAGGAATTCAGAAGATATGAGCAGAGATCAAGGACGAATACTGATTGAGACACCTATTCGGTAAACCCTCACATATCTTGATTTACAAGACCTGCATGGGCCACCACTTAAACCATGTCACGCCCCAGAGCCAGAATACTGGAGAGCGGGGGCAGACATAGCCAGCTACGTATATAAAATGGAATCCATCTCGCTATACGGTCACGGCTGTCTAGATACATGAGGGTTTATCTACAAGCCAACAGTCTCTTAAGGTCATGAACAAGCCTAGTGTCTCAATCACAAGCAAGTAAGTAAAAGTCACAAGATGTATGATCATTAAATATACAATAGTAAGGCATCCCAAACATTACATACTCAGTTGATCATGAAGCTAGTCGTTACAAAATGTCAGGACTAGCAAGAGTTTAGTCATACATGATCAACCCTAGGATCTGTTAATCATGTTACAGCCCGTAGGCAGACAGTAAGTAAGTGCAATCGAGCTAAACAGGTGCTCGTCGGCTAAACGCCTCAAAAGAATATTTTTACAAAAGAGTGGGAGAGCCAAAAATAACCCACTCGTTGCCAGAATTCCTTCTAGTGTTCACCATCTGGCAGGAATGTCGGTAGATCCTCGGTAGCTGCTCCGAAATCTGGCCACACAAAACCAGCTGGGTCAGACCCCAGAAAGAGCAAGTGCCACAAAGGCGGCTTCACTTAAGAACTAAAACCAGCAATCAGCACAAGATATAAATAAAAGTAAGAACTGGAAATAAGGAAAATATACCAGGATGATATACGACGAGATAACCATGGAACTATTCAGATAACCAGGTTACAACCCGTAAACCAAACAAGGACCGGGGTTGTAACCCTTCGTCTGAACAGAACTTGGAATTCTTACCATTTATTGGTAAAAATAAATACAAGCATTCTGGTCATTCAATAATCTGGAACAGGATCAGGGCAAGACTAGACTGGTTAGACTCCGTCCAATCACTTCACGGCCAAGCAAGAATTACGGCTTGATACTTTAACTAACTAGGGTTGTCACAAGCCTAATTACTAACAAGATGCAGCGAGATTATTCCACAGCCACAAGCCCTGCAGGCCATCCAGGTACCCAGGTCGAAAGATTAGGGTTGAATTCAGGTGGGTACATCGTCCAGGAAATACATGTACCCTTAAGTAGCTTAAAGGGTACAACACATGACAGTGTGCTGGAAATGTGCCCTACTCGACGGCAGGCTACAGATCCTAGGCGCGCCCAGGTAACAGGATTGCCTGTAGCTGGAAAATCTCTTCATGACTACTGTGTTATTCTAGTTATTAGCCTTAGTCCATTTTAGTGGGGTGCTCCTGACCATGGTACTCAGGAGTCCCATCCTAGACATGATACAAGACAGGACTGGTTTATTTATACAAGCACAATCGCCCACGGTGTCCAGGTTATTATACAGCTCATGTCATGTAGCCGTCGCAACAGCTTATCAAGATATAACATATCAGGTTATCAGGTCAAGTGTACTAGTCAGGAGTGCGCCACGACGGGCCACTATCAGGTCATGTCAGGTTGTTATGTCAGGAGTGCACCACTACGGGTCACTATCAGGTCATGCTCAATTATCAATTCAAAACATATCAAGTAAATTCATGATTATCGAGTTCATGACAAAAGGCGTAAGGATATAAAATAAGCGTAAAATATCTAATAAAATATCAATAGACAGGGCTATAGAAGAGCCAAGCTTAAGGAAAATAAAACCAAATCTGACACGCTGACATGAGACCAAGTCAGCCAAAGGCCATACGCTCAGTGCAAAAGTCATACGCTCAGGCCAGCCTACGTTCAAGCCAACCTACGCTCAGGCCAACCTACGCTCAGGTCAAGACACGCTCAGGTCATACGCTTCCAAAAGGCAGCGTATGGGGTCCATACGACTCCTTGTCAAGCAAGCGAGCGTATGGGAGTCATACGCTCCCAAAAGGCAGCGTATGGGGTCCATACGACTTCTTGTCAAGCAAGCAAGCGTATGCGAGTCATACGCTCCCAAAAGGCAGCGTATGGGGTCCATACGACTCCTTGTCAAGCAAGCGAGCGTATGCGAGTCATACGCTCCCAAAAGGCAGCGTATGGGGTCCATACGACTCCTTGTCAAGCAAGCGAGCGTATGGGAGTCATACGCTCCCAAAAGGCAGCGTATGAGGACTGCGCTGCGCTAAAGAGCACGCGCAACTCAGTGGCACATGCTAAAAAGCTCGTGCACTGCTCACTGTCTTCTCCAAATCAGCAGGAACTCCATGGTTGAACCCAAAGCTTCAAAAGTCCATAACTTGGTCAAAATAAGTCCAAATCCAACTTTGCAAAGTTCTAACTTGGGTGAAATTCAATCCTCTCCAACATAAGAACATCAAAATCCATAAAAATACAACTTAAATAGATCAAAACCATGCAAAACGAAAATAAAAGAAATTTAGATCTAGAACAATAGAAACTCCAAATCACAAAATGTCAAGTTCTAATGTTGATCACCATGGCCTATTCTAGCTAATAGACAAATAAAAAGTGGTTCTCAAGTGGTGGCAAGGTGTACTTGCCTAGACCTCTCTCTTCTCTCTTTGGTAGGTGAAGGGAGTAAATGAGGAAGAAGAAGGTGAATAATGAAGAGAGAGAATGAAGAGGGCTAATAAATACAAATGGTGGTGGTAGGTAGGGGTTCACCTTGGCTTCATCATGAACCCAATCAAAACCAAGCCAAGCCGAACCAACCAACCCGAACCAAGAATAAACCAAGCCCAGAAGGAAATGCCAAGCCAGAAAATCATGCAATACAAGAATAAAATACGTACACGTATTCCAAGAATACGTAATACGAACCACAGGCATTACATAAGGCATGAAAGTCAATTAATATTAAATGGTCGAGTCTATAACTCTCAAGGTCAAGTTCTAGTCTTACTGGGTATCCATCAATCAATCAAGACACAGGGCACGTTCTATACAACCATATGTATTAAAAATATTAACATGCTAAGATTATCGAGTTCATGCAAAAAGGCGTAAGGATATAATAGGAGAATTATCATGCCAACATTAAATGAATGAATTAGAGAACAAATAGAAACACCCAGGTCAAGAAGTCACGCCAACAAGTCTATGCTAAGGTCAACAAGTCATGCCAAGCTTAGCATGAAGGGGTGAGCGTGTAAACAGCGTGAGCATGAAAAGTGGTTCACGCTGGCACGCACAGCGTGCACAGCGTGAGCGTGAAAAAGCGTGATAAGAAATCTACGTACGCATAGTGTGAAGGGTAAAACGAAATTCACGCACACACAGCATGAGCGTGAAGAAAAATTCACGCACAGTCTAGTGTGAACATGATAAGAAATTCACGCACGCACAGCGTGAGCGTGACTAAAATTCACGCACGCACAGCGTGAGCGTGACTAAAATTCACACATGCATGTAAGAACGTGAGCGTGACTAAAATTCACGCAAACACGTAAAGACGCGTACGTGACTGAAAATTCACGCAGGCACGTAAGAACATGTGTGTGACTAAAAATTCACGCAGACACGTAAGAACGTGTGCGTGACTGAAAATTTACGCAGACACGTAAAGACGTGTACGTGACAAAAAATTCACGCAGACACGTAAAGACGTGTGCGTGACTAAAAATTCACGCAGACACGTAAAGACGTGTGCGTGACTAACGAGCAGTTCTACCACATGAACTATCTATCTCCGAAAGCACGTCAAGTTGGGAGATCAAAAACCCATGGACAACCGAATACAACAACTTAGATCTAGGAGAAACAAGCCACAGAAATCAAAAATGCTAAGTAGTAAACTCTCTTAGAATCTCAAGGGAAAGACAAATGAACCATAAAAACATGGTTCGCAAGTGGAAGCAAGAATGCACTTGCCTACTGCTACTGCTGGTAGGTGGAGAAGTGATGAGAGGAAGAAGAAGAAGTAATGGTGAAGAATGAGAGTTATGAGGAGAGAGAAGAAGATGGGGGCTTTAAATATGGAAGGGGTGGTGGTAGGTGGGGGTTCTATTGGGTCGGGTTTATTCGGGTCCATCCAAGGCCAACCCGAAAGCAAGCAGAGAGGTTAAAAGCAGAAAATAAAATACAGGAATATAATGCAGAAAATAAAATACAGAAATAAAATTATAGGAAATTAATTAACATAAAAATTAAAGAGCAGATAATTAATTAACATAAAATTAAAGGAATTTAATTACAGGATAATACATGATGAATATTAAATAAACAAATACGAGTTATACATGTATAAAAATACGCATTCTGGGAACGGGGAGTGACATCTCTACCCACCTTAGAAAAATTCCGTCCTCGGAATTTCAAATCCAAGCAGGTAGAAATATCGGAGCTAAACTAATCCAAGCAATTCTAGTGAGCAAGCAATTATTTTTACCATATCAAAAGCAAGTACTATATATGTAAATTCATCATTCTACGATATCAAGTCGCTCTACCCATAAGGCGATAAGCATGAAGAATCAGGATAATCAAGGTATACAGAAAAAGATATACCTTGTGAGTCAAACAGGTGTGGATACCGTGATCGGATATCATCCTCACGTTCCCATGTTGACTCTTCCAAGGAGTGATGACCCCAAGCAACACGGACAAGACTAATTGTTAGGTTCTTGAGTATCTTCTCTCTTCGGTCCAAAATGGACACAGGCTGTTCCTCGTAAGACAGGTTGGTACCAACAACCAGCTCAGAATGATCGAGGATATGACTTGGGTCCGATACATACCTACGTAATTGAGATACATGAAACACGTCATGCACCTCTCGTAACGAAGGTGGGAGGGATAAACGATAAGCAATATCGCCTACCCGATCAAGAATAACAAATGGGCCCACGTACCGCGGACTCAATTTCCCGCGAACGCCAAATCTAATGACCCCACGAGTAGGTGAGATCCGCAAGAATACGTGGTCCCCAACAGAGAACTCTAACGACCTACGATGCTGGTCCGCCCAATGACGATGCCGATCCTGCGCAACTCGAAGTCGCTCTCTAATTCCCTTAACCACTTCAACCGTCTGAACAATCATTTCTGGGCCTAACATCTTCCTCTCCCCGATATCATCCCATGTAAGCGGTGACCTGCACTTCTTACCATATAGTGCTTCGAATGGCACCATCTGGATACTGGCTTGATAACTGTTGTTGTACGAGAACTCGACTAAGTGCAGATGACTCTCCCAAGATCCTCCAAAATCTAGAGTGCAAGCTCGCAACATGTCTTCTAAAGTCTGAATCGTTCTTTCTGATTGCCCATCCGTCTGCGGATGGTAAGCCGTACAAAATCTTAACTTGGTACCCAGAATATGATGTAAGCTCTTCCAGAAATGTGATGTAAAGCGGGTATCTCGATCCGACACAATACTGACAGGGACTCCATGCTGCCTGACTATCTGTTGTATATACAATTCTGCCAACTTTTCTGTAGATTGCCCTACTCTGAAAGGAAGAAAGTGTGCTACCTTTGTAAGTCGGTCCACTATCACCCAAATAGCGTCCTTACCACTTGGTGATCTCGGTAAACCGGTCACAAAGTCCATTGTAATATGTTCCCATTTCTATTCCGGAATAGGAAGCGGTTGCAATAATCCAGCTGGCCTCTGCTGTTCTGCCTTCACTTGCTGACATACCAAGCAACGGGAAACAAATCTAGCTATCTCCCTCTTCATCCCGTTCCACCAGAAATACTGCTTGATATCTTGGTACATCTTGGTCCCTCCAGGATGAATAGAATACTGAGAACTGTGAGCTTCTGCCATAACCTCCTGTCTGATATCTCCACTAGGCACACATAGACGCGATCCAAACCTAAGTGTACCATCTTCATGAATTCTCATCTCCTTCCTGAGTCCTGACTCACATTCTGCCCTAAGCTTCTGAATCCTTGGGTCTTATGCCTGAGCTGCCTTGATCCTGCCTACCAAGTCGGATTGAACTTGCAGACTTGCTAGAACTCCTACATCACTAGGAAGTATAGCTTCGATGCCCATCTCCTGAAGGTCTTCTAAGATATGCCTCTGTGTTGTTAACATAAATGCGCCGTCTCTCCTGCTAAGAGCGTCTGCCACTACATTAGCCTTGCCTGGATGATACTGAAGCTCTACGTCATAATCCTTGATCAACTCCAGCCATCTTCTCTGCCTCATGTTTAGTTCCTTCTGAGTAAAGATGTACTTCAGACTTTTATGGTCTGTGTACATTTTCACTCGGTCACCATACAAGTAATGCCTCCATAACTTCAGAGTAAACACTACTGCCGCTAACTCCAAATCATGAGTTGGGTAATTCTTCTCGTGGTCCCGAAGCTGCCTAGATGCATATGCTATCACCTTCCCATGTTGCATAAGGACACATCCAAGTCCTTTGCCTGACGCATCACAATATACTGTAAAACCTCCGGGTCCAACTGGCAATATAAGAATAGGTGCTGATATCAACTTCTGCTTCAAAGTCTCAAATGATGCCTGACATTCTGCCGACCAAACGAATGGTACATCCTTCCGGGTCAAGCGGGTCATGGGTGCTGAAAGCCTTGCAAAGTCTGACACAAACCTTCTGTAATATCCTGCCAATCCCAAGAAGCTCCGCATATCTGCAACGGTTTTGGGTACTGGCCAACTCTCTACTGCTTCTACCTTCTTGGGATCTACTGCTACTCCAGCTCCTGATATGATGTGACCTAAAAATAAAATGTGATTCGACCAAAACTCATACTTGCTGAGCTTGGCATACAACTGGTTCTCTCTCAGAACCTGCAACACTTTCCTGAGGTGGTCTTTATGCTCCTCTTCACTAGCAAAGTATACGAGAATGTCGTCAAGAAATACAACGACAAACTGGTCTAAGTATGGCATAAAGATGTGATTCATCAAATCCATGAATATTGCTGGAGCATTGGTCAAACCAAACGGCATTACTAAGAATTCATTATACCCATACTTCGACCTGAATGCTGTCTTGGGAATATCTTCCTTCCGAACCCTCACTTGATGATACCCTGAACGAAGATCTATCTTGGAGAAAACTCTAGCTTTACTCAACTGATCAAATAAGTCGTCGATCCTGGGTAATGGGTACTTGTTCTTCACTGTTGCCGCGTTAAGCTTCCTGTAGTCAATGCACAATCTGGATGACCCATCCTTTTTTTCCACAAGTACCACTGGTGCTGCCCATGGTGACACGCAAGCTTGGATGAACTTCTTCTCCTTCAGTTCCTCTATGTGCTGATATACCTTGGCCTGCTCTAAATCCGACATTCTGTAAACTCGATCTGATATCGGTTTAGTTTCTGGTGCCAATTCTATACTGAACTCAATATCCCTAACCGGTGGTAGACCTGGAAGTTCTTCAGGAAATACGTCTAGAAACTCTTCAACTACCTTCGAAATCTGAACTTCTTCCATTGCCGTTACTACTCCCTGCTCTTGCTGAGTTGCCTCTGATCTGACTAAGGTGAATCTCTTCATGCCTGGAATATCAAAAGATACACTCCCTCTACGACAATCTATTATCGCATGACTGTCTTTCAGCCACTCCATGCCTAAGATAACGTCAAAATTTCCAACAGAAAATTCTATCAACTGGACGGGTAAGGAATGCCCGCAAACTATAACGCTACATGCTAAACTAACTCTACTAACTCTTATGAGCCTATTACCAGTGAGTATATTCAACCTCCCTGGCAATGCCTCGAACTCTATTCCTAGTCGTGTCGCAAATTGTGCAGATATAAATGAGTGTGATGCTCCCGAATCAAACAATGCTACTGCGGGATATGAGGCGACGAGAATGTTACCTGCCACAACATCTCCCGATGCCAATGCCTCCTCCAAGGACAGAGTGAATGCTTGTCCTCGACCTCCTTGCTGGTTTCTATGCTGCGGCCTAGCCTGATGTTGTTGCTGGCCCCTTCCTTGATGATGCTGGGGTGGTCTATCCTGGTGTTGCTGCATCGGTGGCCCCTGCTGCCGAAACATCTGAGCCTGCGACATTAACGGACGTTGTGCCAACGACCTTACTGCCATCGTTGGTCCTCGATACTGGCCTGCCCCTGGTGCTGGCAGAGCTGGAAACTGCTGCCCTGGTCCTCCTGACCTCGAATTCATGGGATATGTGGTAACCCGATGGTCTGGGTTTCCACATATCAGACATAGTCCATTCAATGTCCGACACACATCTCTAGTGTGTCCCATTTTCCCATAATAAGTGCAGCCCGCCGGGGGTTGCTGGTTCTTCCTCTGTTGCTGTTGCTGCTGCCTGGGTGGTGGTGCTGATCCTCGTATCGCCATATCGTGGATACGAATGCCAGTAGATGGTGCTGTTGTTCGGGGCGCTGCTCCCCCTCCTCCTTCAATCTGACTGTGGGATCTCTTCTGACTCCCAGTCCTCGCCGCAAGCCTCTGAATGGTGATCTCATGCCTTCGAGTTGCCGTCAATACTTCATCAAAAGTTTGGTATTTGTGCCCCTCTATCAATTGCAAGAGTTCAAGATGAAACCCTTGCTGAAACCTCATGGCCCTCTGGCTCTCTGTTGCTACCATCTTTGGGGCGAATCTACTCAATCTGCAGAACTCCGCTGCATAAGCATCTACAGTCTTGCCGGCCTGCCTGAGGTTGATAAACTTCTGTTGTAGCTCAAACCGTGCCACAACTCCATAGTACTTGGTCTTGAATCTTGTAGTAAAATCGTCCCAAGCCACAGGACGTCTGATGCCCACTTCCTCTGATTCCCACCAATCACGTGCGAGATCCTGAAGTAACAACTTCACTAGTATAGGGTATAAAAAAATTATGACACGCTGACATGAGAATCAGCCAAAGCCATGCGCTCAGTCAAAGCCATACGCTCAGCCAAAGCCATACGCTCAGCCAAAGGCATACGCTCAAGGCCATACGCTCAGCCAAAGCCATACGCTCAGCCAAAGCCATACGCTCAAGGCCATACGCTCAGCCAAAGCCATACGCTCATCCAAAGGCCGTACGCTCAGAGAATATTTTATTATTTCTTGAATGACAGTACAGCATACATTTAATGGAGGATGAATCTGACACTTCGTCTTTCGTGCAAAGATAGCTGCCCTATAAAGATTAACCGTCGGATGGGTTTTCGAGAATTGATTTTGTCTCTTACGAGGACAGCTCATCAGCCATCATAAATGCATAGCCATCATTACTGTCATTTCTGACAGTCTGTCAGCCATCATATCTGCAGCACAACGCTCGAGAGATATTTGTCAGTTATTTGAAGATATGGCATGTTTGAGAAGATTGAGGACAGCCACGTGTCTACTCCCTCAATGCTTACGACTCTTTGCCAACCAAGTGAGCGTATGGACCCCATACGACTCCTTATCAATCAAGTGAGCGTATGGACTCCATATGACTCCTTGTCAATCAAGTGAGCGTATGGACTCCATATGACTCCTTATCAATCAAGTGAGCGTATGGACTCCATATGACTCCTTATCAATCAAGTGAGCGTATGGACTCCATATGACTCCTTATCAATCAAATGAGCGTATAGACTCCATACAACTCCTTATCAATCAAGTGAGCGTATGGACTCCATACGACTCCTTGTTAATAAAGTGAGCGTATCAGTTTTATATGATCCAAGTCAACGTATGCAAGACATGTGCCTTCAAAAGCTAGCATATGACTCCTCTTCAACAAAGACAGCGTATCACAGCAAATGCATTCAGGATGACTTTAAACGTACAGTCAACACACGTTCTCACGTGTCCTGTACTCAGGTACCCACTTATTCAGAAGTTATGCAACGTGGCATCCATGCCATCAATCTCTCCTAGATATATTCCACTACTTTCAACCGCACTCTAATGTGTCTTTATCAGAATTCGCCACGCGTCCCTGCAGTTGTGCACACGTCAAGTAACTAACTGAGCGTATGCTTCAGAACAGTTATCCAGAACTCTATAAAAGAGAGTTTCTTCATCTTCATCGGAGACTACAGACAATTCAGAAAGAACAGAGAGATTGCCCAGTTGCTGTCCAAGTTCTTCAAAGTTTGAGTTTTCTTCATCGCATCGTCCAAGGGATAAAGTAATCGTCTTCTAGATTAGATTCCTATAGTTGTAATTTTCTCAGAAACACAATAAATAAAGTAAATTTATTTATGGAAAACAAATTGGCGACTCTGCTGGGGAAAGCTGTCTCCTCCAACGAGATAGCAACAACTCAATGCGATACTTCGTCGATCGGCTCGACGAAGAAGACGATGGTCGTACAATTCGACCAATCTGCTTACGAAGAAATGCTCAAGGCGAAGGAGGGCCGAACTGCTTCCTCCGCTCTTCTTGCTGCCAAGAAGAAGGGACGCTCTGTCTATGTCCCTAAATCTTCTTCGACGGTCCGAGACGCTTCTGTCACTTCTCACGCTGACAAGAACACGTCTCCAACTTCAACGAAGCACGCCCCGGCTTCTCTGAACACGACAACAGTGGCTTCTCCTAGTCACACTGACAAAGTGGGTTCTTTAACCAAGTCAGCGTGTCCAAGGAAAACCATCTCTCGACATGTCAAAGTCTCTTCTCCTTCTACCCTTACGACAGCAGTCGGCTCTTTAGCCATTAATGACTATATGCGTATGGCAGTCAAAGGGCAGTGTACGGCAAAGGCGGCGTACAACAAAAGCCAACAACAGGCAGCGTACGCTAAGCCAAAGCCAGCGTATGCTAGTAGAAAGGTAGCGTATGACCAGAATTCCAAACTGAAGTCAGCGTATGCCAACCAATACAGTCCTTTGACTGTTTCTCAAAATCAGGCTGGGGGTTCTCTTCTACAGAATATACAAATGATTCCCCCACAAATTGCACATCTTGTGCCAACCAGGAAGAAAGACTCTTTAGTCAACTCCTCTACTCCTAAGGTCTTTACCTCTGGAGTTAATTTGACTAGTACTTTTACTAGATCAAACAAAGAAAAACGCCTTTTGGCTACTTCCTCTAAAGATGGATTATTACCGACTTCCAGTCGGAATAATGTCCATCTTCCTTCTCTCAAAATTTCTCGATCTGAGAAAGGCAAATTACAAGTATCCAAGACTGATACTAAAGTCATATCTCCTATGGATCTTCGTAACAAGCTTAACCGGAATCATCTCGGTTCCACTTCCGGTATAAAGAAGCCTTATCAAACTGAGACAAGTATACTAGACCCTGATACAGAATATGCCAAGAACTATATCGCTCAAATTAATCGGTCTTTATACACTCAAGAGCCGAGAAGACAGAAGAATAAAAGACAAGTTTCTACACAGAAACTATCTTCAAGTACTTCCCAATCTGTTCCTACAGATCTCCGAGAATATTTACAAAACAAACGGAGAATCAACACTCCATCTGGCTATGACATTGCTCATATTTGTTATGAAAAGCATGGTTGTAACTTCCAACCTCGAGTTGTGATTCAGTGTTGCTGTTCACCAAAAAGACGATCTGTTTTCGAACGGATTCAACATGAACCAATACTGGACGAAGACGAACCTCTTTATGCTTCTGTCAACATGACCTCCAGAAACATTGGGGGTAGAATACGATCTGATGCTATGTCAGATTCTGAAGATGGTATTTACCTCGGCACCCGATCCAGGACCGGAGCCTCGACCAGGGTCTCTTCTTCTTCTCATCCAAGTGATAATCCGGAGATCACAGAGGATTTCCTTGGAGAGTCCAACTTCCCGTTATTAACTCCCGTAAATAGCCCCGGGAAAGAGACTGATTCTCATAGCGATGATTCAGAACAAACTGTTTCATCGTCTATTCCTCGAACAATTACCACTTATATGGTAGATGGTAATCAAGAGCCTTCGACTAGCACTGAAGCTCATGAATAGAGGATTTCTTCCTTGGAACAACAGTTGCGAGCTATGGCAGATACATTGAATGCTATGCATACTCTTATGCAAGCTCAGCAACGAACTCAGCAAGTTCAAACAACAGTACCACCAGTGGTATTAAATACTCCTGTTGCCCCAAACTCGGAACCCTCTACTATTCCGGGGGTACAGTCTAATGTCCCTGTCCAACCCACTCCAAGTCAGTCCGGAGCTGGGGGTGGTACTTATGCTGCAGTCTCTTCCCCCAATTACACTCAATAAGCTACAACTCCACAATCTTCTGGAGTTGTTACTGAAGAATTAAGGAATCTCCGAACTCAATTTGAGGCATTCAAACAGAAGGATGGTTTACAAAGGTTAGGTATCAAGCAACCTTATCCGATAGAATGGAAGCAAGTATCATATCCTCCTAAATACAAGCCACCTACTATCTCATTCTTTGATGGAACCACTTCTCCAAGTCAATTTATTAATCACTTTGAAGTGATGACTGACCAGCTACAACCAAGTGACGCCCTCCTTACTCGGGTGTTTGTTGGATGTCTCAAGGGAACAGCTTATGAATGGTATAGAAGTCTCCCTGATGGGTGTATTACTTCATTTGCCGGTTTCAAACAAATGTTTCTTGAACGGTTCTATGAAGGGCTCAATGACATGACCATGTCGGCCCTCATAAGAATCAAACAGAAAAATAATAAAACTACTGAGGACTTCATTGAAAGATTCAGAAGAGAAGCCCTCAAAATGCCTCTCGGAACTTCTGATGCTGTTACTATCGACACTTGCAAGTCGAATCTCTTACCAATTATCAGCATGTGGACAGGGTCCACTCAGTTCCAAGATTGGCCTTCTTTTAACGTTAGTGCCAAAGCTGCTGAGGTCAGTGCTGAGACCTTCAAAGGCCTGGGGGTACAAATGACTCCCAAGGAATTAAATCAGAGTGCTAGCAATAGTGCTCGACCCAACAATCACAAAGGAAAAGAGGCTCTTGAAGTCAATCTCCAGAGCAATAGTCAGGAGACAAAGACTACCCAAGCTACTCCAGCTCCAACAAATCAACAACAGAGACCTCCTCGACCGAAGGAAGAGTATTCTTTCGACGATGACGATGTTCAGGGTATATTTGAATGCTTGCTCAAAGGTAATAAGATTCAATTGCCAGAAATCAAAAAGCCTGATGAAGCCAACAAGACGGATCATCCAAAATACTGTCCATATCATAGAATGCTGGGTCATACAATTCGGTCTTGCTATGTATTAAAAGGAAAGATCCAGGAAATGATTAAATCAGGAGCTGTGACACTGACACCTAAAGACAAGACAGTCACAGCAAATGTGATTTCAATGCAGTTTGGTGACTTCCCTCCATTAATGGTGGAAAGTGGGATTGTTCCTATCCCCAAAGCAACTCTGGAAGTTGTGAACATTCCACCAGCACAGAATGAAGGACTTGTTCCTGTTACAACTAAGAAAGGAGAGATCATGTAGATTCACCCGGATTTAATGACGGAGTTCGAGACGCCTTCCTCTTCTCTTCGGAAGACTCCTTTGTCTAAAAAGAAGCCTGGAAAGATTAAGTCATGCAATGTGACTTCTAGTATCACACCCAATCTTTCTCTAACCCCTACTTTTATCTTGGCAGGAAATTCACCCCTTACGGAGGTGAAAACTGCACTTCAATTTGAAGATAGATACAAACCTGCATTCCATCTATATAGTTCACAATCTTGTGAATTAATGGCGAAGATGGGTTATGATCTAGCCACTGCTCCTGGTTTGAATTCTGGCAAAGGACTCCGAGCACCTCTAGCCCTCACTTTGAGACATAATCAAACTCGTGTTGGTCTCGGTTTCTGGACTGAAGCTCTTATCAAGCACAAAAAAACCAAGAACAAAACGAAGGATTGTAATATGGTTTCAATAGACCCTGAATCTGAGCCTGAAGGCGAAGTTCTTGCTGGAATCCGGTCAGGAAAAACATATTTGAAAGATTATGCTGAAGTTCCTGAAGAAACTTCTGATGTCCCTCTGATTACAACTCCAACAACAATCCCTAATGAAGAACCTTCAAATGTTCCTGTTGAGACGGTTCCTTCTAAACCAACAGCAGCTGACAAAGGCAAACAACAAGTCCGCTTCGACAAACCATTGAAGAAGTCATCTCCTACAGGACTGGAAAGGCCTTATAATTTTGATATATTGGCTCAACTAGCCAATACACCAGCTAAATTGTCAATCTTCGAGCTCTTACGCCTCTCTAAAGAGACTCAAGAAACTCTGAGTGAAGCGCTGTTGTAAGCAGAAACCTGCCTGACTTTGCTCAAGAAGTTGGAAATAGAACCAGTCTCTCGTCTTCACTGCCATAATGTATTGGAATTTATTCCAAACATTACCTTTACGCAGGACGATATGTTGCTAGAGGATAATCGACATGACCGTCCTTTATATCATACAGGATATGTCGATTCTATGAAGGTTGATCGTCTACTGATTGATCTAGGATCCGCTCTCAGTATTATGCTGAAGACTATGCTAGATGCACTGAAAATACCCGTGCATAGTCTTTCCAGTACTATCACTACCATCTTGGGATTCAATCAAGGAAAAAGTGAGCCTTTGGGCAAGATTCGCCTTAAATTTCAAATAGGCGATCTTCGTACTAAGGTTACTTTTTACATCATCGACAATCATGGTTGCTCATATAATGCTCTATTGGGGAGACCATTCTTGCATGAACATAATGTTGTTCCTTCGACTCTTCATCAATGCTTCAAATATGTTGATGATAATGGAGAGGTTCAAAAGGAAGTTGCAGATCTCTATCCATTTAAAGGAGTCGAAGCTTATTTCAATGACTCTCGCATGTACAAAGATGAATACTCAAAAGTCTTGCAAGCTATGGATGACGACGATGAGACATCAAAAGTTGACACCTTTGTTATTCCTGTAAAAGGGCGTATCACTCATCCGCAGTCTCCTAAACCATTTGAAGAAGGTTCACTGATAATTCCTGTCAGTGGACGTACCACTTCATTACCTTCCCAAGTTCCACAAGGCTCACTGATAATTCCTGCCAGTGGACGTATTACTGCATTGTCTTCTCAAGCTCCACAAAGTTCGCTGATAATTCCTGTCAGTGGACACACCACTCCCCCTCCATCTTCTCAGGCTAGACCAGACACTCTAGTCATTCCAGTCAGTGGACGTACTACTTATCCACGATCTTCTTCAAGGGAGCTCACCTTTTCTGAGCCTTTTGTTATCGATCTTAATCGAAACAAAACTTCTGATCGCTCTTCTTCTCCCCCTTTAGTCATTAATTTGACTAAGTCTGATAAGGCTCAGCCTTCTTTTGTAAATACAGCATCTGATATTAATGAAGCATCTCCTTTACAATATATTGATGTCTGTAATCATGTACAAAGTTATTTACAATTGCTGGATAGCTTAGAGCCACTAAATATAGGAGTTGTTCAAACTCTTCACACAGAAGTATCATTAGAGTCTATACAAAGATCATACTTCATGGTCCCTATTAGAAAGTTAGGAGAAAATCCAATATTCTTCTATAAAGGACCCCAGAATCCTCCTAACCTGGAAGAAGATGACAAAAACGATGATACTGGAAGATTACAACTACGTCGTTATAGTCAGCAGTCCAAAAATATCATCAAGAATATGGGTTATGACTTCAGAACCAGCCTCAATAATGGAAAAGGAAGAAGAATGCCTGTTCGAATTCCTCCATTAAAATACGGAAGGACAAAATGTGGTTTAGGTTACATTGCTCCTACCCCCTTTATCAACGCAGTCCATGAGGATTCAGAATCCGATGGAGACGAACGATCCGAATCTTCCGATTCCCTCTCTTGGGATTCTGACACAAGCATTGGCGATCTTCATCGTTCTATTTTATCCATCAATATGGTCTCTTCCTATGGCCCGCAAGAAAATGATGAAGATGAAGATGATTTTGAAACATCACCCGAATCAGAACAATGGGCTCAAAGATTAGATAACCAATGGGAATTCAAGTTCGAGCAAAGAGAACCTCCCACTGAAGATAAATTGATCCAAATTGATGTCGGTGAAGAGGGGTCCCCTAAACCAATATTCATCAGCGAAAGTCTTTCAGAAACAGATAAGCAAGACATGATCAAGCTTATTCATGATTATATCGATGTCTTTGCCTGGAGCTACGAGGATATGCCAGGACTAGATCCGAAGATTGCGACGCACAAACTTAATATCATGCCAAATGCTAAACCGGTCAAATAACAACAACGACGATTTCGTCCAGACATTATGGATGCAATTGAAGCTGAAGTCAACAAGCTTATGGCTTCCGGATTTAATCGAGAGGAACAACATCCTGAATGGGTGGCTAACATCGTTCCTGTCCTCAAAAAGACCGGCAAGATCCGAGTCTGTATAGACTTTCGTGATCTCAATACGGCTTGTCCGAAAGACGAGTTTCCTCTTCCAATTACCGACGTCATGATCGATAACACATGTGGTTTCGAACGAATGTCATTCATGGATGGGTATTCGGGGTACAATCAAATCAAAATATTTCTAGATGACGAGAAACATACTTCCTTCAGAACGCCGATCGGTACATACTGTTATACTGTGATGCCGTTTGGTCTCAAAAATGCAGGAGCAACATATCAGCGAGCAATAAGTACTATATTCTGCGAACATCTCCGGAAAATAGTCGAATGCTATGTTGATGATATTGCAGTCAAAAGTCGACGAAAGGAGGATCATATCCAAGATTTGAAGACTATCTTTGATTTAATACGTCAGCATCAACTTAAAATGAACCCTACTAAGTCCTTCCTGGGCGTCTCTAGTGGCAAATTTCTCGGCTTCGTCATTACCGCTAAAGGTATACACGTGGATCCCGAGAAGATCAAAGCCATTCAAAAGATGCGTCCTCCACGCACCTTGAAAGAGCTACAAGGATTTCAAGGAAGAATTGCTTATATCAGGAGATTCATTTCCAACTTATCAGGACGCTGCAGACCATTCAACAAACTTCTGAAGAAAGGTGTATCTTTCGTCTGGAATGAAGAATGTCAAAAAGCATTTGACGATATCAAACAGTATCTCATGAACCCTCCAGTTTTGGTACCTCCCGTCTCGGGAATACCATTCCTTCTATATGTTCGAGCCATGGATCATTCTCTCGGTGCATTACTCGCCCAGAAAAATAAAGATGGCCATGAACAGGTTATTTATTATCTCAGTCGCACAATGACAGGTGCTGAAACGCGTTATTCTTCAATCGAGAAAGAATGCCTAGCATTAATGTTTGCTGTTCAGAAGATGCGACATTATATTATTGGTCAAACGATTCACGTCATTTCCAGAGTGAATCCTATCAGGATTATGATGAAGAAACCCGGTATTCTCAACTCCAGATTAGCTAATTGGGGAATCTTGTTAGCTCAATACGACATGCATTATATTCCTCAGAAGTCAGTTAAAGGACAGGCTCTTGCTGATTTTCTGGCAGCTCATGCGGTTCAAGAAGATTCTAAATTATATGATGAGATTCCAGATGAAGTTCTGGATTCAAATCTGATTTCTGAAGAAACTCCTACCTGGCGTCTATTCTTTGATGGAGCATCTAGAATAGGTCCTAATGGCGATATTGTCGCTGGAGTTGGGATTGTTCTCGTATCTCCAGAAGGACTAACTATTCAGAGGGCTTATTCTCTGGATCAATCATGTTCAAACAATGTAGCCGAATACAATGCATTGCTCATCGGTCTTCAACTTGCTAAACATCTGGATATTCAATATTTAGAAGTTTATGGAGATTCCAAGCTTATCATCAATCAGATCAGAGGAACGTATGAAGTCTGTCATCAGGATTTGATACCTTATCATCGAGCAGCACTCTCTATGGCATCCTCCTTTGAAGGTTTCTTTATTGAACATGTTCGACGAGCCTGTAATGCAGAAGCCGATGCTTTGGCTAATCTTGTCGCTGTGTTAGCCATACCGATCAGACGTCAGCAAGTGATAGTGGTTCATAACCGAGAACTATTCTACGTTGAGAATAATTTGGCTTTGGGTTTTCCTCATAATCCAGACGAAAATTCTCTCAACCTTGATGAACTTTCTTCTGACTTTAATACTGGATTAAAGTTTGACAGAGTGTCCTCGTCTTCTTCCGATTCTACTATGGAATATGTCTTTTCTAACAAAACAGAAGCCATAACTGAAGACTGGAGACGTCCGTTTTTAGACTTTGTGTTGTATGACATACTTCCCGATAATCCGAGCGAAGCAGCGTCTATCTGGCGTCGATCTCTCAGATTCTATTATAATCATACAACGAAGACACTATATCGTCGGTCCTATGACGGTCTTCTCCTCCGATGCATCGCTGGTGAAGAAGCGCAACAGATAATTCGTGAAGCACATGATGGTGTCTACGGAGCCCACCAACCAGGTCTAAAACTTCAAGATCGTATCCGACGTATGGGTTATTATTGGCCCACGATGGTGGCTGACGCCATTCAATATGCTCAGAAATATAAAGCCTGTCAAATTCATGCAGACTTTATCCATCAACCATCAGAGTTCTTACACCCAACAGCGACATCATGGCCCTTTGAGGCTTGGGGCATGGACGTCATTGGTCCTATCAACCCACCATCATCAAAAGGACATCGGTTTATTCTAGCAATAACCGATTACTTTTCCAAATGGGCTGAAGCAATCCCGTTATCTGAAGTCAAAACTTCCAATGTCATCAACTTCGTCAAACATCATGTCATTTATCGATTTGGTATTCCTCGGCGTATAATTCATGATAACGGACCGCAGTTCGTCAGTCAGAAATTTACTCGATTCTGTGACGACCATCGAATCAATAATTTAGCTTCTACAGCATATAATCCAGCAGCTAATGGATTGGCAGAAGCTTTCAATAAAACGATCATCAAAATCTTGAAAAAGTTTGTTTCTTCCAACAAACGCAACTGGAGCGAGAAGCTTGGTGAATGTTTATGGGCTTACCGCACCACAGTTCGCAATGCGACTGGATGTACGCCTTTCTCTTTGGTATATGGGTGTGAAGCTGTTCTTCCCCTTGAGATCTAGATTCCTTCTCTGAGAATCGCAATCTCCAATGAACTTACAACAGAAAATAATGATCGTCTTCGACTTCAAGAGTTGGAAGCTCTAGATGAAAAGCGATTGTATGCTCAACAAAATATTGAGATGTATCAGGCCCAAATTTCAAAAGCTTTTAACCGGAAAGCGAAAGTTAGAGCATATCAGAAGGGAGAATTGGTCCTTACTGTCAGACGTCCGATGACCATGACACATATGAGCAAAGGCAAATTCGACGCGAAATGGAAAGGCCCATTCGTAGTAAACAAAGTCTTCTCTAATGGAGCATATCAGCTTGCCTCTATGGATGGTAAAATCACGATGATGCCTATCAATGGCAAATTCTTAAAGAAATATTATGTATAAATTTCATCAATATATAATATCTTTATTATTCCCCAGCAAATATAAAATCAGAGTTAATTCTTCCTTACAAAAGTTATCTCGATATCGTTATCCCCAGCGGAAACTGATATTCTACCACGTATCATCTTCCCAGAGAATTTGATATTCTGTCTTATTAGATCCCCAGTGGATTTAATAAAGATCTCGTATAGAAAATCACGTCCATATTACCTCTGAATTTTCTATCTTAATATCATATTTTCTATTCTATGAAAATGATATCTAGTCTTTTGATTTCTGAGTTCAAAGATCATGGAAAATAGAGTCCAAAGATATCTTTATATCTGAATTCTGTTTTCTCTAATCAGTATTAAACTAAAATTATCTTTGGTTTAATATCATTTGATAGAATTACAAAGTTCATTTGTATATTCTATTCTATTGAAATATGTCATGTATTATTTACCTCTGAACATATTTTCTACAAAAATATCATCCACAGAATTGAAATCAAGTCAAGATATTCATTTCTTCAAAGTCAAAATATTGATTACAAGTGGGGATCAAAACAATTCAACACATGAAAAATGTAAAAGATCTATTTAGGAGGAGTAATTATCTTCTGAATACGAATAATTACATTATTCATCTTTTCTTCGTGAGCTTTGTGGATTCGCTCTGCGGCTTCAACTCCAACAATTCGTTGGTCATAATCCGCGATAATAAAGCTACGACGGTTTGTTTCTTCAATCTGGTTAGCCTGCATCAGTTCCCGCTCTTGCTGTAAAAATTGGTAACGTTCAACTTCAGATATACGAGAAGTGGCAATCTCCGATTGCTCTTTTTCATGGAGGCAATTCGCTCCTGAAGACGAGCCAGCTCCTCTTTCAACTCCTTAAGCTCTTCAGCTTTTGAAGCTTCATCTTTCCCCAGACGCTCCATATTCTGACGAGTGGTTATTATTTCTTCATCTTTCGCCATTAACTCTTCAGAAGACAGAGCGAGGAATTCCTTCAAAGCAGTGTGCTGAGCTTGAGCTTCATTTTCCAATTGGGCAATCTCAGCTGCAGTCAAAGACTTAATATCCTCCTTTTTGATCTCCCAGTACTTATGGATGGTTGCTTCTAAATCATTCAGGAGATGCTCAAAGAAGACACACTGGGTCTCATAACCAGCCTGTCTCAAAGCTAAAAGAGGGAAATTAATCGCCGCTCGAAGACTCGAAAAAGGCATAGTTTCATCCTTCATAAGTCGCCTTGAGAATGTATCCAGGTATGAATAAATAATATCTGAATACATCCCCATGACCTTTGCTATCCCTGTTTCAAAACCGGGAGTCGCTGCAACTGTAAAGGAAGGAGCATGATGAGCCTCTATTCTGGGAGCTGAAGTGGGTGCTTTTGGGGAACTAGGCAAATGTGAACTCCCCTCACCCATATCAGTCTGGACAAGTGGGGCTTGAGTCGAACTCATTGCCAGTGCAGTTCCTACAACTATTGGAATTAAAGAAGCATGATCAAAATTACAAAGACAATAAAGCAAGGAAAAGATAAAACTTTGCTGAATAAAATATTACCTGGAGCTGGTTCGTATTCTGTTTCCTTTGGGTCATTTAGCCCAGCTCGTAGTCTATTCAGAGTGCTTTATGATACTGGATTTATTTCACTGCTGCCCGCCCCAGAAGTACTCGGAACTTGAACTTCTATTTCTAGATGTTTCTTCGGCTCTGGAGTCAACCCTGAATGTTGACCGATTGTCTTCAGTACATCAATTGGAATTTTAGATGGTGACTCATTGTCTATCTCCATGTCTTCTTCTTCAAAGGAACGAGACGAAGGTTCATAGTCAATCTGTTCCTCGTCACTCTTATTGCTCTCCGAAACTTCAGCAATTGGCTTGAGAGTAGTGGCTTCCTTCACTGATTCTCTCGAAATCAGTAAGTCATTAGCTGTTTTAGTCTGATTCTCGGCCTCTACCGCGGGTTGACTAGTCATTTGCGCATCATCGGTCGTTGGCGGAATCAACTCCATATCAGAAGGCATAGAGGGTTCAACAGGTTCAGGCACATCCTCTTCAATAGGTTCTGTCTTTACAGAAGAAACAAAGGCAGCTTGCTTCTCTAAAGCCAATCGCTCGGCACGATTGGTGGGACTCTCTGCATCGAGACAAATTACGGATTTAGTCTTTGAAACTATCACTTTCCTTCCTATTCTTTTTGTTAATGGAATAGTAGGATAATCATCTTTGGAGTCACTACCTGCTTTGTCCGCATTTGTGATTCGTCTTCCACGATTACGAGCCTATGCCCGAGTAACCCTTTTCGGAGCAGGCCCAGAAGCATCTTTGCCCCACTTTCTTTTCGGTGTACTGTCGGCAGATACACTCTCTTCAGCACTTCCAATGGGTACATGTAATGGCTGATGAAGTTCATCAGAGAAGAAATTCTCTAAAACTTCATCATAAACTTCATCAGTCGCCAGAGGATCTTTTCGGTCATGACAATCTCTTGGCAGGGCTGATTTGGTTGATCTCTTATCAACATGGATGAAGCTTTTACCTAAGATGCTGAATTTTTCATCAAAGGTATTAGCCGATACATAGAATTTGGCATAAGACGCCAACATTCTAGCTCCTCTCCGATAAGTAACCGGATCTGGCATGGAAAAGGTAGCTCCGGTACCTTTAGCAATATAGTATATCCAAGCTCTGGCGCCATCGATTAATCCGCCTTGGTGGCCAAAGCATGTCGTTGCATTTCCCATATGTAACTAATCATAGCCAAATTGCCGAGCAAACCTACTCGGAAGATATGGCTCCAGATAGATGACATCGTCACGGCGACAGATCAAGTGAGATGGCCTGATCCTCTTCAGCCATTCATGTTGAATATCATCTAACTCATTGGCACCAATGCCATCAATCAACTTTCCAGACATGGTTTCATAACCAACAGGTGGAGGAACACAAGTGAAACTCCATAATTCTTCCCTGTTTAATATGGTTCTACAGTCTGTCAGAGTGTCATATTTCCACTTTGGTGTGTGATGGTACCTTTCCAAAAAGGTATCGTCTGGTCTGGCCATTCCAACAGTCATGAGAGATTCGAAATGGAGAAGCAGCCACCCAAATAAATATGTAAATGACATTTCTACCCGGGGAAAAGTTGTGAGCTTCTTCTTCGCCAATTCAAACATCCTGTCTGTATATGCCCTTAAGCCAGCATTCAGACGGCATGTCATTGCTATCAGCAAATCCATCTTGTACCCGAAAGTCAGACGGACTACTGCAAAAACTACTCCTCTGTGCATCCTGTCTGCTGAACAGGTGCTGGGTACTACAAATTTTCTCAGCCAGAGGGATATAAATCCGGCCAGATGACCTTCATCAGATAATTTTCGGCCACCTTGCTTTATATAGGTCTCCAACCTATCACCAGCTTTGTTGGTGTCTTCGTCTTCTTCAATGATGATGTCGTCATGAGTGGTGTCCTGGATTAGTTTGTCAATCTCAGCTTGACTCAGGGGTTTAAAGCGACCGACATATTGATCAGTTTTCTTCTTCTTCTGAACTTCTTCAGTACGGCCTTAGAATAAATAGGCCATCCACTTAGAAGAATAGCAATTGGAACCTCCCTCTCCACCTTGTGCCTTATAAAAAGCCTTACATATACTGTAATGGCACATTAATTCTTCAAATACATGAAGAACCAGTGGGTTGGCATCAGAGATTTTATTCATTTCATCAATAAAAGGAATATACTCTTCATATGGCAAATCTCCTGTTGGCAGCTGAGAAATATATGCCATCTCATGGAGGGCGAATCCCATCTCGCCTCTTGGAGTCATGAAAGTGCCGGTACGGTAATTATACCTTTTCGCTAATGCCAAGAACAAATCTGGGTTTGGCCTAAAACCATAAGCGGTGCACTTGATGGCAGTATATAGGCCTATCACCTTTAACTGTTCCCCAAAGTTGTTCAGAATCCATCTTACAAGAACAGTCCATCTGGTATTCTCCGGGTTCACCAGACCAGTAAGCCTCATAGACTGTTTTGGGTAAACAGCATTTTCTAGCTGAACAAATTCATTTGCAAAGATTGGGACTCTAACTGGCTTCAGAAGTGCCGAGTCCTCAGGAGGAATGGTAGCTGGCAGCAATCCTCGCAAAACTGAGACATGTGGTTCAGTACCACTGCGGAATCCTCCTTGACGGTATCCTATCCATCCAGCTTTTGCTTGACGGAATGGAGTGATATCCCACTTCATTTGCCTTTGATGACTCGCATGGAATAAGCGAGCTATGTTGATGCTTTTGGACAAACCAGTAAGATACATTGGCTGATTCGCATCACCATCTCTATAATATGAGTATGACACTTTATCAAGAGCAGGCTGGGAGTTTATATCAATAGCATCTCCAAAAAGAAATGCTGGCTTCGAGTGGGTAGCACTATCCACACTCTGTAGAGGCAGTCCACTCATTAAATTCAGCAGGGTGTCATTCTCCTGATTTGTCAGAATAGCTATCCTTGTGGAAGGTCCATCAAATTGAGGAAAACGGACATGTGATAGGTCACTATTATAGTTGTTTCCTACACATCCTTCAAATTGTGCATCCTGAGCCAGAATATCTACTGCAAAAGAAGAATAAGAAGTTAGAAATCTTCAACACAAAGAGATGACAAAGACTAACATACGCTCACTCTATCCTAAGCGTATGGTAGATTCAAAGTTCAACATACGCTCATTCTATCCTAAGCGTATGACAGATTTTAAGTTCAGTTTACGCTCAGCTTTTATTCAAAGATTAGAGGATGATTGGATCTTTTTCTTAAGCGTATCAGCGTATGGTTGACAAGATGTTCATCAAAAATACGCTAACAAAGGAGTTAGCGTATCTCAGTGAGACCACTTGACATAGCGTATTCCTTCAAATCAGCGTATTTTGACATTTCTATCAAAAATACGCGTATCCTACAGAATACGCTCAAAACATATTTTTCGTATAAACGAAAAATATGGAATACGACTAAACCCTAAAGAGGGAAGTGTATTTTCTGACGTATTGACCCTAAAAAGGGGATACGTTTTATGATCTTGTCCTAACCAGAGCCCTAAATAGGGGATAGTTACTGTTCATCATCTCCATCCTCACCATAGAGGGGCTTCAATGGGCGTTCACTTCGTCGAATACGCTCATCAGCAGTCTTCTTAGTAGCAGCGGCGGCAGGCCGAGATGACTCCTCAGGAGCCTTCCCCTTTCCCTTCGCAGCAGCGTCGATTTTGGGCGCCATTAATGAAGATTGAGTCGAAGAAGAAGAAGTTTAAGTTTTGAAGCTTTTTCTCTCTCGAAGACAAATGCAGAAGTAAAGAAATGAATTAGGTTTTGAAAGACCTATTTATAGAAGAAAGGAGAAGTTTAAACGGCGGCCGTTCTTTAAACAGAATCCCTAAAGATTTGTACTGATATTGAGGAAAATAAACAAACTCATGCCAGCGTGTCAAGACTTATTCCCACTTTAAAGTTCAAAGTAATTTCGAACTTTTAAAATTCATAAAGTTCGAAAACTTTGAAGGGGGTCTTGTAGGGTGTGAAAAAATTATGACACGCTGACATGAGAATCAGCCAAAGCCATGCGCTCAGTCAAAGCCATACGCTCAGCCAAAGCCATACGCTCAAGGCCATACGCTCAGTCAAAGCCATACGCTCAGCCAAAGCCATACGCTCAAGGCCATACGCTCAGCCAAAGTCATACGCTCATCCCAAGGCCGTACGCTCAGAGAATATTTTATTATTTCTTGAATGACAACACAGTATACATTTAATGGATGATGAATCTGACACTTCATCTTTCGTGCAAAGACAGCTGCCCTATAAAGATTAACCGTCGAATGGGTTTTCGAGAATTGATTTTGTCTCTTACGAGGACAGCTCATCAGCCATCATAAATGCATAGCCATCATTACTGTCATTTCTGACAGTTTGTCAGCCATCATATCTGCAGCACGACGCTCGAGAGATATTTGTCAGTTATTTGAAGATATAGCGTGTTTGAGAAGATTGAGGACAGCCACGTGTCTACTCCCTCAATGCTTACGACTCTTTGCCAACCAAGTGAGCGTATGGACCCCATACGACTCCTTATCAATCAAGTGAGCGTATGGACTCCATATGACTCCTTGTCAATCAAGTGAGCGTATGGACTCCATATGACTCCTTATCAATCAAGTGATCGTATGGACTCCATATGACTCCTTATCAATCAAATGAGCGTATAGACTCCATACAACTCCTTATCAATCAAGTGAGCGTATGGACTCCATACGACTCCTTGTTAATAAAGTGAGCGTATCAGTTTTATATGATCCAGGTCAGCGTATGCAAGACATGTGCCTTCAAATGCTAGCGTATGACTCCTCTTCAACAAAGACAGCGTATCACAGCAAATGCATTCAGGATGACTTTAAACGTACAGTCAACACACGTTCTCACGTGTCCTGTACTCAGTTACCCACTTATTCAGAAGTTATGCAACGTGGCATCCATGCCATCAATCTCTCCTAGATATATTCTACTACTTTCAACCGCACTCTAATATGTCTTCATCAGAATTCGCCACGCGTCCCTGCAGTTGTACACACGTCAAGTAACTAACTGAGCGTATGCATCAGAACAGTTATCCAGAACTCTATAAAAGAGATTTTCTTCATCTTCATCGGAGACTACAGACAATTCAGAGAGAACAGAGAGATTGCCCAGTTGCTGTCCAAGTTCTTCAAAGTTCGAGTTTTCTTCATCGTATCGTCCAAGGGATAAAGTAATCGTCTTCTAGATTAGATTCCTATAGTTGTAATTTTCTCAGAAACACAACAAATAAAGTGAATTTATTTATGGAAAACAACTAGATCCACACGTTCTTCTGCCGGTACCTTAGCTGCTATCAGAATAGCCTCAATATCCTTAAGCCATGCATCTGCTGAGATGACATCCTCCGTGCCCTCGAAACGGTGGGGGTTGTACTTATAAAACCTGGCTGATGCTCCTGAATCAGTCCTTACTCCTCTTTCCAAAGCCGTCTGCAATCCTTGGTTGAACAACACATTCTGCTCTTGTAGCTGAGTGTACATGCGCTGCTGGGCCAACATCTGATGTTGCTGAGTAGCCATCATTCCTCTCATGATCTCTAGAAGGGCTGGTGTGTCCACTTCCACAGGGGTAGGTGGAACTATGGTTGGTGTTGGAACTTTCGGATACTGCGGTTCAGCTGCTGGTTCCACTATCACTTCTTCTTGGATGGTCTCCTGAGGTGAGACTGGCCCTTGTTGCTGACCAACCTGGTCATGTTGCCCATGTTGCCCTTGTTGTTGCTGTCCAGCTCTGACCAATGCGGATGAAGTTCCCCTAAGAAAAGGGAGAAGAGAACAATCAAACAATCGGACATGAGGGATCAATGAAGTCAAAGGATACCGGAATGTCAAGCAAGGGTTAAGAACAACGAATCATGAGATCAAGGGGAACACATGTGATTGAGACATCCTATAAATCAAAAACACCCCACAAGTCTGAAATCAGACCTGCATGGGCCACCACTAAAACCTTGTCACGCCCCAGAACCAAAATACTGGAGAGCGGGGGAATGACTCAGCCAGCTACGTATTACGGGTAGGATGAATACCGTATAATACGATCAATGCTGTCTAACCAGACGAGGGGGTGCATACTACATGAAAGTCTTACTATGGTCACTTCACATCTATTGTCTCAATCATTCAAACAAGAAGCAAAAATAGAGAACATGTAAGGTAAAGCAGTAAGGTGTCCCAAACGCTCAATCAAAATGTCCTTGAGATCTGGCTTTACAAAATATAGCCAGATGATATAGTAACATATACACAATTGTTATCAGCTGCAGTCTGACTTAATTACAATTATGTAAAAGCAAGTGCAAGACTATCCGACTAACATGTCGGTGCCAAACGGCTAAGTATAAAGTAAATAACAAAATGAGCGATGAAGTAAGGAACCCACTCGAGTCCTCCTGCGATCATTCCCCTAGTATTGACCATCTTGGAGGTGGAAGTAAGTTGAGTCCTCGAGAACCGGCTCTAAATCTGGCCATGCAAAACCAGAGAGGTTAGACCTCTAATAGCAAGTACCACAAGGAAGGACGATATGAAGGATTAAACCAGTAAGTAAGAGAATATAATAATAGATCTCTGCTTTCCACTAGGATTCACATAACATCACGACACTTCGAACCAACCTCCCAACCATACAAGGACAGAAGTTGGCCCGTCATGTCCTGACATTCTGATCATCTCAGTTAGACAACAGAGTAGGTACAGTGCACAAACAAATCATCTTGAATGGCCAATCAACTCCTACGGCTTGCCATTGTGAGTCCCAAGTTATCCTGGAATTATGCAATAAAGATTCCTCAGTTCTTACTATGTGCGAGCAAGGCTAGTCTGTCCAGTCAATCAATTGTGCCAATCATAAATTAGACGAGTCCCAGCGGGACGCCCGTCGTCAATATACAATATACAATAATAATATAAGCAGATACCGCTCCCTGCCCGTGTGGCAGGTTTACAGTATCTGTGGGAACCAGCCGGCCTGTCGGGCACTACTAGTCCCAAGAGGGCTGCCATGTAAGAACTCAGGAATCCATTCTCTCCATGCAATCATTATTTTATTTAACTTAATAGTCTCTACGTTGAGTGAAATCCCATGCCGTGGATCATGGTCATTCAAATGAGTACTTTCGTACGGGGTACGATATGCGCAACTCTACAATGATACCCGTACGGCTAGGTTGTAGGTCTTACATAGCGTAATGCAACAATCAAATCTAACCACGGGATAATCATGCCTTGACCATAAAGTACACATGCTTCTTTTGTAGAAAATAAATAAATAGATAAATAAATAGTTTGAAGCCTGCATGTGCCTGTATGTCAATATTCGGGATCAGCCAGTCGATTACAATAGTTCATTACATGAACGTGTCTCATTCATTCAATTCAATAAGACGACTAGCCAGTCTCTTAGTTCCAACTTAGGAACGCATGATCAATTTTAGTCAAGATAACCATTATTGTCAATGGTGACAAGGCATGAAAAGTCAATTAGTATTAAATGGGCCGAGTCTATAACTCTCAAGGGTCAAGTTCCAGTCTTACTGGGTATCCATCAATCAATCAAGACACAGGGCACGTTCTATACAACCATATGTATTAAAAATATTAACATGCTAAGATTATCGAGTTCATGCAAAAAGGCGTAAGGATATAATAGGAGAATTATCATGCCAACATTAAATGAATGAATTAGAGAACAAATAGAAACACCCAGGTCAAGATGTCACGCCAACAAGTCTATGCTAAGCTCAACAAGTCACGCCAAGCTTAGCATGAAGGGGTGAGCGTGTAAACAGCGTGAGCGTGAAAAGTGGTTCACACTGGCACGCACAGCGTGCACAGCGTGAGCGTGAAAAAGCGTGATAAGAAATCTACGCACGCATAGTGTGAAGGGTAAAAACAAATTCACGCACACACAGCATGAGCGTGAAGGGAAATTCACGCACAGTCTAGTGTGAACATGATAAGAAATTCACTCACGCACAGCGTGAGCGTGACTAAAATTCACGCACGCACAATGTGAGCGTGACTAAAATTCACGCATGCATGTAAGAACGTGAGCGTGACTAAAATTTACGCAAACACGTAAAGACGCGTGCGTGACTGAAAATTCACGCAGACAAGTAAGAACGTGTGCGTGACTGAAAATTCACGCAGACACGTAAAGACGTGTGCGTGACTAAAAATTCACGCAGACACGTAAGAACGTGTGCGTGACTGAAAATTCATGCAGACACGTAAAGACGTGTACGTGACTAAAAATTCACGCAGACACGTAAAGACGTGTGCGTGACTAACGAGCAGTTCTACCACATGAACTATCTATCTCTGAAAGCACGCCAAGTTGGAAGATCAAAAACCCATGGACAACCGAATACAATAACTTAGATCTAGGAGAAACAAGCCACATAAATCAAAAATGCTAAGTAGTAAACTCTCTTAGAATCTCAAGGGGAAGACAAATGAACCATAAAAACATGGTTCGCAAGTGGAAGCAAGAATGCACTTACCTACTGCTACTGCTGGTAGGTGGAGAAGTGATGAGAGGAAGAAGAAGAAGCATTGGTGAAGAATGAGAGTTATGAGGAGAGAGAAGAAGATGGGGGCTTTAAATATGGAAGGGGTGGTGGTAGGTGGGGGTTCTATTGGGTCGGGTTTATTCGGGTCCATCCAAGGCCAACCCGAAAGCAAGCAGAGAGGTTAAAAGCAGAAAATAAAATGCAGGAATAAAATGCAGAAAATAAAATGCAGAAATAAAATTGCAGGAAATTAATTACATGAAAATTAAAGAGCAGATAATTAATTAACATGAAATTAAAGGAATTTAATTACAGGATAATACATGATGAATATTAAATAAACAAATACGAGTTGTACATGTATAAAAATATGCATTCTGGGAACGGGGAGTGACACCCTGTCTAATCATAGCTCAGCCCAACTTCAATATATACCCTTCATATTCTTTTCAGGAATCTTACTAGACTAACTCAACCATCAAGCATTCTTGACTCAAATGAACTAAGATTTAAATAAGCTTATTTTAGGCAAACTAACACAGCCATTCTTAATTCCAATGCAGTCACATTAATTTAGACATGCTCAAATAACCATTTGGTGCAAACACAAAGCTTAAATTTATTGATACTGTCAACAGGGTTCCTTAAAGCTCTCTATAGCAAAGTATTAATATGTAGACCACTCCTTCCTTTGAAACAAGTTAAGCTCAATAAAATTGTTACTGCTTCCACTCCTACTGTCAGGCTAAACAATCACTTGAACTAACAAGTCGGCCCAAAAATGTATACCAACAACTAAGACTCCTCAAATGCTTGGCTAATCTCAGACATAATTAGCAAATAGTATTAGAACACACTCAAACTTAGCACGATTGGCCATCAGTCAGATCCAGCAACTCAACTTAGAAAGTCAACTTAGTATTGTAAGCAAATGGATTCTTCAATTTCATTCTACACATTGCTAATCTGCTCTCTGCGGCAATAATTAATTCCCTTCTAAAATCAAACAATCACAATTCTAAAACAAACTTATACACAACCTTCAAATACATCCAGATCCTAACCTTAGCATGCCACACACACAAACTAGTCTCTATAAATATACACACAAGCCATTCCCAGTAGCCATATACTACTTAAGTTCAATATAAATACAACTTAACCGAATTCAAATTCACAATAGGAAAAACCATCGCCCTTGCTAAACTTCCAATTCCAGCTGCTTCCCACACACACGCGCCCAGGAATTTCATTCTTCCTGTATTGCAGCACCCGTCCCGATCGACCTACTGCTACTAACACTATGTGAACACCAAACAGAGGCCGGACTCGAACTAAGGTTGGATACGATCCCAAGCCTTGGAAATGAACAAAGGTGGCACACAGACAAACACAACACCTCCCTGGACACTACAACACATTCGAATCTGCAGCAAAAAGTACTTCACCACACCGAGTTATAGGCAAATTACCTGAAAAGAGGTATCCGATTAGAATGAGGACTCGATCCCAGTGTCGGACACAGCTTCTCTAGTCCATATATGATCGAAAACCTGCTGTGGCATTTTGCCAAAAAGATTCAAAACATAGGAAGAAACAGAGTGTCAGATCAAAGCATCGGGTGAATTCGGATTCCTTCATTAAGAAAAATCAAGAACTCGGGGCTTAAATACTCATGATCAATTAATCCCAAATTCGAACTCAAATTGTAGTCGCTCAAGGTTCTGTCTAAATTCAGCAAACCATTGCATTAAAAGGGGAAATAAATCAAGGTGCTCCCGACAAGGAGATCGAGCTAGTGAGTCACCAGGTCGAACACAATTTCCTGATCGAGATGAAAATTCGATTGGACCAGTAGTTCTCGGGAAGGACTTGTCCGAACCAAAACCAGATCAAGAACGACCAATTTATTCGAGATCGAATCAATCGACAAAGAGGGAAAAGTCAGATGGACTCACCAATTGTCGGCTAATGCGTCGCCGACGCTGGTCGAACAAACTCACCAAGGAAGAATCGAGCCCTCGCTACTTGTCACTCTGACGTCGACGATGGGTCCATTGATGAAGATCTTCGAAGGAGACGAGGAATTTGCCACGGATCTCGTCGTCGAAGTGTCGAAACACCGAAGGAGAGGGTCGATTGTCGATACGAGGAGCTGCACCGCTGGATCGTGCCGTCGAAGGTCTACTTATTCGTCGGAAAGATGTAGGCAGGCTACCGCCATCATCGTCGCCAGAGAGCTAGGGTTAGGGTTCAGGCAGATTTGGGAATTTTGGGGAAAGAAGCTTGGGAAGAGAGGATAGTTGAGGAAAGAGATGTGGATTTCGTAAGAAGAAGGGAATGAGCAGAGAATGAGTTTCTCTCTCTTCCCTAGCTTAAATAAGAGGGTGTGAGGAAAAATGGTTCATTTGCAATTTAGTATATATCATTGGATAATTTGCAAGATACACCAAAAATTTGTTAGAAAATTTGTTATAAGTTGTTAGAAATCTTGGGCCCACTTCTAGGTTGGCGACTAAAACTCCCCTTCAAATCCCTTAATAATTAATAACCAATATTTTCTTTTATAAAATATAAAGAGGCTATTGTTAATCAAAAGTTACTGATGTACTAAATAAACCAAAATAATTATTTCCAAAATTCTAAAATACTAAGAAAATACCAAAATTTTAATAATATTGGGAAAGCGGGGTTACAAATCTACCCCCCTTAGAAAAATTTCGTCCTCGAAATTTCAAAAAAATATGGCACCATGCGAAATTCAAAATCAATTTGGCTCAAGTGTGAATTCGATTAACGACTGGATACGAAAATCCTGAAGATTTAAAATGACAAAATAATTAGATAAAATGGCATGATTGAAAAATAATCGAAGTGAAACGAAATTTAGTTAGGTCCAGGCACGATATTTTTATACAAGGAGTTGAAATGACACAATTTAACGACACGAGATGGAAAGGAATTAAACTATGACTTAGAGAGAATAAGATCGTCAAGGCACGAGTTTTTAAGCACAGTCAAAAATTAAAAAAATTAGTGCGATTAAAAATAGAACCAATAGTACGTCACTTGTTAGATTGGCATGATCAAGGTTTAGCACGATCAAAATATAAGTACGATATATAGAAAACGGAGTCCGGGTGTAGCAATCTGTATTTATTGAGAAATCAAATGATTTAACGAGAAGGTGCAAGAAGAAGGGTACTATATAAACTTGATTGAGAAAGCATATAGAACCTACCCAGGAGGTATTAATGTCAAGTCAAGGTAACGTGCAAGGATTTGTGATTCACGAAAATCAATTATCATATGAAAATGGGATATAGCCTCTATTGTATCTGAAAACATATATATATTTGAATCACTTAACTTAGAATCCCTACCCCGCCAGTATATATCTGACTGCAGTGGACTTTCGGCTCCGTGACTCAAATAATAATATGTCACAGAATATTCTATCAACTTTATCCATTTTTCAACAATCATTGACGAAGCAACCCAAGAGATCAAGATATGAAGAATATGACAAAGTCTCAATAATATTCGAAAACCTATGAATGTCTGAAATCACTTCAACTTGGAGTTCATGCCTCGCCAGTGCGCTGCTGGCTGCAGTGAACTCTCAGTCTCCATAATCCAGATGATGGCTGCAACACGCAACTGCCACGCCCTAGTAAGTTATCGACTAGTCTCTCAACCTTATCCATAGGAGTTACAAAAGGATTTCAAGGAATCCAAAATGAGTTCCAATAGTCCAAGTCACAATAAAAAGGTGATGTTATCTGTCTTTTAGAAAACAAGAAGTTTTACTAGGTGCCAAGAAGCAACAAAGGATTCAACAATGAGTAGTGGGTACTAAAAGGACAAACAAGGAGATTTTAAGTCTCGAGCGGGGAACGAAGTTCCGAATAGTAACCAGAATCTCAATGAAATCTGGAATGATAACAAGATTCCGTATATGGAATGTTATCCCGAATGGATAACAGAGTCTCGAAGGGTGAACAAAGGTAAGGTATCGAATAGAAACAACATCTCGAAGTAAGAAGCAAAATCTTGTATCGGAATCAAAGTACAACAAACTCACAACGAAATCTCGAATAGATCTCAAATGGAAAACAAAATTCCCAATAGAATACAAGGTCGCGGATGGAAAGTAATTCTCGAATAGAAAATCTCGAACAAGAAGCAAGACCACGAATAGTGAATAGAAAATAGAGTATCAATTAGTGAATAGGAAACAAGCATCAAATTGTGGATATGAAACAAGCGGAATTTCAAATAGGGAACGTCAAACATGGTCGTAAACAGAAACAAATTTTCGAATAGAAAACAAGTCACAAATAGGAAACAAAATCTCATATAGGAAACTAGTCAAAGTCTCAAAAAATTTTAGACAATGTCTCGAATAGGAACTGAATCTGCTTCCGATGATGCGGCTGGTGATGTGACTGAAGAAGCATCGTTTGAGTATTGCGACGCTTTGCGGGTCCAGAGTAGTTGCTACTTTCGTCTCAAGTCTTCAGGTCTCCCTTGGCCTTTAACTTTCCGTCTTGTTTTATTGCACGTACTACGTGCTGGATCTCCTAGCTGGTGGCTCCAATCTTTATAGGAGTCGGAGCCTCAAAGACTTGGATGATTCTCAGAGGTGGCGGCTCTAGGTTCTCGATCTGCTCTCCGATGCAAGGTATACGTTCGATGTCAGGAAAATCCAAATGTCCGAGAGTCTGGAAATCAGAAGTCCTCCCTAACTCAGAAAGTTCATCTACAAGTCTGGCTTGAAAAAGGACGGCCTGCTCCCTTTGGGCATCGAGGAACTTTTGAAACATCTCCATTAACTGCGTACTACCAATGGTGATAGTAGGGGTGACAGGAGGTGGTGGAAGCTCGGAAGCCTCAAATACAGGTGGATCAACAATTCCGATGTTGCGTGTCTAAACCATCTGAAAAATAGAAAACTATAAAAGTGACCTAAACCTTAAGACAATAAGCAACCTTAAGGTAATAAGCGATCTAGTAAAATATACCTATACCATTTTTCGCAATACTATGCTGTGATTAAGTTTTCCCTAGTTTTAGAAAGTCCCCAATAGTACTCTATAGCCTAAGTACTATTAGGACAGACCTGCATGGGCCACCACTAAAAATATGTCACGACCCGCTCCCGAATAATCGGATACGAGTCATACACGTCCAACCTATGTTGGAAGACTCAACGTAGTAAGTTGTACCAAGTTAGGGAAACTAATAAGTCAATATGAATAAGTACAAATCACAGCATCTATAAACGATCCCAGAAAGATCACCATAATCCACAAGTCCATATAACGTAAAGGTACTAGAGTCAACAGGAATAAAATACGCTATGAATTCTAAGAAAATAATATCTAGGAGTAAAGCTAAACAATCTAAACCTGAAGCCTCTAGCTAAGTCATGTCTCCATCCTGCTCAGCTAAGATCCCGGGCTCTGGCCCATAAGGCATAACAATATCTTACAAGTACACCTGCAACATATCCAATCAGGAGCGGAGCAAAGTACAGTCCTAGGTAATGAACAAGAACACAATGATATAAAAAAGTGTACAGGGGAACATGAAATATAAAGTACAAGAAAAGAACATAAAAGTACAGGAATGTAAAGTACAGGAAATAAAGTACAAGAATGTAAACCATGAACCTGAAGTACAAGACATGACATGTGCACAATGTTTGAAATACAACTAGCCTATGTGACCGACTGGGGTAAGTACAGGAATAAGCACAGGAGTACAGGAATAAGGGTATGGCTTAGGGCCCGCGTGCACGATGAGAGGCCTAAGCTATCAACATGAATTTCTGATCTCTGGGTTTGGTTACATAGCTAGTGTATTTCCCCTCACCGACCACAAGAAAGTACAAGAGAACATGATATCGTGTCATGACGTGTCATAGGAAAAGTATATGATATGAATATAAATAAACATAAACCATAGAATATACTTGCCTTGCTCAGGGTGATCGAGTATATATATTTAAAATATATATATATATATATATATATATATATAAGTGATACTTTATAATATGTATATATATACTTGTATATAAAACAATTATTACTTAATTAATTATAGGTACTATCCATATATTGCCTTAAAAGCCAATTTCTATCTTTCTATAGATAATTCTTAATAGAAAATATCTCTTTATAATAATTTACAATAGTAAACAATTTTAGCAAATAATAACATTTAAAGAAGGTAGCAGAATTCCTGATAGAATAGTAATAATAATCTAAAGCAATCAAGGAAATCTAGACTCAAATCCAAATCAATGTTCCCCTGTCTAATCATAGCTCAGCCCAACTTCAATATATGCCCTTCATATTCTTTTCAGGAATCTTACTAGACTAACTCAACCATCAAGCATTCTTGACTCAAATGAACTAGATTTAAATAAGCTCAGTTTAGGCAAACTAACACAGCCATTCTTAATTCCAATGCAGTCATATTAATTTAGAAATGCTTAAATAACCATTTGGTGCAAACACAAAGCTTAAATTTATTGATACTGTCAACAGGGTTCCTTAAAGCTCTCTATAGCATTAATATGTAGACCACTCCTTCCCTTGAAACAAGTTAAGCTCAATAAAATTGTTACTGCTTCCACTCCTACTGTCAGGCTAAACCATCACTTGAACTAACAAGTCGGCCCAAAAATGTATACCAACAACTAAGACTCCTCAAATGCTTGGCTAATCACAGACATAATTCGCAAATAGTATTAGAACACACTCAAACTTAGCACGATTGGCCATCAGTCAGATCCAGCAACTCAACTTAGCAAGTCAACTGAGTATTGCAAGCAAATGGATTCTTCAATTTCATTCTACACATTGCTAATCTGCTCTCTGCGACAACAATTAATTCCCTTCTAAAATCAAACAATCACAATTCTAAAACAAACTTATACACAACCTTCAAATACATCAAGATCCTAACCTTAGCATGCCACACACACAAACTAGTCTCTATAAATATACACACAAGCCATTCCCAGTAGCCATATACTACTTAAGTTCAATATAAATACAACTTAACCGAATTCAAATTCACAATAGGAAAAACCCTCGCCCTTGCTAAACTTCCAATTCTAGCTGCTCCCCACACACACACGCCCAGGAATTTCATTCTTCCTGTATTGCAGCACCCGTCTCGATCGACCTACTGCTACTAACACTATGTGAACACCAAACAGAGGCCGGACTCGAACTAAGGTTGGATACGATCCCAAGCCTTAGAAACGAACAAAGGTGGCATGCACACACAAACACAACACCTACCTGGATACTACAACACATTCAAATCTGCAGCAAAAAGTACTTCACCACACCAAGTTATAGGCAAATTACCTGAAAAGAGGTATCCGATTAGAATGAGGACTCGATCCCAGTGTCGGACACAGCTTCTCTAGTCCATATATGATCGAAACCCTGCTGTGGCATTTTGCCAAAAAGATTAAAATACAGGAAGAAACAGAGTATCAGATCAAATCATCGGGTGAATTCGGATTCCTTCATTAAGAAAAATCAAGAACTCGGGGCTTAAATACTCACGATCAATTAATCCCAAATTCGAACTCAAATTGTAGTCGCTCAAGGTTCTGTCTAAAGCCAGCAAACCATTACACTAAAAGGGGAAATAAATCAAGGTGCTCCCGACAAGGAGATCGAGATAGTGAATCACCAGGTCGAACACAATTTCTTGATCGAGATGAAAATTCGATCGGACCAGTAGTTCTCGGAAAGGACCTGCCCGAACCAAAACCAGATCAAGAACGACCAATTTATTCGAGATTGAATCAATCGACAAAGAGGGAAAAGTCAGGTGCACTCACCAATTGTCGGCTGATGCATCTCCGACGCTGGTCGAACAAACTCACCAAGGAAGAATCGAGCCCTCGCCGTTTGTCACTCTGACGTCGATGATGGGTCCATTGATGAAGATATTTGAAAGAGACGAGGAATTTGTCGCGGATCTCGCCGTCGGTGTCGAAACACCGGAGGAGAGGGTCGATTATCGAGAAGAGGAGGTGCGCCGCTGGATCGTGCCGTCGGAGGTCGACTTATTCGTCGGAGAGATGTAGGTAGGCAACCGCCATCACCGTCGCCAGAGAGCTAGGGTTAGGGTTCAGGTGGATTTGGGAATTTTGGGGAAAGAAGCTTGGGAAGAGAGGATAGTTGAGGAAAGAGCTGTGGATTTCATAAGAAGAGGGGAATGAGCAGAGAATGAGTTTCTCTCTCTTCCCTAGGTTAAATAAGAGGGTGTGAGGAAAAATGGTTCATTTGCAATTTAGTATATATCATTTGATAATTTGTAAGATACACAAAACATTTGTTAGAAAATTTGTTATAAGTTGTTAGAAATCTTGGGCCCACTTCTAGGTTGGCGGCTAAAACTTCCCTTCAAATCCCTTAATAATTAATAACCAATATTTTCTTTTATAAAATATAAAGAGACTATTATTAATTAAAAGTTACTGATCTACTAAATAAACCAAAATAATTATTTCCAAAATTCTAAAATACCAGGAAAATACCAAAATTTTAATAATATTGGGAAAGCAGGATTACAAGTTGTGCTCGCACAAGACAAGAATGTCAAAGCTGTGGTTATCAACGAAGCAATCAAGACACTTTCATTTTCCTCCAAGTAATATATCCATCAATTCTCAGATTCTTCGAAGCATTTTCTCCGTTATCATCCGAACTGACATCAACTTAACTTGCATCATATTCATCCAACAACAATGCTCAATATAGTTTTTGTCCATTCGATCAGTATTCTCAAGTTATCGCATATCGTCTTTGATACGCCTCAATACCATCGTCGATGTGCATAACCTGAACATCCTCCTTTCTCGTAAACTCTAATTCATTGCAATCACTGTTATTATCCAAACTCGAATATGAATCACGTCTCGCACGCATCAAGATCCTTCCCGTTGTAGCTAGCTATCATCCTTGAGCGACACGATTTCCAATTCCTATATCTATTCTCGTATTCCCAAATTGTACTTCTAAATTGTGCTACCGACCCTTCGCGCTAACTCAAATTCGTTCGCACTATTTCTTCGTACCTACTCAACTCGTTTCGAAAAAGTCCTCGCACTAGCTTAACTTGAATTTGACCGAGACAATCATTTTATCAACACAAAATTCCCTAACTATTCTCAGCCTATCGTTCGGTTTACAATCAACGAATTCCCGTTCGACTCATTATCCAATGATGCAAGTCCGCGCCTGGTCGTTCAACTCAATTCATCGAAGCATACTTGCATCGACTTCTATCGAGTTATTCCCACTCGAGTCTCGGTACTATTCCGTCCGTTGAGGGCAAACTTATCGTAATCAACTCAATCGTCTCGATGTAGTCTATTGCAAGTCACCAAACGGCTTGACATAACTATCGCTATGTGGTATTGCATATACCACTCAAAAATCAAGCCTATCGTTATCGATACAATGCTTCGCTGCACCAATCGCATAAGTGGTATTGCTTATACCACTCGAAATCGAGTCACTATTCGACATTACACTCTGCATATGTCCGACATCTATTTCAAATTAACTATCTCTGATCCCAGCTCTAGCGTTCGCTTACTCCGAGTTGTGCACTTGATGCACATCTCAATATTGTCTTTCAATATTCAAGCATCTACACTATTTACTAAAATATCTAAACACTGTTTATCAAAATATCTGAAATACTATTTACGAAAATATTGAAATCACTATTCATAAAAATATCTAAAATATCTAAAATGTGGAAAATATGTTCGGACGGTATGCCGTCGGTATACACCGGTATACTATGCCTGTCAAGAAAAAAACCTACAAATTTGGGAAAATTTTAAAGCGTTCCGAAAACCAAGAAGATACGAAATACACTACTAAATACGTATCGGTATATAAATACCAATACTGTGAGACGAGTCTCACAACTTTTCCCTCCTTAAAAATTTTTTGTCCTCGATATTTCCTAAAGGAAATCAAAAGCAAGCGAGAAATCCAAGAAAACATGCTATCATGATCAATATAGGAAACTTATAAATCATGAAATCCAACTAGAGTAATGTACAAGAAATGTAAAAGCAATTTAAATACACACAAACACAACATCATGTATTCTTACAATCACACTCAAACAAAAGGTAGAACATAGATATACGAATAAGTATACCTCACGAGTCAAACAGATACGGATAACGAGCTCGGATATCATCCTCGCACTCCCAAGTCGACTCGCCGTGTGAGTGATGATCCCAGGAAATACTAACTAATCGGATAGTCCGGTTCTTGAGAATCTTCTCCCTCCGATCCAAAATGGATACGGGCCTCTCCTCATATGATAGGTCAATACCAACGACCAGCTCGGAATGATCTAGGATATGACTCAAATTTGGAATATATCGACGTAACTGAGATACGTGAAACACGTCATGTACCTCGTATAGTGACGGTGGAAGAGCAAGATGATATGATACATCTCCTACTCGCTTGAGAATATCGAATAATCCAATAAATCTAGGACTAAGCTTTTCACGTATGCCAAACCTGATGACACCACTGTAGAAGCATGGAAAAGATGGAGTTTATGCGGATCATAATTCCATGCGGCCCAACAAAAATAAGCTATAGAAGCAGTGCTCATGAAGACTCCATGCAGCTCAGCAAAACTAAGCCGCATAAGTAGTGCTCATGAAGACTCCATGCGGCCAAGCAAAACTAAGCCGCAAAAGCAGTGCTCATGAAGACTCCATAAGACCAAATAAAACTAAGCCGCGAAAGTAGTGCTCATAAAGATTCCATGCGGTCAAGCGAAACTAAGCCGCAGAAGCAGTGCCCCTGGAGACCTCATGCGGCTAAGACAACTCAAGCCGCAAAAGCGAGGCTCTCGAAAGCCCCATGCTGCTAAGGGGAATCGAGCCGCAGAGGGAAGGTTCCCATAGATACCATGCTGCCAAGTGAGCCCAGTCGCAGAAGCAAGGTTCTCAAAGATCTCATGCGGCCAAACGGAGCCGAGCCGCATAAACAACGCCCCTAAAGCCACTATGCGGCCAAAATGAGTCAGACTCTACTTTGTGGAAGGGACACACGGCAATTTGATCAAGTCTCAACCACCTAGATGCGCTACAACAAAATCTCAACAATCCTCCACCAGCTGGCAGCCCAAGATCGGATCTTTGTGTGCTGTTACAGACACGTGGCCACGTGGCCCTTTATGCGGCCCAATATCTGCTATTGCAGGAATAACTATAAATAGCAGGGTGCCACACCCCTGTAAAAGGTTGGCAATCAAAGGCTGGCAAATTTCTTTGAGAGCAAAGACTGTGTCTGATAGTCCAAGGAGTAAGGCAGAGTTACTACATTTTCCCGAGCCTCCATCGTCACCCCCCCCAGAATAAAAAACTAAACAATTGTACTTAGATTGTTTCCTAGGGTTTCTTTCTAGGCTTTCTTTTATACAAGCAAGTTTGCAATCAAGTTCAATTCTTCTATAATTTTTGTTCTTGATATTTAATGGCAAACATGATGGCAACTCTGCTGGGGACTTCCTTCTCCTCTGATGAGAAGTTGGTGATGCAATCCGACGCATCCAAGCTCGACTCTACACAGCAAATGCTCGTGGTTCGTTTTGACCAACGTGCATTCGAAGAAATGCTCTCTGAAAGGAGCGCCAGCCCGTCGCAGAAGCGAGCCAACCCAAAGAGAACCCACAGGACGTTGACGCGCAAAACTATTGCCCCCGACCAGGATCTCGAAGAAGCTCCTTCTGTGGCCCAAGACGATGATAAAAGCTTTCATACGGCCTTACTTCCGACCGCAAAGAACCCCACAGTCTACAAATTTTAGGGGCACAAGAGAAATCCATGCGGACGAGGAAAAGGCCGCATAAGAGAGATGGACAGTCTGTATATGCGGCAGCCAACTCTGGACGCAGGCAGATAGCCCATGCGGCAACCAACTCTGGCCGCAGGCAGATGGCCCATACGGCAGCCAATCCTGGCCGTAGACATGGTGTCTCATGCGGCCCTGTCAGAAGCTCTATATTCGACCATCTCTCATACGGGCCCGACCCCATGCAGTCTATTGAGAATGTGGAATATGCCAATATGGACTCTTCTTACTATGCACCTTCAGGTGCTAAGTCAAAGAAGTCTAGGGCAGTATGGGACCAACAAAGCCCAGTCAACTGTCCAAGCTGCTGACCGTCAGCGGGCACCGTTAACTGTTATACGGACTTCTGATGGAAAGTTGTACAGAACAACCAGCATCCAGTCCCCCAGGGCTACCGAACAGGGTGGGTCTCAAAAGTCTCCCTCCAACGATCGAGAGCAAGTGCTTTTACTAGCCTCGGATCAGGGAGCAAACATGATACCTACACACCCGTGTGCTCGGGATACCCGAGTCCACAAATTGGATGCAAAGGTAGATCAGTCTGCTATCGACTTACGAGAGGTGATTACTCACAAACGCAAGGAGAAAGAAGCAACCTTGGCATGTGATGAGCCCTTTTCGGGACGTCGTTGCACCCAGGTCATCATCAACTGCTACTGCAACAAGTCGGCAGCACCTGAAGGTCGACAGTCTGTTTTCCAACGACTGCACCAGCCAGCACCTGTCCGACAACCACTTGAGAAACATGTGCAAATTTTGGGAGACGAGGAATTTTCTTTCGCCTCCTGTAATTCAACTCGAAAGTTTCTTCCCAACAAGGGAGGAAAGAAGACAGGCTCTTCCAGCCCGGCAATTTCAGCCAGCACTACAAGGAAACTCTCATCTGGAGGATTGCCGCCGACAGCCACATGGGGTGTCTACCTAGGCACTCGATCCAGAAAGAAGCTTCCAACACCCGGGGGTGCACCCTCGACCTCCCTGGGGGTAGATGAAGTTGGAGGTAGCAGTCCCCCCAATATATGCGAGAATTTGGTGTTCCAAGAGCATACACAGGGGGTAGCGATCCACTGGAATTATACAACAGACTTGGACGTCCCCGAGGATGACCGCCTTCACCAAGACGATGCAGCTTCCTGCGCAGGGGGTGGTACCCCTTTTGAATCCGAGGAGGAGGATATTCCGACATTTCCTGATGATTTTTCGGTACGAGGGTACGACATGGAGAGTACCTCTTCTACGGTCCCTTCCACGTCCACCCACGTACGGACAGTCTTTATGGCCGACGATGATCATGAAGGGCCTACTGATCGACAACGTCTAGAAGTACTTGAAGCCATGCTCCTGTCCTTGGTCAAGTCAGTAGACAAAATCAAAGCTGCCTTGCCAACTCAACCGACAAGAACGCCTGGACAAACAAGCTTGGGACCCACAGTCAACGCGGACTCCAACACGACCGCTCCTCCTTTGGGTGACAATCCTTTAGGAGCATCCGTTCTTTCAGCTGCAGACGAAGCCAGGGAGGCAAGGAGGGAAGTCCAGGAGCTTCGAGCAATGTTCAATGCCCAAGACTCCTTCCGGGACCTCAGAATACGGCAGCCGTATCCCGTTGCATGGAGAGATATTCCTTTTCTGCCACGGTACAAACCGTTTCATATTGATTTGTATGACGGGAAGACCTCTGCTAGTCGGTACATGACTTATTTCGAGGTCACAATCGATCACTTTCCACATAGCGACGCCATCCTCACACGATTATTCATCGGAGCATTGGAGAGGATCGCGTTCGACTGGTACCGCAATCTTCCGGACAACTGCATCCATTCTTTTGACGGCTTCAAGCGCATGTTCCTAGAGAGATTCTACGAAGTGTGGCATGATGTGACAATGTCGTCTCTCATGGATGTCTCTCAAGGAGAGAGGGAGCTAACAAGGAACTATATCGAACGGTTCCGCCAAACCGCAACGAGATTGCCCCAAGGCAATCCCGAAAGCTCCTTGATTGAAATCTGCCCGAAGAAGTTGCTCCCCGCAATCAGCCTCTGGATGGGCGAAGATCAGTTTAGGGATTGGATGACCTTCATCATAAGCGCCACCAATGCGAAGGCGAAGTTAAAGAATGCTCGCCAGCTGGGATTACACATCCCGGATGGAGAGGACATGTAAACCCCCAAAATTTTAATTATTATTTTAGATATTTTTTTGATTTTTTATCCATTTCAATTATTGTGCTTCAAAAAAATAATTTCTTTCTATATCTATAAAAGATAAATCATAAGTATTTTTGAATATTAAAAAAAAGGTTTGCCAATTATTTTAAATAGAATTTTAGATTTATATACATATACTTATTTGATAAATGTACAATATTATTTAAACTATAAAAACCTACCAATTAAATTCAAATAAATTTAATGTAATCCTATTCCCTGAGGATCAAACTTATGTTTATCTTAAATTCCATCGACCCCTCCTTTACGAATATAAGCAACCTGCAAATATTACCCAGATATATAGGATACACCATCTTCACCTTCCTATATAGTTTTCTCCACACCAACCTTAACACCATGGTTTTCCTTTCCTACAACCAAGAACCACAGTCTCGAACCCATGCCAAGAATGAGTCCTCCATAATACATCAAACCGTCGGGCACACCCTTTTCGGAACTCAAAAACCCCACATTCTAGTCAACCCTTGCCAACATGTCCACGACCATCTTCCTTGCCTCCCTCTCTGTTTCGTATTTGCGTGCGTCGACGCTCCGCGCCAACTGACCATAGAGACTCATCGGCAAGTACTCTTGACGCGGTCGACCCATTGCAGCGAGGAGTCCTCTTCATGTTGACTATTGGGTCAACGTCGTCGTCCAGGATGTTGGTGCATGCATCTAGCTCTCGTGATCACATCGACACGTGCCGAAACCGTTGCCAGGCCATCTCGACCTTCGATGCGAATCCTTTTCTGCCGATCCAATATAGTTAGCAAAGCTCCTTCTCTGGCCGGGAACACACCTCCTGGTAAGCCTTTATTATTCTAAATGTGAGTCAATGCTTAACTCAAATATTTACTGCTCACGTAGATTATAATAAACACATAGTTAGATTAGGGAGAATTAGAGAATAAGTATAACCACTGCTTGGTTCATTAGTATGAAATATAGGAGTTGCACGTATATTTAGAGAAAGGAAGGCATATTGTATAATATAGAATTTCTCTCCATGCACTCTAATCTGCCACTTGTCTTCTCCTTCCAATTCATTTAAAAGTTTTGTCTAGTTATTTTACATACAACCCCCTCTAACTTTTGGTATTTCAAACCTACTCTAGCATATTGGATTATGTATGTAATTACTTAAGCATTACTCAAAAGATAAAGATATATAAGCAGACATTGAATTATTAATGAAATACGTATATGGCAACTAAATAATTATATTAAGTAATGTATTGGGTTCTTGGATACTCTAGGACTGGAGATCTGAATTTTGGATTATGGACTCCACAAGGAATTAGAAGAAACATCCAGGCAAGTATACTTTGCCTCCCTCTACAGTTTATTTACATGCCTATTCTTATTATTATCTAGTTTTACTAGTTGATTATTTACATGTGATTTGTATATCATGCATGCTAGTATAGACATAGTCCTTGTTCATAGTTAGCTTTGTAATTCATATTGGATCTGTTCTCCCGTGTATCTTGACTGGGTCATATCGTGTCGTCACTTGTACTTCGACTGAGTCATATTGTGTCGTAGGATGTGTAAGTCATGAATGAACTGCTGTACCTTGTTTTGGAATTCTCACCTGCAAGTCCACACTAGGGGCGAGGGTGATTTCTTGAAGCTAACCTGCGAGTCCACACTAGGGGCGAGGGTTAGTAGTCATTTGTCCGCACCTGCGAGTCCACACTAGGGGCGAGGGTTAGTAGTTGTTCAAACCTGCGAGTCCACACTAGGGGCGAGGGTTTGAGTATCCGATTGGTTTTTTGTCATGAGTTCATGTTTCTTTCCAGCAGTTCATTTATGCGTAGTGTTTCTTATATCCGTGTTCATAGTCACCTGTCGTGTTCTGTCTTTCTTATTTATTTCTTACGCATGATAAACTGCTAGATAGGCATGTTTTTATGTATCTTGCTATGTCCTCTGAGGACCTGATGATCTCTTCAGGTAGCTGATTGCATGTAATTAGTTAGCGGGTCATGATGGTAGTGATTATACCTGCTGGAATACAGGTATTTGCTTGTGATATTTTTTTATTATCCTCTCGTGCTTTATATTCCATACCATGATATATTCTGCTTGTTAGCTTATTTTATAGACTCATATTATTCTTGGAGTCTAATCGAACAATATGCTAATGGGCTGCAGACCATGACCCATAATTGTTCATTTATGTTTCACATTCTTATTGTGGATCGAGATATAGTTTAGATAACCATATTAGACATGATACCATGCTCTTGACAGCTTATACATATTCGAGTCGGGCTGGAGTCTGCTTGATACGTAGCTGGCTTGCTCATGAGTTTGCGTCCGAAAAATAGGTATGGGTCGTGACAAGACAAAGGCAAACATCCTGGTACCACCCCCAATAACAACAACAGTGGTGGCACCTCCAATAACCGAAACAAAAAAGGTAAACAGGCCATGGTCGCTGGTACGACCAAGAAGCCTGAACAGAAACAGGCAGAAGCTCAGTGGCCTAAGGTGAATTACTCATTCGAAGATAGTCATGTCAAGCCTATCTTCGACATGCTCTTGCAAGGGGACATGATCCAACTCTCTCCACCAAGGCGCGAGCCTCGAGCGGCGGAGATGGAGGACCCAAAATATTGCCACTTCTACCGCTATGTTCATCATTTCACTCATGACTGATTTCAATTAAAGCGGTACATCTAGAGTCTTATCGACTCCAAAGCTCTGTCGCTAGATTTTGAAGAGGTTACCGTGGCGGCAAACATGATATCAATTCAGTTCGGTGACTTCCCCCCAACAAGTACTCAAGACGGGGTAATACCTATCCCCCAGGCAACGATGGAGGTTACTAATCTTTCCCCCGTCTGGGACCAGACAACTGGCTTAGTGCCTCTCACCACGTCACGAGGAGAAGTCATGTGGGTGCACCCAGACTTAGTACCCGAAGTTATCCAGGCGGTGTCATCTCCAGCCAACAAAAAGAAGGGCAGGTAGTCCAGATCCTGCCATACAATTTCAGCCGAAGCTAAGGGGGCAGCGGCCGATGTTACCCGGTTTGGGGCACAAGTCCAGCCCACTCTGGGTAGTTCAGTCGAAGACCCTCAGCCAGCAATGATGCCTGCTACTGATGTTTCGGGGCCATCTCAACCTCCACCGGCGAACAGGTCCAAACCGAAGAAAACCCGCTTCGACAGGCCGCTCCGTAAGGATGCACCTCAGGGATTGGAGAGACCTTATAACTTTGACATACTAGCACAACTGGCTAATACGCCGGCAAAGTTGTCATTATACGAGCTCATAAGGCTCTCCAAAGATCTTCGTGTCGTATTGAGTGAAGCACTCCAGAATGCCGACGCCTACTTAGCCCAGGTCAAACCTACAGGGGAAGGCTCGTCAGCAGATCTCCAGGGCAGCAATTATGCAGATGCGATGCCCAACATCATATTCACCCTACAGGACATGCTAATTAAGACCAACTTGCATGATCTCCCCTTGTACTACACTGGATACATAGGCAATATCAAGGTGGATCGGATGCACATCGATTCTGGCTCGTCGATAAGCATCATCCCGAAAAGCTTACTTCAATTCTTCGGCATCCCTATGCATTGGCTAGCGGCGACCAACACTGCCATTAACGGTTTCACCTCGAAAATGAGCTATCCCTTAGGAAAGATCCGATTGAAATGTCAGATCGGCGACCTGAGGATGAAGGTTACCTACTACGTCATAGACGCAGATACGTCCTATAATATCCTTTTGGGGCGTCCGTGGATACATGACTATATGATCGTGCTATCCACACTCCACCAGTGCTTCAAGTATGTCAGTAAGCACGGCTTCGTGAAGACGTAATTCGTCGACATCGATCCCTTCAAAGGGGTTGAGTCTTATTACTCTTCGGAGGCTTGTCTATATGAAGAATCCAAGAAGCATATAACTGACGAACTGGAGGCCATAACAGGGTCAGAGGAACCTTTAAGAATTCATCTCCAGGCCCGTAAACCAGGCAAAGTCGTACCCCTTGTCGTAACTTTGCATAAAGAGGTGCCCGGTTCTCCCGCCCCAGCTGCGCAATTGGAACCGATGGTCATCCGACTCCCAAGGTCCAGCCAGGAGCCAAGACCCGTCATAGGGTCGATGGTGATCCGGTTGCCGAAATCTAATCAAAGGCGACCGAAAGATGCGAGGCCCTCTGTGGAGCCGATGGTGATCCGATTGCCAAGATCCAGTCAAAAGAAATCGGAAGACAAGAAGTCCTCTGCCGAGCCGATGGTTATCCGTCTTCCCAAGACGAGCCGGCAACCAAGTGTTGATCCGAGGCCCTCAGGCAAGCCAGTGCCACAAGCAGATCCCTTGGTGGTCAAGCTGCCTAAGAGCGTCCCAACCTCCGGTCTCGCAGGGGGTAGCTGAATAGGATATAGAACTCGTAAAGTATCTGGTTGCACAGGTGGATAGTCCATCTCCTGATGATATAATCCCTGTAGATAAAATTCCTTATTTCATCAATAAGAGGCTGCCGTTGAACTATCCTGTGGAGCACGGTCTGGACATTAACCTGTACACACAGGTGACAACCGTCCATACTGCAAACCGACTTACTTCCATTAGAAGTGCCTACTTTCTAGTCCCAGGCAGAAGAGAAAGGGATCACACGATCATCTTCGGCCGAAAAGAAGGTCCTCAACCTTCCATGCCACAAGAGTTTGATCTCGAACCCGACACTGGAAGATTACCGCTCTACCTGTATAGTCCTCAAGCCAAATACTTCATACAAAAGCAGGGGTACGACATGGAGGCTACCCCAGGTCTGAATTACGGCAACGGTCGACGATCGCCTCTACAGTTGTCAGCCCCGACTGGAAAACCTCGGGATTATTACAGCAAGTCCAAATGCGGCCTCGGTTATGTTACACCAGCAACAACGCCCGAGAGCTTCGATGAGGAATACGAGTGGCATTCTCACTCATTCGAATCACCTGCATACGATTCCGATAACAGCATTGGAGATATATTCAGGCAGACATTGTCTGTCAACATGGCATCCGCTGACGTTGAAGAGGAAGACGAAGATCTACTAGAACCTCTTGAACTGGAACCATGGGCCCAACAACTTGATGCACAATGGGAGAAGCGCTTTGAACAAAGGGACCCACCCACTGAAGACGAAGTCATGCAAGTTGATCTCGATAATGAATCCTCTCCAAACCCAATCTTCATCAGTAAAAGTCTGACGGATGGTGAGCGGGAGTCGTTGTTGCAACTCGTCAGAGAGTACATCGACGTTTTCACTTGGAGCTATGAAGACATGCTACGACTAAACTTCGAGATCGTACTCCATAAGCTCAATATTCATCCGGACGCAAAACCAGTCAAGCAGCAGCAACGACAGTTTCGTCCAGACATCATGAACTCCATCGAAGCGAAAGTAAACAAGCTCATAGCTAGCGGTTTCATCCGCGAGGAGCAGCACCCAGACTGGATAGCTAATATAGTACCAGTCGTCAATAAGAACGGAAAGATTCGAATCTGCATCAACTTTCATAATCTGAATGTGACATGTCCTAAGGATGAATTCCCTCTTCCTATTATCGACATAATGATTGATAATACGTGTGGCTTCGAACGTATGTCCTTTATGGATGGCTTTTTAGGATACAATCAAATTAAAATGTCTCCTGATGATGAGAAGCATACGTCATTCCGAACACCGATCGACGTATATTGTTACACAGTCATGCCCTTCGACCTGAAGAACGCCGGTGCTATATATCAGCGAGCTATGAGCGTCATCTTCAGAGATCACTTGCACAAGACGGTGGAATGTTACGTTGACGACATCGCCGTCAAAAGCCGCTCCAAGGATGATCACTTACACGATTTGAGGATAGTGTTCGACCTTATACGAGCACACAATCTGAAGATGAATCCCACCAAGTTCTTTTTGGGCGTGTCCAGCGGAAAGTTCTTGGGCTTTGTCATTACTTTCTGAGGCATTCACATAGACCTCGATAAGACAAAAGCGATCCTGGAGATGAGTCCACTGAGGAACCTCCGTGAACTCCGCAGCCTCCAAGGAAGACTAGCCTACATCAGGAGATTCATATCTAACCTCTCAGGACGATGTCAACCCTTCACACAACTCATGAAGAAAGGCGTCTCTTTCGTATGGAATGAAGAATGTCAACGCGCCTTTGATGACATTAAGGAATACTTGTCGAATCTGCCGGTTCTGGTAGCCCCGATCGCCGGAAAGCCTTTCCTGCTCTATGTACGAGCGATGGAACACTCTCTCGGCGCCTTACTGGCATAGAACAATGATGCGAGGCACAAATAAGATATCTATTATCTCAGCCGAATGATGGTGGGGCAGGAGCATAGGTACACCGCCGTGGAGAAGGAATGCCTTGTCTTGGTGTTCGCCATTTAGAAAATATGACACTATGTGTCAGGGCAGACCATCCATGTTGTCTCGCGAGTTAATCCCCTCAGGATTCTCATGACCAAGCAAGGTGCACTCAGTTCTCGCCTAGCCATATAGGCGATACTGTTATCCCTCTACGACATGGTTTTCGTTCCGCAGAAGGCTATCAAAGGTCAAGCCTTGGCCGACTTTCTAGCAGCCCATCCAGGCTCAGAAATAGCCAGAATCTATGAAGAAATCCCAGACAAAGTCGTTAACTCAAACATGACTTCACATGATGACGTTTGGCGAATGTTCTTCGACGCTGCTTCAAGAACGGGGCCCCAAGGTGATATCGTCGCTGGAGTCGGGATAGTATTAATTTCTCCCTCCGGATTGGTGGTCAACCGGGCATATTCTCTTACAGAACCCTGTTCAAACAATGTAGCCGAATATAACGCTTTGGTCATCGGGCTTCGACTCACAAAAGAAGTGGGAGTCAAATTCCTAGAAGCATATGGCGACTCGTACTTGATTGTTAATCAAATTCAAGGCTCATACGAGGTTCGTAACGCGGACCTGATTCCTTATCATCAGACAATAATTGCCATCATTGCAACCTTGGAGGGGTTCTTTATAGAGCATGTTCCTAGACTCCAGAATATTGAAGTTGATGCCCTAGCAGGCCTCGCCGCTTCTTTGGCGGTTCCAAATTGTGCTCATCATCTAGTCGACATGATAGGCCATGAGCTGGTCTGTCCCCAAAACAACGTTCAACTGGATATGAGTTACTCCACCCAGATAACCAATGACGTACAAGACTGGAGACTCCCGTTCATCGACTTTGCAGTCTATGGAATCCTACCTGAGAATGTGAAAGAAGCGACTTCAATCAGAAGGCGTTCTCTCAGATTCTTTTATGACACAGAAACAAAAATGTTATATCGACGATCTTACGACGGGCTACTGTTAAGATGTCTGTCAAATACAGAAGCCAAAGAAGCCTTACGTGAGGCTCACGATGGCGTTTGTGGGGCTCACTAACCTGGCCCGAAGTTACAGGACCGTCTCCGTCGGATGGGTTATTACTGGCCTACGATGGTAGCAGACGCAGTCGATTATGCAAAGAAGTGTAAGGCTTGTCAGATCCACGTAGATTTCATACATCTGCCATCCGAATTCTTGCACCCAACAGTGGTCTCTTGGCCATTTGAAGCATGGGAAATGGACATCGTTGGCCCAATCACCCTGCCGTCGTCCAAAGGGCACCAGTTTATACTTGCAATCACCGACTACTTCTCCAAGTGGACGGAAGCTGTTCCACTGACAGAGGTAAAGATATCAAACGTGATCAGTTTCATAAAACATTACGTCATTTTCCGTTTTGGACTGCCACGGAGGATCATTCATGACAATGGTCCGCAGTTCAAAAGCCATGCCTTCTATCGATTCTGTAACAAGAATCGGATTCAGAATGTGGCTTCAACGGCATACAACCCATCAGCTAATGGTCTGGCCAAAGCCTTTAACAAGAACATAATCAAGCTTCTCAAGAAGTTTGTGTCTTCAAACAAGCGCGACTGGAATGAAAAGTTGGGTGAATGCTTATGGGCGTATCGCACTATGAGTCGGACGACTACAAAAAATATACCGTTCTCTCTGGTGTACGGGAGCGAGGCAGTCCTCCCATTGGAGACTCAGATCCCCTCACTTCATGTGACCCTTACTTACCGGTTGACGTCGGACGATAACTACCACCGACGGCTACAAGAATTGAAAGCTTTAGACGAGAAGCGTTTGCAAGCTCAACAAAGCATCGAGTTCTATCAAGCACGCATCTCTCGGGCCTTCAATAAGAAGGTCAAGCAGAGGACATTCTGTCACCCCCAGTTTCCATGAACAGGGATATTTTGTTAATTTTCCACTTTAAAATTATTTTAGAATTATTTATTTATTTATTGTATTATTTTGGGGTTATTTGAGTTGGGTTCGAATTTCAACTCATTCCGACTTGTATCGGGGACCCGGGGTAGTGTTGAACTTAGCGGGCCCACACACTAGTTAGCCATGGCCCACATGTTAGTTATTTTAGTTAGTGACTAGGCTAATTATTTTGGTTAGGATTAATATGGATTAGTGTTTTAGGATTGACCAAACTACCCCCGACTTAGAAGCCCTTCCATGTATTAACTAATAGATTAGTGTAGGGGGCTTTTTGACCTTTCCTAATAGGACAAAACCGACCATTATGGCCGGCCACCTTTTTGGTGGATAAGGCTCCATCACTTTATTATTTCCTCTTTCATCTCTCTCTCTTGTTCTTCCCCAATTTTTCTAGAGAGCAATCCCTAATCTTTTCCTCCACCAATCCTCCCATTTCTTCACCAAATCTTCTTCCTTCCTTCTCCATTCAAGCTAAGGAATGAGCTACTCAAGTTTGAGAGGATTCAGAGCTTATTCGTGTCCGTTTGGGATTTCTACGTGTCGGTGGCATTTCGGGATCGATTCGAGTCACCGGGAGGTATAAATCCTTTCCCTCTCTCATTTCTCTCATGCATTAGAATGGTATTGACCTATAGGAATGACCCCCTTGGTTTTGTGTCCATTTGAGTCCATTTCGTGTCCATGTGGACACTTGTATAGGTGTCCTATGAGTAGGATCGTGTCCTAATGGAAAAACCCCCTATTTGGATACATGTAAATTGTTTGTGTATTAATTTTAGTGTGTTCTAATATTAATTCCAGATTTTCATGTGTTTAGAAATGAGTTTGCCTATATATCATAATGTATCATATTGTTACTATCTATATATATATATATATGTGGTGATATATATATATTAATCTCTATGTATATGTATATATATGTATATATATTGGGTTATATATATATGTGGAGATGTTATGGTGGGAATGTGGTGTGTATTTTGATGTTGGCTGGGGGCAACAGGGTTCGGCCAAGGAGTATTGGCTTGTGTGTATGTGTTGGGTGTTGGAGAGTTTGAGAGAGAGTAGATGAGTGAGGTAGTGGTGTTTACGTGTGGGATTTGAGAGGGGAATATGAAATAGAGTGGTGTTGAGAGAGGGGGGGGGAGGGAACACTGTCCATTTCAGCAGCACTTGGCTGCCATTGCAGTCTCCTTAAGACCCATCCATGACTGTCCAAAACCCCATTATACACTGTCCTACACAGCCCATCAAACCCAGCACTTGACTGTCCCCATATGACCATAAAACAGCCCATAAACCCCTGTCCAAAACACCCACATTTCAGTCCTTAATTAGCCCTCCACAGCCCCACTAAATCAGCCCCAACCATCCCATATCAGCCCCTACAAACGCCCATAGCAGCCACCAAAAACCAGTCCTAAACCCACTCCAATTCAGCCTCCAATACACCTACATTCAGCCCATGAAACACTGTAAAACCTGTCCTAACACAACTCAAAAACCAGTCCATGCAAACACACTAAAACAGCCCATATGTATGGCCTTGTGGCTGTCCCTAACAAGCCCTATAGCTGTCCACATTGCTTCACATATTAGCCCCCTAGATAGCCCCACATTGCTGTCCTAAACACCACTAAACACCCTATATTACTGTCCCATAAACCCCCACAAAACTGTCATTAGTTAGTCCATAAATTAGCTAGGTGTGTGTGTGTTATGAGATTTTGTGTATGTGTGTGAGAGCCTATATGAGTGTAGCTAGTAGCCTATAGGTTAGCCTATGTGTAACTAATAGGAAACCTATAGGGAAGCCTATATGAGTGTATTATGTGAGAGTGAGTGGTGTGGATGAGTGCTAGAGTGATGTGAAGGAAATACATGATATTGGTTAGGTTAGAAATAGGGTAAACCAATACACATGTCCTAAGAATAGCCTAGATACCTAGGATACCCATAATTCTTGGTAGGTAAACCTTAGATAGGTTGGTATCTAGCTACCCTAAGGAGCCTAGGCTAGTATCTTGGGTATTAGCGGGGTTTCCTTGGTATTGGGCAAGGTATCGGGATTTACCTTGGTAAGGTAATACTAGTTTTGCCTAGGAATAGGGTATTTGAGTTAGGAGTCTAAGATAGAGTTAGAACTTGATTCCCTTGGTTGGTAATGATCAAATATGGTGCTCATAGACTAGTTTTGACGTCGGTTGACCTTTTTGACCAAAAGTCAACAAAAGTCAACCGAGAGTCAAACTTAGGGCCCGTTTGGTTTGCAGGATTGGACAACGTAATGTAATTGGCATTACGTTGTCAATCTAACTCGGGTGTTTGGTTGGACAAAAAAAATTAGATGTAATGTAATCACGATTACAAGTTTGATTACATTACATCAGTTTCTTCTAAACTCAATTACATCATAAAACCTATGTAATCGTAATTACATTACAACTTAAGCGGAAGGTTGGTATGCTATAATTTGGTCTTTTTGTTCGTTTTTGGTCATTTTTTTGTTGTTTTTGTTTGTTTTTTGTCGTTTTTGGTCATTTTTTATCGTTTTTTTCGTTTTTGTTCGTTTTTTTTGTCGTTTTTGTCGTTTTTGTTCGTTTTTTTTTGTCGTTTTTGTTCGTTTTTTGTTATTTTTGTTCGTTTTTTGTTATTTTTGTTCATTTTTGTCCTTTTTTGTCATTTTTGTTCGTTTTTGTCGTTTTTGTTCGTTTTTTGTCATTTTTGTTCGTTTTTGGTTGTTTTTGTTTGTTTTTTGTCGTTTTTTGTTGTTTTTGTCCTTTTTTGTCGTTTTTTCATTGTTTTCGTTTGTTTTTTTTGTCGTTTTTGTCCTTTTTTGTTTTTTGGTCTTTTTTTTGTTCGTTTTTTGGTCGTTTTTGTTCGTTTTTTTGAAATTTTTTTTTCGTTTTTTTGTCATTTTTTTTGTTTTTTTTTCTCGTTTTTTGTCCTTTTTTTTGTTCGTTTTTTGTCGTTTTATTCGTTTTTTTTTGTCGTTTTTTGTTGTTTTTGTCCGTTTTTTGTTGTTTTGGTTCTTTTTGTCATTTTTGTTCGTTTTTTTGTTGTTTTTGTTTGTTTTTTTGTCGTTTTGTCCTTTTTTTTTTTTGTTATTTTGGTCTTTTTTGTTCGTTTTGGTCGTTTTTGTTCGTTTTTTGTTTTTTTTTTCGTTTTTGGTTGTTTTTGTTTGTTTTTTTTTGTTCGTTTTTGTCCTTTTTTGTCCTTTTTTTCGTTTTTTGTCATTTTTGTTCGTTTTTTGTTGTTTTTGTTTTTTTGTCGTTTTTGTCCTTTTTTATTGTTTTTGTCCGTTTTTTATCGTCTTCTATCGTTTTTGTCGATTTTGCACGTTTTTTTGTCGCTTTTTTATCCTTTTTTGCTTTTTTTGGGGTCTTTTTTCACTTTTTTTTGGTCGTTTATGCTCGTTTTTTCTTTTTGTTTGTTGTTTTTGTCGTTTTTGGATTTTTTTTTGCAAGTTTTTAAATCTTTTTGTCGTTTTTTGCTCGTTTTAATTTTCTCTTGTTTTTGATCTTTTTTTGTATTTTCGTTTTTTGTCATTTCTGTTCCTTTTTATCATTTTTTATTTTTTTTTGCTCTTTTTTATCGTTTTTTTTCATTTTCTTTCTTTTTGTCATTTTTGTTCATTTTTTGCCCTTTTTTGTTTTTGGTCGTTTTTCGTCTTTTTTTCCTCTCATTTATTGTTGTTTTTTGTCAATTTTTTTTGTTTTTAGTCATTTTTTTTTATCATTATTGGTCACTTTTTATGGTTTTCACATTTTTGATCTTTTTTTTTGTTGTTTTTCTTTTTTATCGCTTTTTCATTTTTGGTTTTTTTTCCTTCTGTTTTGTTCGTTTGTCATTTTTGTATTTTTTATTTTTTATCGTTTTTGGTCTTTTTTAGCAGAAAACAAACCATTTTTCCCTTATTTATTATTTATTTTTATTTTTTTCTTTTTAAATTTTTTAAAAAAATTTAGTGATCCACTTTTTAAATTTTATGTTGTATTTAAAAAAATATTAAATTAGAAACTTAATTACATTACATGATAAACCAAACATATGAATGCAATTGACATTACATTACATGGTTTGATTACATGCTTCAACCAAACATAGTAATGTAATTGTAATTCCATTACATTACAAACTCAATTACATTACAAATCCAATTCCATTACGATTACGATTACATTACAATGAACCAAACGCAACCTTAGCCTTTAAGCGACCAGATTTGACCGAAACCAAACCAGAGTTGACCAGTTGACTGAAAGTCAACAGTTGGTCAACATTAGACTAGTTTGACCTAGGGTTGACTAGAGTTGACTTTTTGACCAAAAGTCAACTATAAATCAACCTTTGACCCCGTTTGACCTAGTTTGACTTGGATTGACTCCCAGTAACCTAGTATGACCTAGTATGAACCAGTATGACCTAGTATGACTCAGTCTGGCCTAGATTGACCTAGTTTTGACTTAGACTTGCATTCATGACTTGAATTAGTTTCCTTTTTCAGTATTTAGCCCTGTTTGACTCATAGTATCTTATTTTAGGTCTGTGATCACTCTGAGCGTCTGTTCACCCTATCAGCTCGGGACCACAGGCGAGTACATTCACTGATAGTTTTCATTGTCTTGATATCTACTATATCCGATTCAGTTGTAGTGTTTTACATGATTCCTGACACGACAGTTCACAGACTAGTATACGTCGGATCCTGTCATGAGATGTTATTCCCGGACTCCCTTGGTATATGAGTATGTGCTATTTCTGTGTTTCCTGTACTTATATAGACATTGATTTGGGAGTGGACTGGCCCCCTGCTCTCGAACCCTGTGTCATGACGTGCCATGTCCGGATCCGTGATACTATTCGGGTATGGGGGAATTATTAGGGGTTATGTGATCAAAGCCTCCCTGTAACTATATTTTGCTAGCGCCACCCTCGCCTCACGTAGGGTGTAGCAGATATCCCATTACCAGTTATCCATGTTGGACGGCATGACTCTCCGTTGAGGATACCGCGGATTGCCGGGCCAAGTGGATAATCATCTCTTGCTTCCCTAGCCGACATATCGCTCTAATAGTTCAAATTACCTTTTACATTTATTTGCATATCTTATATTCCAGTTCAGCTTTACTTTCTGTACTTCTCACTATGCTATGATTCCATTACTCACATGCTCTATCTGTCTTTATACTGTGCCATGATTGGAGACTAAGTCCTGTTTGAAAGAAGGGTTACAACTCCGGTCCTTGTTTGGTTCAGGGGTTGTAACTCGGCTTTCAAATGGTTCCCAAGTCGCCTATATCTTTGCCTTGTATTTCATTATTGCTGTCTCCTATAGTATTTCTCAATTCATATGGAACTGCTATTGGTGTTTTGTACTTGCTCATTTTCCTGACAGGATACCGTTAACAAATTTTATAGATGATTCAGAGGCTGATTTCCCGACCTACTATGGGATTGAGTCTGATGGATTAGATTTAGACTGTGGCTTGTTGGTAGAGCCACTAGACTTTGCTCCCCCTGAGTAGCATAGTTTAGTTACGTTTGCCTGGCCTGCGAGCCAGCTAGTACATTTCAGTTGTAGTATCTATTATATATATTTTTTGAGACTCTGGATGTTTGTGTTTAGCTCTGACTTGTGGATCTTGGACTTATTTCCTGCTTTATCTATCATATTTCCTTTCCATGCTATCTACCTTAGTTTGATATATGTGATTGAGACTGTATTGCTATGTCACCTCCATTCGGAGTGTATATACTGTACAGGTACATTTATCTGTTTTAGTCGTAGTATTTGCAGACCCTATATACAGCGTTCTACCGCCGATTCTGCGACGTAGGCTGGACGTAACTACGTGCTCGTACCCCTCTTCAGGGTGCGGGTCGTGACACATTCCAAATAGGCGATCTCGTCTTGGCCGTTCGCAGACCGATGGTTATGACTCACAAAATCGTCGACAAATTCCATCCCAAGTGAGAGGGTCCATACATCATCGAGACCATATTCTCCAACGACGCATACCGACTCGCGAAGCAGAATGGAGACTTTCTCATGATGCCCATAAATGGCAAATTCCTAAAGAAATACTATGTCTAAGGACATGCTGGTACTTCCTCAAACCGCCAAATCTCCCAGGCTATCGAGTTATGTACACCAAGTACCTCTGAACTCACGCTCTATTTGCTCCGAATGGATTCACATCACATCTTCCTGAGTGGCGAGTCATGTATGCTGATACCTTTGAACTTCCACTCTAATGATTTATCACACAAGAGTCTGCCAAGCTTATCGCCATCTTTGAGCAAACTTTCTGGTCCTGATTATCGTGTATCACGTCCATATTACCTCTGATACCGATAGTCTCTTGACTTAACACCTGTACCCAACCTGGGATAAAAGACATGGTGTTAAGACCACAAAACCTATTAAATCCATATTACCTCTGTTGGGTTTTGTCTCAAAATTAATTACTCGCACCACCAGTGCGCAAAAGAGTAATAGGTCCACCAAACTTTTTACGATTATCGTGTGTCACGTCCATATTACCTCTGATACCGATGGTCTTTTGACTTAACACCTGTACCCAACCCGGGATAAAAGACATGGTGTTAAGACCACAAAACCTATCACGTCCATATTAACTCTGTTAGGTTTTGTCTCAAAATCTATTACTCGTACCACCAGTGCGCAGAAGAGTAATAGGTCCACCAAAGATTATTTCTGATTATCGTGTATCACGTCCATATTACCTCTGATACCAATATTCTCTTGACTTAACACCTGTACCCAACCAGAGATAAAAGACATGGTGTTATGACCATAAAACCTATCACGTCCATATTACCTCTGTTGGGTTTTGTCTCAAAATCTATTACTCGCACCACCAGTGCACAAAAGAGTAATAGGTCCACCAAAAATTTCACGATTATCGTGTGTCACGTCCATATTACCTCTGATACCGATGGTCTTTTGACTTAACACCTATACCCAACCAGAGATAAAAGACATGGTGTTAATACCACAAAACCTATCACGTCCATATTACCTCTGTTAGGTTTTATTTCAAATCTATTACCCGCACCACCAGTGCACAAAAGGGTAATAGGTCCACAAAAGTTATCCTAATCTATTACTCGCACCATCGGTGCACAAAAAGAGTAATAGGTCCATAAAATATTATTCAAATCTATTGCTCGTATCTCTAGATGCACAAAAGGGCAATAGGTCCACAAAAAAGTCCCCCAATGGGATGTCCTTTATCAAACACAAATGCTGTATTAGGCCCTCTAGTACAAGCACCACAGATACCACAAACAAAGAATGGAGTGAATGTATTCTGTTTATTCAAAATCAGTTACATTCATAGGACTACATCAGCAGCAAAAAGAAAAAAAAGGAAAATCCACTACTCATCAGTAACACATAGTTTGGTCAGTTTGGCAGCACTACGCCTTCATCAAAAAGCAGTTTCGTGGCCCTTGAAAGAAGTCATGTTTTACTGTTGAGAAGCAAACAAGGCTGTTGAATCTTCGAGAAGCTGCACGGAGGAAGGCAAATATAGCATGCTAAAAGCATCTACAGACGCTGACTTTCTCTCCTCTGTATTGCGGACATCCTAGGCCCGTTCCTCCAGAAGTCCATACCTTTAAAACAATATCCCTAGTGTTGCTTTTGCCTACTTCGAGAGTCGTGAAAATAGAACTTTCACGATGATGCCCAACCACCGTCCGACCCTCCGAAGAATAAAGGTTCTTCCTACCATCTGAGAAAAACCCTTCCAAAGCATGCAGAGTTCTGAGCTCTCTGATGTGTGTGTCAAGTGTTGCATCTTCACCATATCCAAAATCACCGATACCGGTCTTGGGGGAATTTGCTAAACTGATCTCTATGGAACATAAAAAAGGAAGAGGTTAGCAGTCAGAAGAAAACAGAAGTAAATAGGCTTTTAAACAATACACAGAACTCTATGCGGCCCAGCCACGATAGAACACACGCGGCCCAAATCAAGGGAGAGCGCATGCGGCTCGATCGTGTGGAATCTATGCGGCCCAGATATAGACTGATACTTATGCGGCTCGGTCCATGCAGTTCAGTCACACAGAGCACATGCGGAACATGCCTCATGAAGGCCAACTGTGCACTAAAGGCATTAAAACCATGACACAGTGGCAAAGGGTGGTCAAACCCGCGCATAAATATGCGACATTGCTGTTTAAATTTGAGCGATCATTCTCCCGTCTTACCCTTGATCGGAGGATGGACATCCGGGTGGAAGGAAGGTGACTTGTCAGAAGCGGCCCCCTTCCCTTTGTTGGCGGCGCTAGTGGCTTTAGAAGCTTTGGGGGCCATGGATGATCGGAAACGAAAAGAATGATAGAAGAGAAGAGGACGAAAGAAAGCAATAGAAGTCCTCTCGCTGCTGCTGTACGGCCCATATATTTATGTAAAACACCTAAATTTCTACTATATTTTTTTTATCAATTTTGGTACTGATTTGAAATTTTTTGTATTGTACGTCGCGTAGTCGTATTGTACGTCGCGCACGAAATTTTATTTTTCGTAATTGCTCGTCGAGTACGAATATGGTCGAGCGTGCATATTTTTAGAAAAATATTTTAATTTTAATTTTTATAGTTCAAAATAATTTATATAATAAATACTTTGCTATCATACAAGAATTGCTAATTTTGTTCTTTTCATTTTAAAGGCCCTTCAACTACTAATAATAAATAATATTTTTATTGTATACTAGAAAAATATATTTATGTAAATATTATTTGTGCATACATACATCATAATTATTTATTACCTTATTTTAAATAAATAGTGTAATTTTCGAAATTATTATAATTAGCATTTTTGGAAAACATATTTTCGAAATATTTGTGACAATTTATATTTTGATTTGATTCCATGGATACATTTAAATAGTAAACTAATATCTATATTTGAAATTGATTTGATTTTAAACTAAAAGAATTTAATTAGATTTAATTGGATTTGGATTTGGATTGGATTTGATTGATTTTAAATTAATACATGAATTATCTACTTTGGATTTTAAATAAATCCTAATCCTATCCAAATAGGAATTCCCACATCCTATAAATAGGTAGGTACTCCTCCATAAACTTTTATCATCCACAAATTCTCCACCATAACTAAAGTGAGTGCATCATGTCCATGACCGTGTCCGTATCCCATCTACTATGTGTTTCATTGTACAAATACATTTCTCCACCCCGGGTCCGACAGATCCGAACCTCCGTCCCTGTCGTGTCGGACACACTCGACCGACTCATCCAAACTCAAACCCCAAATCCTAACCGCTACCCCAACCCGTCGGCCCCTACTGCTCGCCTTGCCGAACCTCGGCCACATCCAGCCCCGTCTCCGTCAATCGCAACTCCCACCATCAAACTGCCACCACCGCCGACGTCACCACATCATCGTTGCCACCATACACGCTGGCACCAGCCAACTCTGGCCTGACCGCCCAACACACAACCATCCCGTCACGACCACCATTACAAACCACGACCACCAAACACCCAGACCCGACACACCCACACCGCCACGCAATCCCGAAACCACCTTCACGTCCAGACCACGCTGCCCCACCGTCTCCGTCTCACCAACACCAGCACAACCAAACCCACAAAACACCATCACCAACAAAAATTAGGTCGAGAAATCACCTGACTTTCGGGCTCATCCCGTCGACCGCCGCGTCGGCGAACCCCCCTGAGTACCAGCCCTTACCGAACGCATCCATCTCCGTCAGCCGCCTCCGGCCGCCGCCCCACCAGAACCCCGCGTCCGCTGTAGCTAGGAACCCCCGCCGCGTTTGTCGTAGCCAGAAACTCCCCCTCCGCCGCTCGTCTTCCCGTCGCCTCTCTCCCACTAGTCTCCGACCCTCCTCCGCCGTTCACCGCCTGGAAACCGCCGCCCTCCGATCCGCCGTGCGAGACCCCCTTCCGACTGCCCTAGCCGCGGCCATCCGCCCCGTGCGCCGCCGCTACTCCGCCGCTACTCCGCCGCTCCGTAAGCATCCGCCGCCCTCTCCGGTCAACCAGCACCCCACGAACCCGTCGCCTCCGCCTGAAACCCTCTTCCGTCTCCGCCGCGTCCGATCGCCGCACACGCCGCTGATCCCCGTGCACCGCCCGAACCCTCTGCCTCAGTCCCTCCCCGCGACCGCTCTTCTCTCCGCCCCTCCGCCGAGATCGGACCGCCGACTTCCTTTCCCTGAGATCCGTTCTCACTCTCTCGCACTCTCTCTCTCCCTCCTTTCTCTTTTTCTTAAGTGAGGAACAGCAGCAGTCTGCTGCATTTTTGGGTTGGTAAATTTTTTATTTATTTTTTTCTTTTAGTATTATTATTATTATTATTATTATTATTAGTTATTATTACTGTTATTATTATTAGGATTTTATTATTATTATCATTATTATTATTATTATTAATATTCTGTTACTTATTATTAACATTATAATTATGGTATTATTTGTAAATATTTTATTTCCTATTACTATCGAATATATTATTAGTGTTAAGTATAATTTTCCTTATGAATTATATAAATATTTTTAAATATTGGTTTAGGCCAAAAATATGATTCTATATTCCTATAGCCATGTGCATAGTTTTTGCCCCAAATCTTCATTTCTAGATTTTACATTCTCTAAGAATATTTATCTAAGGTATTTCTAAATATCGTTTTGTAAAAATAAATTTTACGAACTTAATGTCTTTAGCTAAAAACGATTTTTACGATTTTCTTGACTCTTAAAGTATTTTTCATATGCTTTTCTCAACTTATAAAAGAAAACCATTTTTTTTGTATTATAATTACTTTTCTAAAAATTATATAGTTATTATTCAATTTCCTTTATTTTTTTCCATCCGTGACTCAACCCCTTTTTCCTACTCCTTCGCCAAATTTTGTACATCTTTCCATCGACCCTAACTAAATCTGACCGTCCTGGACACGATGGAACAGCCTATGCCCTCGTCAGAGGACCTTTGAGTCGTTATAACATCAAAGTCACAGTTCAGGCCACCATGATTATCGCAGCACACCAGACGTCCTACCAGGCAAGACACCTTGTCATTTGCTGTTTATTTATTTTAGCTCATATTTCATGCATTATTTATTTTCTTTATGCAAAATAAACTGTGATACATGGCATAACCTGTTAGAACTTACTGTTCATTTATATTTTCTGCTATGTATTATTTTTCTTACACATTAAACCTAGATTTAAGGGACCACCTTTGTGTGTTGCATTCATGGCCTTGACACGTTGTACCACGAAGTTGTGTGTCGCATGTAGAACACGGAAGTGCGTGATTGGCTGGCCACCAGTACGTACAAGCCATGCGATAGGAATAACCGCTAATAGAGGTTGCATGCTAGTTTGACTTAGCGGTTATAGAGGTTTGCTGTTGTGGATACAACAGAGTAGGCATTGGGCGGGGAGGACAATTTCTTAGCGTATGGGCTTCGATGTACTTTTCCTTTTGTAACCCGTGAGCTCCGTCGGAGACGCGGGTCAGCTTACCCAAGATTACTGACGGCCACTGGCGATTCTGCGGAACGTCATGCTCTTATTGATTGGGCCTCTAGTGCCCCAAGGGGGGACTTTGCCGATCCTATTCAGCCAGGGCCCATGCGTAGGAAGGATTGTTCTTAACTACATTTCACTTAGAACGGTTAGGTACCTTTATCCGTTAGGTACGAGTACTTTTGGTTTGGGTACTTGTATATGACCGTAGCTTGGAACAATAACTTGTCGCGGATTAGTTCGTCACTTCTTGTCCTTGTTTGGTTGTAGGTATGACTTACTACTTCGATAAGAAGGTATTGAATCTTGTTGGGGTCCGGATACCATATTGGATTCATGGCATGGAAAGATACGTCACCGTGAATTAGTTTACCATCTCATGTCCTTGTTTGGTTGGGGGGATGGTACGCTCGTTCAATAGGTGTGTATTGGACTATGTTATAATTCAATTGACTTATTTATTTGAGCAGTATTTATTCAGTTTATATGGCATGATATTATGTGTCTTGTTACGTCCCTCTGAGGACCTGGTTATCTCTCCAGGTGTGTGCTATTATCTTTCGCAGGTGCTCTAGCTCTAGCCGTGTTTATCGCTATTTCTTTGAGGATGATTGCACTTGGTTCGTCTTTGCTTCGCTCGTCGCTCATTTCATTTTCCATGTACTTTTCCTTATTTTGTTGGTAGTGGATTTGTCTTCGCCCAACATATTGTATCAAGATAATTCATTATCATTATATGATATCTTTTATTCATTTATTTTTGTGTGGATGAGAATAGTTATGGTTCTACTGCATTTTATAACTTATATATATTTATTATACGGCTGGCATGTCTACGTTCCTAGTCCTACGTATTTTGGGACTGGGGCGTTACATGTTTTTGTGGTGGCCCATGCAGGTCAAGATAAATTGTTTGGTTACTTTACCGTACCAAGCAAGCCTGCGAATAGGATTAGAAGTCTAGGATCTCATCCACATACTTGACCCCTTTTCTCGATTCCATATTCGATCTACCATTCGACTCATCGATTGCATCTTGCTTGATTTCTCCTATCATTATTCTTATCTTTCCTTCGTGCTTGCTAGAGATTGACCCTACTAGTTAGATGTTCCAAACACCCTTAGCTTAATTCTTTAAGTTGGGTAGAATACCCCACGACCTGACACACCCTTGACTACTAAGGGAATACAAATAGTATTATCTAGACCATAGAGACTAGAGGAATTTAACCCATTTGGTCAACCAAGCCTTGGTCAATAAAACCGTAGAATGATGGTATAGGAATAAACAAGACTTAGATCCTTATGACTCTTAGACCATTCATATCTGTTTTTATTAATCTATTATCGTGCCTATATTTTACTATCTAGACTAATGATGCTAATGTAAGCCTAGTTTTTGCAAGCTTAGCCTTTTACCAAGCTTGTTCGTGACATATATGTTAATGGAGGTACCCTACTAACATATTGTCTATCAGAACCGGTGCATGATGGTCTGATCAACCAAGTGTACTTTGGTTCGCTTTTATCTATCGTTCTACGTGGATGGGAACATAGCTAAACTTGTCCTCTAGAGTTCCATCCGCGACTGCCTTGGCAACTCCTTTTGAAAATTTTTTTCGGTCGTCCTTGAATCACGTATTCGTATTCGATAACGCCTCCTTCGAACTCTATATTGCTTTCGCCCTCACCTATTTTAGGAGGACGAAAGCGTCATACTAGAACTTCCTCTAACCTTCCCATCGGCTATGACCATTCCCACTTGATATTGCTATATCTTCATCCCAAACTACTCGGCCCTATCAAGACCCTCTAATCGCTTAATTTAAGTGAATCTTTTTTTCGTTCTCTTAATCGTGACCCTCATTCATTACCCGTGACCATACCGTATTATTTTTCTATGATCTAGATCGTGAATTCTTATGGCATGATTTGTTATAGATTGTTTCCCATCGATACCCCCTTGTGTCTTCTCACCCCCCCTACGAATTCTAAATTTCGAGGACGAAATTCTTTTAAGTTGGGTAGGATGTAAAACCCCTACATTTCTACTATATTTTTTTTATCAATTTTGGTACCGATTTGAAATTTTTTGTATTGTACGTCGCGTAGTCGTATTGTACGTCGCGCACGAAATTTTATTTTTCGTAATTGCTCGTCGAGTACGAATATGGACGAGCGTACATATTTTTAGAAAAATATTTTAATTTTAATTTTTATAGTTCAAAATAATTTATATAATAAATACTTTGCTATCATACAAGAATTGCTAAGTTTGTTCTTTTCATTTTAAAGGCCCTTCAACTACTAATAATAAATAATATTTTTATTGTATACTAGAAAAATATATTTATGTAAATATTATTTGTGCATACATATATCATAATTATTTATTACCTTATTTTAAATAAATAGTGTAATTTTCGAAATTATTATTAGCATTTTTGGAAAACATATTTTCGAAATATTTGTGACAATTTATATTTTGATTTGATTCCATGGATACATTTAAATAGTAAACTAATATCTATATTTGAAATTGATTTGATTTTAAACTAAAAGAATTTAATTAGATTTAATTGGATTTGGATTTGGATTGGATTTGATTGATTTTAAATTAATACATGAATTATCTACTTTGGGTTTTAAATAAATCCTAATCCTATCCAAATGGGAATTCCCACATCCTATAAATAGGTAGGTACTCCTCCATAAACTTTTATCATCCACAAATTCTCCACCACAACTAAAGTGAGTGCATCGTGTCCATGACCGTGTCCGTGTTCCATCCACTATGTGTTTTATTGTACAAATACATTTCTCCACCCCGGGTCCGACAGATCCGAACCTCCGTCCCCGTCGTGTCGGACACACCCGACACGACTCATCCAAACTCAAACCCCAAATCCTAACCGCTACCCCAACCCGTCGGTCCCTACTGCTCGCCTTGCCGAACCTCGGCCACATCCAGCCCCGTCTCCGTCAATCGTGACTCCCACCATCAAACTGCCACCATCGCCGATATCAACACATCATCAACGTCGCCACCACACACGCTGGCACCAGCCAACTCCGGCCTGACCGCCCAACACACAACCATCCCGTCACGACCACCATTACAACTACGACCACCAAACACCCAGACCCGACACACCCACACCGCCACGCAATCCCGACACCACCTTCACGTCCAGACCATGCCGCCCCACCGTCTCTGTCTCACCAACACCAGCACAACCAAACCCACAAAACACCATCACCAACAAAAATTAGGTCGAGAAATCACCTGACTTCCGGCCTCGTCCCGTTGACCATCGCGTCGGCGAACCACCCTGAGTACCAGCCCGCACCGAACGCATCCATCCCCGTCAGCCGCCTCCGGCCGCTGCCCCACCAGAACCCCGCGTCCGCTGTAGCTAGGAACCCCCGCCGCGTCCGCCGTATCCAAAAACTCCCCCTCCGCCGCTTGTCTTCCCGCCGCCTCTCTCCCACTAGTCTCTGACCCTCCTCCGTCGTTCACCGCCTGGAAACCGCCGCCCTCCGATCCGCCGCGCGAGACCCCCTTCCGACTGCCCTAGCCGCGGCCATCCGCCCCGTGCGCCGCCGCTACTCCGCCGCTCCGTAAGCATCCGCCGCCCTCTCCGGTCAACCAGTACCCCACGAACCCGTCGCCTCCGCCTGAAACCCTCTTCCGTCTTCGCCGCGTCCGATCGTCGCGCGCGCCGCTGATCCCCGTGCACCGCCCGAACCCTCCGTCTCAGTCCCTCTCCGCGACCGCTCTTCTCTCCGCCCCTCTGCCGAGATCGGACCGCCGACTTCCTTTCCCTGAGCTCCGTTCTCACTCTCTCGCTCTCCCGCACTCTCTCTCTCCCTCATTTCTCTTTTTCTTAAGTGAGGAACAGCAGCAGTCTGCTGCATTTTTGGGTTGGTAAATTATTTATTTATTTTTTTCTTTTATTATTATTATTATTATTATTATTAGTTATTATTACTGTTATTATTATTAGGATTTTATTATTATTATCATCATTATTATTATTATCATTATTATTATTAATATTCTGTTACATATTATTAACATTATAATTATGGTATTATTTGTAAATATTTTATTTCCTATTACTATCGAATATATTATTAGTGTTAAGTATAATTTTCCTTATGAATTATATAAATATTTTTAAATATTATTTTAACCCAAAAATATGATTCTATATTCCTATAGCCATGTGCATAGTTTTTGCCCCAAATCTCCATTTCTAGATTTTATATTCTCTAAGAATATTTATCTAAGGTATTTCTAAATATCGTTTTGTAAAAATAAATTTTACGAACTTAATGTCTTTAGCTAAAAACGATTTTTATGATTTTCTTGACTCTTAAAGTAATTTTCATATGCTTTTCTCAACTTATAAAAGAAAACCATTTTTTTGTATTATAATTACTTTTCTAAAAATCATATAGTTATTATTCAATTTCCTTTATTTTTTCCATCCGTGACTCAACCCCTTTTTCCTACTCCTTCGCCGAATTTTGTACATCTTCCCATCGACCCTAACTAAATCTGACCGTCCTGGACACGATGGAACAGCCCATGTCCTCGTCAGAGGACCTTTGAGTCGTTATAACATCAAAGTCGCAGTTCAGGCCATCATGATTATCGCAGCACACCAGACGTCCTACCAGGCAAGACACCTTGCCATTTGCTGTTTATTTATTTTAGCTCATATTTCATGCATTATTTATTTTCTTTATGCAAAATAAACTGTGATACATGGCATAACCTGTTAGAACTTACTGTTCATTTATATTTCCTTCTATGTATTATTTTTATTACACATTAAACCTAGATTTAAGGGACCACCTTTGTGTGTTGCATTCATGGCCTTGACACGTTGTACCACGAAGTTGTGTGTCGCATATAGAATACGGAAGTGCGTGATTGGCTGGCCACCAGTACGTACAAGCCGTGCGATAGGAATAACCGCTAATAGTGGTTGCATGCTAGTTTGACTTAGCGGTTATAGAGGTTTACTGTTGTGGATACAACAGAGTAGGCATTGGGCGGGGAGGACAATTCCTTAGCGTATGGGCTTCAATGCACTTTCCCTTTTGTAACCCGTGAGCTCCGCCGGAGACGCGGGTCAGCTTACCCAAGATTACTGACGGCCACTGGCGATTCTACGGAACGTCATGTTCTTATTGATTGGGCCTCTAGTGCCCCAGGGGGGACTATGCCGATCCTATTCAGCCAGGGCCCATGCGTAGGAAGGATTGTTCTTAACTACATTTCACTTAGAACGGTTAGGTACCTTTATCCGTTAGGTACGAGTACTTTTGGTTTGGGTACTTGTATCTGATCGTGGCTTGGAACAATAACTTGTCGCGGATTAGTTCGTCACATCTTGTCCTTGTTTGGTTGTAGGTGTGACTTACTACTTCGATGAGAAAGTATTGAACCTTGTTGGGGTCCGGATACCATATTGGATTCATGGCATGGAAAGATACGTCACCGTGAATTAGTTTACCATCTCCTGTCCTTGTTTGGTTGGGGGGATGGTACGCTCGTTCAATAGGTGTGTATTGGACCATGTTATAATTCAATTGACTTATTTATTTGAGCAGTATTTATTTAGTTTATATGGCATGATATTATGTGTCTTGTTACGTCCCTCTGAGGACCTGGTTATCTCTCCAGGTGTGTGAAATTGTCTTTCGCAGGTGCTCTAGCTCTAGCCGTGTTCATCGCTATTTCTTTGAGGATGATTGCACTTAGTTCGTCTTTGCTTCGCTCGTCGCTCATTTCATTTTCCATGTACTTTTCCTTATTTTGTTGGTAGTGGATTTGTCTCCGCCCAACATATTGTATCAAGATAATTCATTATCATTATATGATATCTTTTATTCATTTATTTTTGTGTGGATGAGAATAGTTATGGTTCTACTGCATTTTATAGCTTACGTATATTTATTATACGGCTGGCATGTCTACGTTCCTAGTCCTACGTATTTTGGGACTGGGGCGTTACAATTTATAGGCTACCAAGAAGTGGAAACGGATAGGCACCGCTTCGGTTATCGTGCCCACTAAAAGATAATGGTGACCCTTGGGATTCTATCCTTTATAACTGTCACAGTAACCGAAAAGGCAGCCCCCAAATCGAAAAAGTAAATCCGAGCATTAAATGCAGCATTAACAGCTGGATAGCCTGGACAAAATCTTCCTGTGGCTCGGAGCTTCCCTCCGGCTTAAAGTTTTTCTGCGGCTTGAAGCTTCCCTGCGGCCTGACATTTCTTCTCCATGCTTCTTATTTAAAGTATTCCAAATTTGCAATTTGAAAACTTTGAAGGGGGTCTTGTAGAAGCATGAGAGTTTATGCGGATAATCATTCCATGCGGCCCAGCAAAACTAAGCCGCAGAAGCAGTGCTCATGAAGACTCCATACAGCCCAGCAAAACTAAGCCGCAGAAGCAGTGCTCATAAAGACTCCATGCGGCCAAGCAAAACTAAGCCACAAAAGCAGTGCTCATGAAGACTCCATACGGCCACACAAAACTAAGCCGCATAAGTAGTGCTCATGAAGATTCCATGCGGCCAAGCGAAACTAAGCCACAGAAGCAGTGCCCCTAGAGACCTCATACGACTAAGACAACTCAAGCCGCAGAAGCGAGGCTCTCGAAAGCCCCATGCGGCTAAGGAGACTCGAGCCATTGAAGGAAGGTTCCCATAGATCCCATGCGGCCAAGTGAGCCCAGCCGCAGAAGCAAGGTTCTCAAAGATCTCATGCAGCCAAACAGAACCGAGCCGCAGAAGCAACGCCCCTAAAGCCACTATGCAGCCAAAATGAGTCAGACTCTACTTTGTGGAAGGGACACATGGTAATTTGACCAAGTCTCAACCACCCAGATACGCTACAACAAAATCTCAACAACCCCCCACCAGCTGGCAGCCCAATATCGGGTCTTTATGTGGTATTACAGACACGTGGCCACATGGCCCTTTATGCGACCCAAAATCTGCTATTGCAGGAATCACTATAAATAGCAGGGTGCCACACCCCTGCAAAAGGTTGGCAATCAAAGGCTGGCAAATTTCTTCGAGAGCAAAGACCGTGTCTGATAGTACAAGGAGTAAGACAGAGTTGCTACACTTTCCTGAGCCTCCATCGTCACCCCCAGAATTAAAAACTAAACAATTGTACTTAGATTGTTTCCTAGGATTTCTTTCTAGGATTTCTTTTGTACAAGAGAGTTTGCAATCAAGTTCAATTCCTCTATAATTTTTGTTCTTGATATTTAATGGCAAACAACCACGGGTAGGCAAAATTCGCAAAAATACGTGGTCGTCGATAGAGAACTTAAGATGACGTCGATGCTGTTCTGCCCAGTGACGCTGCCGATCCTGAGCTACTCTGAGATGCTCTCTGACCTGCCTGACTACTCTAACTGACCAAGCATCTGCCTCTCTCCAATGTCATCCCAAGCTAGGGGTGACCTACATCTCCTACCATACAAAGCCTCGAAAGGTTCCATCTGAATGCTCGCCTGAAAACTGCTATTGTAAAAGAACTCTACCAAATGCAAGTGATCCTCCCAAGAACCACTAAAGTCAAGAGTGCACGATCGAAGCATATCCTCCAAAGTCTGAATCGTACGCTCCGACTGACCATCTGTTTGAGGATGGTATGCTGAACTGAAGCTCAAACGGGTACCCAGACTCTGCTGAAGACTCTGCCAGAAATAAGAAATGAATTTGGAATCCCGACCTGAGATTATGCTAACTGGCACCCCAGGCAATCTTACAATCTGTCTCAGGTACAACTCGACCAACTTCTCTGTAGACTGACCAACTCTGAAAGGTAGAAAGTGGGCAACCTTCGTGAGTCGATCCACTATAACCCAAATGGCATCTCTACCAGTCGTGGTTCTAGGAAGACCAGTCACAAAGTCCATAATAATATGATCCCACTTCCACTCTGGAATCAGCAAAGGCTGAAGAAGTCCGGCCGATCTCTGGTGCTCAGCCTTGACCTACTGACAAACCAAGCACCGAGAGACAAACCGAGCTATCTCCCTCTTCATACCATTCTACCAGAAATGCTGACGAATATCACGGTACATCTTCGTCCCTCCTGGATGAACAGAATACATAGAATTGTGGGCCTCCGACATAATCTCTTGTCGAATATCTCCAATTGGCACACAAAAACGACTCCCAAACCGGAGTGTCCCATCCTCATGGATGCACAACTCTGCTCTATGCCTTGCCACACGCTCTGTTCTGAGCCGCTAAAGTCTAGCATCCCCTGACTGAGTTGCTCTAATCCTCTCTACAATGATAGACTGAACCTGCAAGCCTACCATCATAGCTGCTTCACCAGGTAGCACTACCTCAATGCCCATCTCCTGAACATCCTCCCGAAGGTAACGCTGCTCCATCAAGAAATAGACTCCGGGTCTCCTGCTCAAAGCGTCTGCAACGACGTTTGCCTTCCCAGGATAGTACAGAAGATCAACATCATAATGTCACCCTCATTTCTCGTATTTCCCGTATTTCGTATTTATACTCGTATCTGGATTTTGGCATATATTTTTTTATTTTCTTAACTTGTGGAATATCGGTATTTTTCGTATTTTAGGTTTTGGCATGGCTCGGTTTTAATTGGTTAGATTGGTTGGTTTGATTTGGTTTATTGTGAGTTGGATCACCTTAACCTATGCTACCCCTCATCTCCACCACAACTTCCCCTCTTTATATCCCCACCTACCTCTCTCTCTCTTCATTACCACCACCATTAATTTCCTTCTTCTTCCTCTCCTCCTTCCTCCACAACTCTCCCAACCCTAGGCAAGTGCATCTTGCTACTACATGAGAACCCCCTTTTTATTGTCCATTTGCTAGATTAGGATATGGTGATCAACATTAGAACTTGATGTTTTGTGATTTGAAGTCTCCTTTGCTCTAGATCTAAGTTATTTCTATTTTTGGGTTTTGCATGGTTTGATATTTTTAAGTTGGATTTTCATGGGTTTTGGTGTTTCCAAGTGGAAGAGCATTCAATTCTACCCAAGTTGGAACTTTGGAAATCTGGATTTGGAGTTCGGATGGCCAAGTTATGATGCTTTGAAGCCTTGGGTTCATCCATGGTGTTCTTGCTGTTTGGAGAAGACAGTGAGCAGTGTGCAGAGCTATTTAGCTTACACACCCTGAGCTACGTGCGCTCTTTAGCGCTGCGTACGCAGACTTGAGTACGCTTCCTGTTGGAAGCGTGTCTCCTTGAGCGTGCGTGACTTTTTACCTACGCTGCTCTCTCAGCGTGCATGACTTTTCACCTACGCTGCTCTCTGTAGCGTGCGTGACTTTTCACCTACGCTGCTCTCTCAGCGTGCGTGACTTTTCACCTACGCTGCTCTCTCAGCGTGCGTGACTTTTCACCTACGCTGCTCTCTGTAGCGTGCGTGACTTTTCACCCACGCTGCTCTCTGTAGCGTGCGTGACTTTTTACCTATGCAGCTCTCATGCGTGCGTGACTTTCGCGTACGCCGCTCCCCTGAAACCCTTGCTTAACCCATTGGCTCTTGAAGTTTTGGTCTTATTTCTTTAAGCTTGGCTTTTCTATAGTCCTGTATATTGATATTTTATTAGATATTTTATGCCCATTTTATATCCTTACGTCTTTTGTCATGAACTTGATTTTACTTAATATGTTTGGAATGACTATTGTACATGGCATGGTATGACAAGGAACTGGCATAACACGACAGTGACCCGTAGTGGTGTACTTCTGACATGACCAACCTGACATGATAGTGGCCCGTCGTGGCACACTCCTGACGAGTACCCTGACATAATTTATCTTGATAATTTAACTTGACCGGCCTTGACACCGTGGGTGGTTCTTCTTGCTTGCTTGTTAAATCCACTTGTCCTGTCTTGCATCATGTCTAGGATGGGACTCCTGAGTTCCACGGTCGGGAGCACCTACTAAAATGGATTAAGGTTAATAACTAGAATAACACAGTAGTCATAAAGAGATGACACAGCTACAGGCAATCCCGTTACCTGGGCGCTCTTGGGATCTGTAGCCTGCCGTCGAGTAGGGCACATTTCCAGCGCACCGTCGAGTGTTGCACCCTCTAAGTCACCTAAGGGTACATTTGTCTCTCGGGCGATGTACCCACCTGAATTCAACCCCTAATTTTTGACCTGGGTAGCCTGGATGGTCTGCAGGACTTGTGGCTATGGAATAATCTCACTGCATCTTGTTAGTAATTAGGCCTGTGATAACCTTAGTTAGTTAAAGTAGTAAGCCGTAGCGTCTGCTTGGCCGTGATTGATTGAATGAGGTATAACCAGTTTAGCCATGTCTTGATCCAGTACGAGATTGCTCCCTGCCTTGATTTCTTGCATTATTATCTTGCTGATAAATGGTGGAAAACCAAGTTCTGTTCAGACAAAGGGTTACAACCCCGGTCCTTGTTTGGTTTACGGGTTGTAACCTGGCTATCGGAATAGTTCTATGGTTATCTCGTCGTATATCATCCTGACATGTTTTCATAATTCTAGTTTTAATATTAGATTTTCTTGTGCTATTTGCTGGCTTTTGTTCTTATTTCGTGGCCCCCTTGTGGTACTTACTCTTTCTGGGGTTGACCCAGCTGGTTTTGTGTGGCCAGATTTCGGAGCAGCTTCCGAGGATCTACCAAGCTTCCAGCCCAATGGTGAACACTAGACGGAATCCGGGCCAAGAGTGGGTTTTCTATTTTGTTTCGCTCACTCTATTGTAAAAATTATTCTTTTGAGGCGTTTAGCCGACGAGCACCTGTTAGCTCGAAGCACTTTTACTTACTGTCTGCCTACGGGCTATAAACATGATTGACAAATCCTAGGGTTGATCATGTATAACTAAACTCTTGCTAGTCCTAACATTTTATAACGATTAGCTTTATGATCAGCTGAATATGTAATATTTGGGACGCCTTATTATTATATATTTAATGATCATACATCTTACGACTTTACTTACTTGTGGTGATTGAGACACTAGGCTTGTTCATGACCATAAGAGACTGTTGGCTTGTAGAAAACCCTCACATATCTAGACAGCCGTGATCGTATATCGAGGTGGTTTCTATTTCAATATACGTAGCTGGCTATGTCTGCCCCCGCTCTCCAGTATTCTGGTTCTAGGGCGTGACATGGTTTAAGTGGTGGCCCATGCAGGTCTTGTCAATCAAGATATGTGGGGGTTTACCAGATAGATGTCTCAATCAGTACTCGTCCTTGATCTCTGTTCGTATCCTCTGAATCCCTGGATTCTTGCCCTGATCCTGTGCTTATATCATTGATCTGTCCTGGTCCTTTCCTTATTGTTCCTTGTGTCGTCTTCTTCAGCGGCACTATACCTGGTCCTACCGATCAACGAGGTGGAGCACGTCCCGTGGACCAGCAGCAACCTGGAGATCAAGCCCAGCATTCTGGAGTCGCTTCCAGAGTGATACCTACTGGAGGAGAGTCACCAGTTCGGCCCGTCCAGCCCGTAGAGCCAGATGATGGAACCTTAGTAGGCCTCATCAGAACCTTAATAGCTTCCCAGGATCGTCGAAGCGACGCCCTGTACCAGACAGTTCAAGATGCTTTGACCCGAGGCGGTCATCCGGGGAACCAGGCAGCGAACAGCTTCAAGCGATTGAACCCTCCTTTCTTCGACGACACCGAAGATGCGATTGCCGCGGATGCATGGCTTCAGGATACCGAGGTGATTCTGGAAGCGGCTAAGACACCCGAGAATAAGAAGGTGGCGGTGGTACGCCTGCAGTTGTTAGATTTAGCTCGCAATTGGTGGGCGGCGCATGCCATGGGATTAGTGGCACCCATTGCTTGGGCAGTATTTAGAGAGAGATTCCAGACGAAGTACTTTGATGCTGTGGCTCGGTACGACCTGCAGACCAGATTTACCAACTTGAAGCAAGGAGGCAGGACGGTCGATGGTTATGCATCGGAGTGTTCTAGACTCAGTAGGTTTGTTCCCACTTTGGTGGCGACCGAGTTTGATAGGGCCCAGCGGTTCCAGCAGGGACTGCATTTGGAGATCTTGTTGGCGGTTAAGCAGTTCGAGCACCAGACATTCGATGCAGTCTTGAGAGCAGCTAGGAGGCATGAGTACACCTCCCAGAGGATCGTGGATAGGACCGGAAGTAGGAAGCGGTCCCACAGTCAGATGCACCAATCATCAGCTCCAGCCCCGGCAGCTAGGGGATTGACCATTGGAACTCCGAGGCGGGCGGCCTCAGTAACGTCGGTTCAGCATTCGACCTCGACGTACCCGCAGCAGCAGAAGCAGAAGCAGACTTCCGCAATGGGATATTCTCATTGTGGGAAGCCAGGGCATGTGGTGGCAGACTGTCGTAGGGCACAGGGATTGTGCCTGGCGTGTGGAGCAACAGATCATAGGATAGGGGCTTGCCCGAATAGGGGTGGTTCATCAGCATCCAACCCTTCTAGCTCTTCGATGAGAGGACCGGCCCCAGCACCAGTTCAGCAGCAGCAGTATCAGTCTTCGAGGCCCTTGCCGCCTCAGTCTCAGGCATTCCAGCAACAACACCCCCAGCAGTATGCACAAGCCCAAGCTCAGACCCAGAATAGGCAGAGATGTTTCCAGCAGAGGGGACCAGCAGCCAGAGGACAAGGTCAGGCCATGATGATGGCTATGGAAGAAGAAGTTGCACCAGGTGAGGTAGTGGCAGGTACTATTCTCGTCAACTCCTTCCCAGCTTCGGTATTGTTTGATTCTGGTGCATCGCATTCATTCATGTCTGCACGATTCGCGACACGGATAGGATTGGAGCCCGAGTCATTGTCAGTGAGGCTTAATATACTTACTGGTAATGGTCTTGTGGGAGTAGATCGAGTGTTTTCCTCGTGTCGGATCGTAGTTAGCGGTAGGGAGTTCCCCGCTAGATTCATAGAGTTTCCTATGGAAGACTATGATGTAGTCCTAGGCATGGATTGGTTGAGGAACCAGTATGCTAGGATAGACTGCCATATTGGCAGAGTTATCTTTAGTATCCCCGGCGAGCCAGAGTTTTCGTTTTCCAGAGGCACAATGGAGCCATCTTCCCCAGCATTGCGGATGGCAGTAGCAGCAGTGCAGTTACCCCGAATAGTTGAAGAGTTTCCAGATGTCTTTCCAGAGGAGCTTCCAAGGATGCCGTCGGAGCGGGAGATTGAGTTCACTATAGACTTGATTCCCGGGACAGCACAAGTATCAGAGCGAGTCTACAGGATGGCGCCTTCAGAGTTGGAGATTTTATACAAGATGATTGAAGAACTGAGGACCAAGGGATTCATCCGTGCAAGTGGATCGCCTTGGGGAGCCCCGATGCTTCTTATGAAAAAAAAGGATGGTACGTCCAGGCTATGTGTTGATTATCGTACCTTGAATTCGGTGACAATCAAGAACAGATACCCTCTTCCGAGGATAGATGACTTGTTTGATCAGCTCAGAGGGGCTTCAGTATTCTCGAAGATCGACTTGCGGTCAGGATACCACCAGATCAGAGTCAGAGAACAGGACATCCCGAAGACAGCATTCAGATCGAGGTATGGACATTGGGAGTTCCTTGTTATGCCCTTTGGAGCGACCAATGTGCCGGCCGTATTCATGGACCTCATGAATCGCATTTTCATGCCTTACTTGGACCAATTTGTGATCGTGTTCCTAGATGACATCCTGGTCTACAGCAAGAATGAAGCAGAGCTTAAGCAGCATCTCAGAGTCGTCCTTCAGACGCTTAGGGAGCATCAGTTGTACGCCAAGTTCAGTAAATGCGAGTTCTGGCTCGATCGCATTTTGTACTTGGGTCACATCATTACCCGAGGAGGAGTGGAAGTGGATCCCCAGAAGATTGTGGCTATCGAGTCATGGCCGGTACCCAGCTCAGTGGCAGAGGTTCGCAGCTTCCTTGGATTGGCCGGCTACTACCGGCGGTTCGTTTCAGATTTCGTAAGGATTTCAGCGCCGATGATCCAGTTGACCCGCAAGGATGTGCCGTTTGTTTGGACAACAGAGTGTCAGGAATCATTTGAGAAGTTGACGCGAGGTTTGGTAACGGCTCCCATTCTCACCCTTCCAGATGGGACCGGAGGATTCATAGTTTATTGCGACGCTTCAGGCAGAGGATTGGGGTGTGTCTTGATACAGCATGGGAAGGTAATATCTTATACGTCACGTCAACTTCGTGATCATGAGAAGAATTACCCGACCTACGACTTGGAATTGGCAGCGGTAGTGTTTGCTTTGAAGTTGTGGAGACACTACTTATACGGAGATAGAGTGGAGATCTTCACTGATCATAAGAGCCTGAAGTATGTTTTTACCCAGAAGGACCTTAATATGCGGCAGAGAAGATGGCTCGAGCTATTGGTGGATTATGATGTGGATTTGCAGTATCATCCCGGGAAGGCTAACGTTGTAGCAGATGCATTGAGCAGGAGAGCCGGAGTTTATCTCCTGGCGGCACAACCAGAATTATTGGCAGATCTTCAGAAGATGGTAATTGAAGTGGTACTTCCAACCAGCGTGGCATTGATAGCCAGCCTACAGGTTCAGTCCAGCATAGTTGAGAGAATCCGGGTGGCGCAGTCAACCGATTCCAAGATCCAGCGACTCAGAGCAGAGTGTGAAGCAGGAAGAAGGCCAGAGTTATGTATCCATAAAGACGGTACCCTTCGACATGGCACTCGTCTTTGTGTACCTAGTGGAGATATCAGACGGGAAGTCATGGCAGAAGCCCACAGTTCATAATATTCTATTCATCCGGGTGGTACGAAGATGTACCGTGATATTCGTCAGCATTTCTGGTGGAATGGCATGAAGAGGGAGATAGTCCGGTTTGTCTCTCGGTGTTTGGTTTGCCAACAGGTTAAAGCTGAACATTAGAGGCCCGCTGGACTTTTTCAACCCTTACCGATCCCAGAATGGAAATGGGAACATATAACCATGGATTTCGTAACTGGATTGCCCAGATCTCCGGCCGGCAGAGATGCTATTTGGGTAATTGTGGAGAGGCTTACCAAGGTGGCACACTTTCTTTCGTTCAGAGTTGGACAGTCGACGGCGCAGCTAGCAGAGATGTATCCCAGGCAGATCGTCAGGCTTCACGGTGTGCCAGTCAGCATCACCTCAGACAGGGATTCAAGATTCACATCACACTTTTGGCGCAGCTTACAGAAGAGTTTGGGGACTCGTCTTCAGTTCAGCTCAGCTTATCACCCGCAGACGGATGGTCAGTCAGAGCGCACAATCCAGACCCTTGAAGATATGTTGAGATCCTGTACCCTTGACTTCGGTGGTTCATGGGAGAATCATCTGCACCTGGTGGAATTCTCGTACAACAACAGTTATCAGGCCAGTATCCAGATGGCACCCTTCGAGGCTCTTTATGGCAGGAAGTGCAGATCCCCGCTAGCATGGAACGATGTCGGGGAGAGGCAGATGCTCGGACCCAAATTGATTTCCCAGACGGTTGAAGTGGTCAGGAAGGTCAGAGATCACCTCCGAGTTGCCCAGGACCGCCAGCGCCATTGGGCCGATGCTCATCGGCATCCCTTAGAATTTGCTGTCGGCGACCATGTATTCCTTAGGATCTCGCCTAACCGCGGCGTCATTCGCTTCGGCGTGCGGGGAAAGCTTAGTCCTAGCTATATAGGGCCGTTCGATATTCTAGAGCGAGTAGGAGATGTATCCTATCGTCTCGCTCTTCCGCCGTCGCTAAGTGAGGTACATGATGTATTCTATGTGTCCCAATTACGACGGTATATTTCGGACCCGAGCTACATCCTAGACCATTCGGAATTGGTTGTTGGTACCAACCTTTCGTATGAGGAGAGGCCCGTGTCTATATTGGACCGGAGGGAGAAGATACTCAAGAACAAGACTATTAAATTAGTCCGTATTGCTTGGGGTCATCACTCTCTGGGTGAGTCAACGTGGGAGCGTGAGGACGACATCCGATCGCGATATCCCTACCTGTTTGACTCGTGAGGTATAATGTCTTTCTTATGCCTTACGTTTTCCCTTCCTTGCTTGCATTGTATGATTGTATGATTGAACTACTTAGTGTAGCTTGCCTGTGCTTAGTGTAGCTTATCGTGACAATCTCTACCTCCTTGATTAAATTTCGACGACGAAATTCTTTTAAGGTAGGTAGAGTTGTCACCCTCATTTCTCGTATTTCCCGTATTTCGTATTTATACTCGTATCTGGATTTTGGTATGTATTTTTTTATTTTCTTAACTTGTGGAATATCGGTATTTTTCGTATTTTAGGTTTTGGCATGGCTCGGTTTTAATTGGTTGGATTGGGTTGGTTTGATTTGGTTTATTGTGAGTTGGATCACCTTAACCTATGCTACCCCTCATCCCCACCACAACTCCCCCTCTTTATATCCCCACCTACCTCTCTCTCTCTTCATTACCACCACCATTAATTTTCTTCTTCTTCTTCTTCTCCTTCCTCCACAACTCTCCCAACCCTAGGCAAGTGCATCTTGCCACTACATGAGAACCCCCTTTTCTTTGTCCATTTGCTAGATTAGGACATGGTGATCAACATTAGAACTTGGTGTTTTGTGATTTGAAGTCTCCTTTGCTCTAGATCTAAGTTATTTCTATTTTCGGGTTTTGCATGGTTTGATCTCTTTAAGTTGGATTTTCATGGGTTTTGGTGTTTCCAAGTGGAAGAGCATTCAATTCTACCCAAGTTGGAACTTTGGAAATCTGGATTTGGAGTTCGGATGGCCAAGTTATGATGCTTTGAAGACTTGGGTTCATCCATGGTGTTCTTGCTGTTTGGAGAAGACAGTGAGCAGTGTGCAGAGCTATTTAGCTTACGCACCCTGAGCTACGCGCGCTCTTTAGCGCTGCATATGCAGACTTGAGTACGCTTCCTGTTGGAAGCGTGTCTCCTTGAGCGTGCATGACTTTTCACCTACGCTGCTCTCTCAGCGTGCGTGACTTTTCACCTACGCTGCTCTCTGTAGCGTGCGTGACTTTTCACCTACGCTGCTCTCTCAGCGTGCGTGACTTTTCACCTATGCTGCTCTCTGTAGCGTGCGTGACTTTTCATCCACGCTGCTCTCTGTAGCGTGCGTGACTTTTCACCTACGCAGCTCTCATGCGTGCGTGACTTTCGCGTACGCCGCTCCCCTGAAACCCTTGCTTAACCCATTGGCTCTTGAAGTTTTGGTCGTATTTCTTTAAGCTTGGCTTTTCTATAGTCCTGTATATTGATATTTTATTAGATATTTTATGCCCATTTTATATCCTTACGCCTTTTGTCATGAACTTGATTTTACTTAATATGTTTGGAATGACTATTGTACATGGCATGGTATGACAAGGAACTGGCATAACACGACAGTGACCCGTAGTGGTGCACTTCTGACATGACCAACCTGACATGATAGTAGCCCGTCGTGGCGCACTCCTGACAAGTACCCTGACATGATTTATCTTGATAATTTAACTTGACCTGCCTTGACACCGTGGGTGGTTCTTCTCGCTTGCTTGTTAAATCCACTTGTCCTGTCTTGTATTATGTCTAGGATGGGACTCCTGAGTACCACGGTCGGGAGCACCTACTAAAATGGATTAAGGTTAATAACTAGAATAACACTGTAGTCATGAAGAGATGACACAGCTACAGGCAATCCCGTTACCTGGGCGCTCTTGGGATCTGTAGCCTGCCGTCGATTAGGGCACATTTCCAGCGCACCGTCGAGTGTTGCACCCTCTAAGTCACCTAAGGGTATATTTGTCTCCCGGGCGATGTACCCACCTGAATTCAACCCCTAATTTTCGACCTGGGTAGCCTGGATGATCTGCAGGGCTTGTGGCTGTGGAACAATCTCACTGCATCTTGTTAGTAATTAGGCCTGTGATAAACCTAGTTAGTTAAAGTAGTAAGCCGTAGTGTCTGCTTGGCCGTGATTGATTGAATGAGGTATAACCAGTTTAGCCATGTCTTGATCCAGTACGAGATTGCTCCCTGCCTTGATTTCTTGCATTATTATCTTGCCGATAAATGGTGGGAAACCAAGTTCTGTTCAGACGAAGGGTTACAACCCCGGTCCTTGTTTGGTTTACGGGTTGTAACCTGTCTATCGGAATAGTTCCATGGTTATCTCGTCGTATATCATCCTGACATGTTTTCATAATTCTAGTTTTAATATTAGATTTTCTTGTGCTATTTGCTGGCTTTTGTTCTTATTCCGTGGCCCCTTGTGGCACTTGCCCTTTCTGGGGTTGACCCAGCTGGTTTTGTGTGGCCAGATTTCGGAGCAGCTCCCGAGGATCTACCAAGCTTCCAGCCCAATGGTGAACACTAGACGGAATCCGGGCCAAGAGTGGGTTTTCTATTTTGTTTCGCTCACTCTATTGTAAAAATTATTCTTTTGAGGCGTTTAGCCGACGAGCACCTGTTAGCTCGAAGCACTTTTACTTACTGTCTGCCTACGGGCTATAAACATGATTGACAAATCCTAGGGTTGATCATGTATGACTAAACTCTTGCTAGTCCTAACATTTTGTAACGACTAGCTTCATGATCAGCTGAATATGTAATATTTGGGACGCCTTATTATTGTATATTTAATGATCATACATCTTGCGACTTTACTTACTTGTGGTGATTGAGACACTAGGCTTGTTCATGACCATAAGAGACTGTTGGCTTGTAGAAAACCCTCACATATCTAGACAGCCGTGATCGTATATCGAGGTGGTTTCCATTTCAATATACGTAGCTGGCTATGTCTGCCCCCGCTCTCCAGTATTCTGGTTATGGGGCGTGACACATAATCCTTCAGTAACTCAAGCCACCTTCTCTGCTGTATGTTCAGATCACTCTGGATGAACACATACCTCAAGCTCTTATGGTCAGTGAAAATCTCCATTCGATCACCATATAGATAATGCCTCCAGAGCTTGAGGCAAACACAACCGCGGCCAACTCAAGATCGTGCGTCGGATAGATCTTCTTATGGTCCCGAAGCTGCCGAGACGCATAAGCTATCACTCGACCGTGCTGCATAAGTTCACAACCAAGTCCCCGGCCTGACGCATCATAATACACCGTGAACCCACCTGGTCCGACGGGTAATGTCAGAATAGGGGCTGAAATCAAACTCTGCTTGAGTTTCTCAAGAGAAACCTGACAAGCATCTGACCACTCAAAGCACACATCCTTACACGTCAGCCGTGTCAAGGTATAAAACCCCCAAATTTTTTATTTTATTTTATAAATATTTTTGATATTATTAAAATATTAAAGAACTAAGTAAACAATTTTGGATTTATTTATTTTATACTTTTAGGATTTGCTTTATACCAAACACTTTACAAAGATTATTTATTATGTGTAAATATTATTAGGTTTATATATATATATATATATATATATATATATATATATATATATATATATATATATATATATATATATATATATATATTGATGGTTATGAAATAGGTATTGATTTATATACATATACCCAATTGTTCCTATAAAATATATATATATATATATATATATATATATATATATATATATATATATATATATATATATATATATATTGATGGTTATGAAATAGGTATTGATTTATATACATATACCCAATTGTTCCTATATTTTTGATATATATGTGACAGTATATATATACAGTGGTATATATATCCAATGATATATGTAAAAGTACATGCCTTAGAGAAAAGATAGGTTAATAAGCAAACAAAAGATACAAACAAACAAACCCACCCCTCCCCGAGTAACTGTTCACATGAACAGTAACTCCTTAAACTCGACCTCAGCCTTCTTTTATTCCCGCGACCAGGTTTGAAGATTTGCTAATCCGAATCTCCATTAAATCTTCTATAAATCTTTTCCAAATGTGTTCTAATCTGAATCCTCCTCACACCCGACCAAAATGCAACCCTAATCCCACAAGTAATCGGGTTTTAAACTGATTAAAAGGTCGGCTAAACCCGAGCTATATAGGAGAGCACTCGCGAGAGGTTTCGAATGCAAACTCCTTCGAAACAACTCGCAAACCCCCACATACCAAGCCTCGAGCCTCGCCGACCTTCTCGCGATGCTGTCGACTGCCTGCAACTGTCGCACCGCCGTAACCACCGTACACAAGTCGTCGGTCGCCAGAAAATAGAGAGTACTCTGTTTTGAAACCACCCAGGTAACCCACTTCGCCTTCATATATCTTTGTGTACGTGCAATCATTTTCGCTTCTACGAGATTCTATAGAGAGCCAATATAACCCTCTTCGAGTCCCATCAAAGGGAATTCGATATCTTCCTCTGGATCGGCCGTAAACTCGACGCCAAGTCGAGCAAAAACTTTCGATCAAATAGTGTATTAAACCAGTTTCAAAACCCAAATTGGAAGCCAATTTATGGATAGAATATTAAAGTTTTTGACAAACTAGTTAAAAATAGTCAAAGAAATATAAACGAGATTAACGCACCTGTTAGATCTACTTTTTGATTATTATGCAGGAAGTTATTCGATTTCAAAGATAAAAGAAAAACTGTTTTAAAAACTAAAATTTTTATGAAAATCTGTCCGATACGGCGTGTGCCCCAAAAAATCGAGCGACGTGGTCGCACACTATATGCATTAAAAGGCTCGTATGGATGTTGTCGACATGTAAAAACTGACGGAACTCAATTTTGTTGCGTGTGCGCGACAAAATCAGTGTGTATCTGTCAAGATGCCCCCGTATCGACCTTTTGCAAACTTGGCCATAACTTCTTGTACGTTTGTCGTATCGAGACAAAACTTGTGCCAACAAGACCATATCGAAATTTTGGTCCTATGTACCAAGTTTGGTCCGATTCTGAAAAGGTCGACCGGAATGCCTATTTGGTGGGCCCATGACCCGATCTAACGGGCAAAATTGTGTACGGCCCGTCGGAATCCAACTTTGGGCATACGGTTGAGTTCCTTACCTCAAATCGGACCCGTAGACATGTAGTTTGATGACTTTAGAGATCATAGATACTGTCACGTATTTCGGTGTAAAACGGGTCCAACGGCGGATATCGTTTTGACCCAAAATTATGATTTTGCCCCTGTTCTAGAATTGGAATTTTGGACAGGTGTTTCCTAGATATATGTTTTACACTGGGAACGTTCTTGATGTTTGTTTCAGCATCCGAAGCCATTCGTGGATTTTGAGATTCATTACTGACGTACTTGGTTGTTGGATTGCCATTCCCGCACCGCCAGGCAAGATACCTTGCCATCTTACTCTGTGATTTACTTATTCTTTTTTTCTTTCTAGTAATTTATATTCAGTATTACTTATCTGTTATTAATATTATATCACTGTGCGTCCAAGTCACACTTGGGTGCAAGCGACTATATCGGTCGTTTTACTTGCTTTTGTTTTATTCTCTTGCATTGCCTTAGCCTAGTGACGACCCATTGATGATGAGGTATTGGTATATCTCATACGGCCTTGACACATGCATTATCACGTATTGTGAGTAACATGTAGGACACGTACCTGCGTAGTCGGCTGGCTACCGATACTTATGGGGCGTGCGATGGATAGGAGTAACTGCCAATAGAATTGTATGTTAGTAGACTTGGCGGTTATTAGAGGTTCATATCAGTCATGGAGATGATGATACTAGGTATTGGATGGGAAGAACAATACGTGACGTATGGGCTTCTTTTGCACTTCCCTGATTACCTGTGTGCTCCTCCGGAGATACAGGCTCCAGGTTCCCTCTGACGTTTCCCAGAGCGTTATAGACGTACCCCCTTGCACATGATGCCCTCTGACGATCTTTGGACGCTACGGATGAAGGCCCCTGTTGCCCTATATGGGAACTATGCCGATCCCATCTACAGCCAGGGCTCATGCGTCGAAGGATTGTATCTCAACTGTATGTTCACAGTAGAACGGTTAGGAACCCTGTTGCATGCATCCCCTTTTACTCTCTATTATATATCATAGTTTATATGGCATGGTGTCTTCTCGTGTCATGTTACGTCCCTCCGAAGACCTGTTATCTCTCTAGGGTTAGATGATTTCCCGCAGGAGTACGGGGCGGCACTGGATCCTTCATACATTGATGACGAGGCATCTCCTGCTGATTTCTAGATTATTGATTCATTGAGTGGATATTTTCATATCTCTTTACTTTCTATTTTTGTGGAGGTTTCACTCCGATCATTTGAGACTATTTTCATAGCTGTTTAGAGTGGGTATGTCCACCCGGCTATCTCTTTGCTACATTATTTATTTGGACTCTTATATCTTCTGTGTTGAGCTGTAATGAGATTAGATTATTATTATTATATTCTGGCCTGTGATTAGTTTATATATACAACTTATGTACATATACGAGGATTCCATATATAGGAGTATTCTTCGTATATGTGTAGCTGGCATGTCTACATACTCGGTCCTAAGTTTTTTGGGACTGGGGCGTTACATGTTTTTGTGGTGGCCATGCAGGTCGAGTTTGTCACTTCGATTACGTTACTGTACCGATGTGAGCTTGCATATAGGATTATAATCTAGGTATCTCATCCACATGCTTGATCTCCTCATTTGATTCTAATTTTGAACTCTCGTCCGACAACCTTGATTTCTTTCTGCTTGATTCCTTTCCACGTGTCACGACCCGTATCCAGTGTAGGGGCACGAGAAGTGGGTACGTCCAGCCTACGTCGCAGTTTCGACGGTAGAACGCTGTTCTAGGTCACTATCACAAACTAAATACAATATGATATACTCTCTGAATGGAGGACAAATCACATATGGTACAACTCAATCACAAATCTAGAGATGGAAATAGCACGATATGATAGATAGAAAATCACAAAAGAAAAATACAAAAAGAAGGAAAATAAGTCTAAGTGTCTAAATGACACAACATCTCAAACATTCAAATAATACAAACTCAGAAGTCAATATAAATATCAAGAACTAAGGCAAAACCTAGCTAATCTAGTCTAAGCAGTAGGGATGACGTCCTCAGCTAGAGATGGATCCTCCTGTGGGTCCAACTCACAGGTTTCGTCTAGATGGGCTCCATAATAGGTCGGGCAGAATTCTTCAATATCATCTGTAATATTTTCAACAGGTCCAGTCAGGACATGAGCGAATACATAATACTGAAATATGATCATATCATGACGAAATATATAAAACAGGCAGTAGAGTAAACTATAATAAAAACTGTAAGACAAGTACAAGAACAGTATAAAATAGACAATCAGAGTACAAGAGACAGTTTGTATATGAAATAAGAACTGTAAGTAATATAAGTTATTAGAGCACAAGATGTTTATGTAAACAGGCTCGAATATATAATAAAATGGGACTCCATTATACGTGAGAGCATAAGGAACATACACAATATTTTGTACAATAGGGGATTTGATCACATAACCATTTCCTACTCACCCTCCCCAATCAATACACAAGGATCCAGTCAAGTTATGTTACCTGTACAATAGTTTATCTATGGGCTCATGTGATCATGAGAGTACAAGATGCACAAGAGTAAACATGAATATGGGTGTACAAAAAATACAATATGTTCGTGAAAAGCACATGACAATATGTATTTGATGTACCCGAGGGGGATAACATCGCAAGACAAGATCCATAGGGTAGTGGTTCGTGATAACAATCGTGACATTATCAAGTAATTTATTTAAAGCATGAATATAAGTTCTAGCAAGTATGAAAAAGATTAGAGCATGTACTCGCCTGAGATACCGAGTGACTGTGAAAATAGAGTCTGAACTGAGATATCTGAGTCCTAAATAGAGCACACAGGTTATGATGTAATCAATAAGGTAATATTTGAAGTTTACAATACATTCTACATGATTCTAGGTCATCTATGCCAAATTCAACTATTGGTCAACTCTGGTCATTAATCTAGTCAAACTAGGTCAACATTTGTCACCCCCATTTCCTGTATTTCGTATTTGTACTCGTAATTTGATTTTTTGGCACGTATTTTATTTTCTCGACTTGCGGATTTTGGTTTCTCGTAAATGGGTTTTAGACTATGACTTGGTTTTATTTTGTGGAGTTGGTTTGGTTTGGTTTGGTTCATCATGAGTGGAACACCTTAGCCTATTCTCTACCTCCATTCCATCACAACCACCATCATTAAAACCTACCAACCTTTTCTCTCTCCTCCATAACTCCATTAATTTCTTACAACTTCTTCTTCTTCCTTCTTCCACACAACTCCCCAACCCATGGGCAAGTGCACCTTGCCATTAAATAAGCACCACTTTTTATTTGTCTATTAACTAGATTAGGCCATGGAGAACAACTTTAGAACTTGACATTTTGTGATTTGGAGCTTTTATTTTTCTAGATCTAGGTTTTAACCATTTTCGAAAATCCTTGGTTTTGATCCATTAAACTTCGATTTTTGCATGTTTTGATGCTTTCTTGTGGAAGAGAATTCGATTTTACTCAAGTTAGAACTTTGAAAATCTAGATTTGGTTTTGATTTGGCTAAGTTATGAAGATTTGAAGTTTTTGGTGTTCTTGAGGAGTTCATCTCAGCCTTGGTGGAGGCTCTCGGCCAGTGCTCTTTAGCACTTGACCGTTTGCGCATCCCGGCCTGTGCTCTTTAGCGCATGGCCGATTGCACATAGGCTCAGCCAGTGCTTTGTGCTGTGCTGGATTGCGCTGGCACAAGCTAGCCATGCGCAAGCCAGCCATGCGCAAAGTAACCCCTGCGCACTCGACCATTGCGCAGTCCATACTCTGCGCAGTCTACCCTTGCGCAATCCTCCCTTGCGCAATCCAATTGATGTGTAAGGCATCCCCTGTGCCCCTTTAACCCTGTGCCCCTTGACCCCCTGTGCAGTCTACCCTTGCGCAAGGTAACCCTTGCGCAAGGCAACTCTTGTGCAGCTCTTCCAGGCACAGTACATACCCTGCGCAGCCCAACCCCTGACCCCCTTGCACAACCTACTTGTCTATGATGAATTGTTATTTCTTTAAGCTTGGCTCTTCTATAGTCCTGTATATATTGGTATTTTATTAGATATTTTACGTCCATTTTATATCCTTACGCCTTTTGTCATGAACTGATTTTTACTTAATATGTTTGGAATGACTATTGTACATGGCATGGTATGACAAGGAACTAGCATAACACGACAGTGACCCGTAGTGGAGCACTCCTGACAGTACCCTGACATGATTTATCTTGATAACTTGATAGTGGCCCATGGCGGCGCACTCCTGACTTGACTTGACTTGTAACTTGTAACTTGACTCGTATAATCAACTTAACATCGTGGGTGTTCCTGCTTGCTTGCTTGTACAATCCACTTGTCTTATCTTGCATCATGTCTAGGACGTGACTTCCTGGGTACCACGTGTCACGACCCGCACCCGCTAAAAGGGCACGTGACGCGACAACGCCCAGCCCTCACCAGAAAAACGGCGTGGAACGCTGTGTATTTTCTAGTCTGACAACAGTTTATATATATAACAAAACCTGTCGAGCATATAGTCAACTCCGAACGGAGGACAAGCAATGAATATATATAATGCTCAATCACAACTCTAAGACGAAAAGTAAGGACTGAAAGATAAAGACAACGAGACGAGAAAATATAACCTGTCAAGTCCAGAAACAAATAATATAAAAGTCCAGTCTCTAAATACAGTCCAAATATAATACAGTCTCAAAATAGTAGTACAGTCTCAAAAAGTAACTGGAGACAAAGTCCAGTACAAAGACCTACTCTAGCTATACAAGTGGTATGGTCTCGTCAGGCGGAGCTACGCCCTGCGGGACCAAGTCTAGGCCCACTACGTCGTCCGGACCGTAGTAGGTACTGCAATCTCCCTCGTCGAAATCTGTAATATTTTATCAACAGTCCAGTCAGGATGGAACGAGTACATATATCTCATAACAGATCTCAAGATAGAATAAAAACTACAAGACTGTAAATAGAGCATATACAATGAATCATGGAGTGTACATGTATATAGATCATGGCATGGTAAACTGTAGAGCTAAGCTAGAACAAGAAAGTAGAACTGTAATCATGGCATGTACACGAGTCAAGATAAGCCATATGTCCAATGTGTGTGAGTAGTAGTTTCAGCTTGTGATCGGCTTGGGTACCTGTCAAGAATCGGCCTGGCAAGTCATATGTGCGGTATATGACTCACACTGTTCGGGAATGCGGGATTGATCTGATCACAGGCCTACGCTACTACTCCCCCTACCCCAACTGGTAGAATGGATCCAAACAGGACACGTCACTGCACGGGATTCTAATGAGAAGGTAGCTAGCCTTCTCTAGAATCAGTGACCATATATCGAGCAAGAGCTACAAGAATGCTTGCACAATATATCCCAACCTAAGAAGGAGAAAACATCTCTCGTCGGGATCCAAGAATACCAATCCGTGAGAACCATGTGTCGGGAATAAGCATATCAACACTAAGTACATGAATCATAGCAGTTATCATAAATTGGAAATAAGTATCAGAGAATGTACTCGCCTGTAAGATGATAAAATACGTCGACTGGAGCAACTGCAGTATCTCGAGGACCTATAGAGAACAAGACGTATCAATACTAGGTTTAGGAAGTAAAGTTAAATCAAAATAAACCCTATTTAGTCATTCTAGGTCAAGACATGTCTAGTCGGGTCAATCTTGGTCATGGGAGAACATTAGAAGTTAAACCGGATTAATCTAGGTCAAAAATTGGCTTACCGTTGACTTTTGGGTCAACGGGTCAATTCTGGTCAACTCGAGGTCAACACTAGGTCAACTCTAGGTCACTGGTGACTAATAGTTGACTTTTAGTCAACGGTCCAAGTTGGATGGAATTTGGGACCAAATTGGGTAAAGTGTTGACCCACGGTTGACTCCACGGCTAGGGACTCGCGCTAAATTGGATTAGGCTAATGATTAGATCAAACTAGAACATGGAGAATTCCTAGTCACAGGCAATCTCGTTATCTGGGCACTTTAATGGACTTGTAGCTTGCCGATGAGTAGAGCACATTTCCAGCACACTGTCATGTGTTGCACCCTCTAAGTCACCTAAGGGTACATTTGTCTCCCGGGCAATGTACCCACCTATAACTCTCAACCCGCGGAAGGATAACTGGATAGTCTGCAGGGCTTAGGACTGGGAGTTTCTCACTTGCATTTTGTTAGTAATTAAGGCTTGTGATAACCCTAGTTAGTTAAAGTAGTAAGCCGTAGTAATTGCTTGGCCGCTTGTGAATGCATGATGTCCAGCCTTGTATAAGTCTTGTCTAGCTCCAGTACCTGCTATCTCCTGAGCATGTTTGTTTTTCTTATCTTAACGATAAATGAGTAGAGACAATGAGCTATTCAGGCGAAGGGTTACAACCCCGATCCTTGTCTGGTTTAAGGATTGTAACCTGGCTCCCGGAATGGTTCTACGTCCCTAGTCGTTTATCGCTCTGTGAACTTTTATTACTTGTACTTTCCTTTTATTCTTTATGTTCTGATATGCTGGCTTTTGTTCTTATTTGTGGCCTCCTTGTGGCACTTGCTCTTTCTGGGGTTTGACCCAGCTGGTTTTGTGTGGCCAAATTTCGGAGCAGCTCCCGAGGATCTACCAAGCTTCCAGCCCAATGGTGAACACTAGAAGGAACCAGGGCTACGAGTGGGTTTTCCCTTTTTGATTCACCCACTTATATATAAATTTATTCTTTTGAGGCGTTTGCCGACGAGCACCTGTTAGCTCGATGCACATTTACTTACTGTCTGCCTACGGGCTGTAAACATGATTAACAAATCCTAGGGTTGATCATGTATGACTGAACTCTTGCTAGTCCTATCATTTTGTACGACTAGCTTCATGATCATCCAATATGTAATATTTGGGACGCCTGATATATATATTTGATGCTCTAATATCTTGTAACTCAGTTAATTGCTTGAGATTGAGACAATAGGCTTGACCTTAAGAGACTGCTGGCTTGTAGTAAACCCTCATATCTAGACAGCCGTGACCGTATAGTTGAGATGTATTCTATTTCAATATACGTAGCTGGCTATGTCTGCCCCCGCTCTCTAGTATTCTGGTTCTGGGGCATGACATGGTTTAAGTGGTAGCCCATGCAGGTCTTGTCAATCAAGAAATGTGAGGGTTTACCGAATAGATGTCTCAATCAATATTCGCCCTTGATCTCTGCTCGTATCTTCAAAATCCCTGAGATTCTTGCCCTGATCCTGTGCTTATATCATTGATCTGTCCTGGTCCTTTCCTTATTGTTCTCTGTGTCGTCTTCTTCAGCGGCACTGTACCTGGTCCTACCGATCGACGAGGTGGAGCATTTCCTGTGGATCAACAGCAACCTGGAGATCAAGCCCAGCATTCCGGAGTCGCCTCCAGAGTGATACCCACTGGAGGAGAGTCACCAGTTCGGTCCGTCCAGCCCGCAGAGCCAGATGATGGTACCTTAGTAGGCCTCATCAGAACCTTGATAGCTTCCCAGGATCATCGAAGCGACGCCCTGCACCAGACAGTTCAAGATGCTTTGACCCGAGGTGGACATCCAGGGAACCAGGCGGCCAACAGTTTCAAGCGATTGAACCCTCCTTTCTTCGACGGCAGCGAGGATACGATTGCCGCGGATGCATGGCTTCAGGATACCGAGGTGATTCTGGAAGCAGCTAGGACACCCGAGAATGAGAAGGTGGCGGTGGTACGCCTGCAGTTGTTGGACTTGGCTCGCAGTTGGTGGGCGGCACAAGCCATGGGATTAGTGGCACCCATTGCTTGGGCGACGTTCAGAGAGAGATTCCAGACAAAGTACTTTGATGCGGTGGCACGGTACGACCTGCAGACCAGATTTACCAACTTGAAGCAAGGAGATAGAACAGTCGACAGTTATGCATCTGAGTTTTCTAGACTCAGTAGGTTTGCCCCCACCTTGGTGGCGACCGAGTTTGATAGGGCCCAGCGATTCCAGCAGGGGCTGCATTTGGAGATCTTGTTGGCTGTTGAACAGTTCGAGCACCAGACATTCGATGCAGTATTGAGGGCAGCTAGGAGGCATGAGTACACCTCCCAGAGGATCGTGGATAGGACCGGAGGCAGGAAGCGGTCCCACTGTCAGATGCACCAATCATCAGCTCCAGCCCCGGCAGCTAGGGGATTGACCATTGGAACTCCGAGGCGGCGACCTCAGTGACGTCGGTTCAGCATTCAACCCTGACATATCTGCAGCAGCAGAAGCAGAAGCAGTCTTCCGCGGTGGGATGTTCGTATTGCGGAAAGCCGGGCCATGTAGTGGCAGAGTGTCGTAGGGCGCAGGGATTGTACATGGCTTGCGGAGGAGCAGATCATAAGATAGGGACCTGCCCGAATAGGGGAGGTCCATCATCATCCAACCTTTCTAGTTCTTCGGTGAGAGGACCAACCCCAGTTCCAGTCCAGTAGCAGCAGCAACAGCAGTACCCGAGGCCATTGGCGCCCCAGGCCCAGGCCTTCAAGAAGCAGTTCACCCAGGCTCCAGCACAGAGTCGACAGAGGGGTTCCCAGCAGAGAGGACCCGCAGCTAGAGGTCAGGCTATGATGATGACCATGGAAGAAGAAGTTGCACCAGGTGAGGTAGTGGCAGGTACTATTCTCGTCAACACCTTTCCAGCATCTGTATTATTTGATTCTGGTGCATCGCATTCATTCATGTCTGTACGATTCGCGACACGGATAGGATTGGAGCCCGAGTCATTATCAGTGAGGCTCAATATACTTACTGGTAATGGTCTTGTGGGAGTAGATCGAGTGTTTTCCTCGTGTCGGATCGTAGTTAGCGGTAGAGAGTTCCCCGCTAGGCTCATAGAGTTTCCTATGGTAGACTATGATGTAGTCCTAGGCATGGATTGGTTGAGGAACCATTATGCTAGGATAGACTGCCATGTTGGCAGAGTTGTCTTTAGTATTCCCGGAGAGCCAGAGTTTTTATTTTCCAGAGGCACAGTAGAGCCATCTCCTCCAGTATTGCGGATGGCAGTAGTAGCAGTGCAGTTGCCCCAGATAGTTGAAGAGTTTCCAGATGTCTTCCCAGAGGAACTTCCAGGGATGCCACCAGAGCGGGAGATCGAGTTCACCATTGACTTGATTCCCGGGACAGCACCAGTATCAGAACGAGTCTACAGAATGGCGCCTTCAGAGTTGGAGATTTTGTAGAAGATGATTGAAGAACTTAGAACCAAGAGATTCATTCGTGCTAGTGGATCGCCTTGGGGAGCCCCGATGCTTTTTGTAAAAAAGAAGGATGGTATGTCCAGGCTATGTGTAGATTATCGTACCTTGAACTCAGTAACAATCAAGAACAGATACCCTCTCCCGAGGATAGATGACTTGTTTGATCAACTCAAGGGGGCTTCAATTTTCTCGAAGATAGACTTGCGGTCAAGATACCACCAGATCAGGGTCAGAGAGCAGGACATCCCGAAGACGGCGTTCAGATCTAGGTACGGGCATTGGAAGTTTCTAGTTATGCCCTTTGGAGCGACCAATGCGCCGGCAGTGTTCATGGACCTCATGAACCGTATTTTCATGCCTTACTTGGATCAGTTTGTGATAGTGTTCCTTGATGACATCCTGGTCTACAGCAAGAGTGAAGCAGAGCATAAGGAGCATCTCAGGATCGTCCTTCAGACGCTTAGGGAGCACCAGTTGTACGCCAAGTTCAGTAAATGCGAGTTCTGGCTCGATCGCATTTCTTACTTGGGTCACGTCATTACCAGAGGAGGAGTGGAAGTGGATCTCCAAAAGATTGTGGCTATCGAGGCATGGCCAGTACCCAGCTCAGTGGCAGAAGTTCGCAGCTTTCTTGGATTGGCCGGCTACTACCGGCGGTTCGTCTCCGATTTTGCAAGGATTTTAGCGCCGATGACCCAGTTGACCCACAAGGATGTGTCGTTCGTTTGGACAGCAGAATGTCAGGAATCATTTGAGAAGTTGAAGCGAGGTTTGATAACGGCTCCCATTCTCACCCTTCCAGATGGGACCGGAGGATTCACAGTTTATTGCGACGCTTCAGGCAGAGGATTGGGATGTGTTTTGATGCAACATGGGAAGGTAATTACTTATGTGTCACGTCAACTCCGTGATCATGAGAAGAATTACCCGATCCATGACTTGGAGCTAGCAGCAGTAGTGTTTGCACTAATTAAGTTGTGGAGGCACTACTTGTACGGAGACAGAGTGGAGATATTTACTGATCATAAGAGCCTGAAGTATGTTTTCACCCAGAAGGATCTTAATATGCGGCAGAGAAGATGGCTCAAGCTACTGGTGGACTACGATGTGGATTTGCAGTATTATCCAGGAAAGGCCAACATTGTAGCAGATGCATTGAGCCAGAGTTTATTTCCTGACGGCGCAACCAGAGTTATTGTCGGATCTTCAGAAGATGGGTATAGAAGTTGTCCTCCCATCTAATGTGGCCCTGATGGCCAGCCTACCGATTCAGTCCACCGTAGTTGAGAGGATCCGGACCGCACAGTTAACAGATTCCATGATTCAGCGGCTCAGAGCAGAGTGCGAGGCAGGGAGAAGGCCAAAGTTATGTATTCATGAGGATGGTACACTTCGACACGGCACGCGTCTTTGTGTACCCAGTGGAGATATCAGACAGGAAGTCATGGCAGAGGCTCACAGTTCGCAGTATTCCATCCACCCAGGCAGCACGAAGATGTACCGAGATATTCGTCAACACTTTTGGTGGAATGGTATGAAGAGGAAGATAGCCCGGTATGTCTCTCGAATTTTGGTTTGCCAACAAGTCAAGGCTGAACATCAGAGGCCAGCTGGACTTCTTCAACCATTACCGATCCCAGAATGGAAATGGGAACACATAACCATGGATTTCGTGACTGGGTTACCCAGATCTCCGGCAGGCAGAGATACTATTTGGGTCATTGTAGACAGGCTTACCAAGGTGGCACACTTTCTTCCATTTAGAGTTGGACAGTCGACGGCGCAGCTAGCAGAGATGTATCTCAGGCAGATCGTCAGACTTCACAGAGTGCCAGTCAGCATAGTATCAGACAGGGATACGAGATTCACATCGCACTTCTGGCGCAGTCTTTATCAAAGTTTGGGGACTCGTCTCAAGTTCAGCTCAGCGTATCATCCGTAGACAGATGGGCAGTCAAAGCGTACTAACTCTCGAAGATATGTTGCGGTCATGTACCCTTGACTTCGGTGGTTCGTGGGAGGATCACCTACACCTGGTGGAATTCTCGTACAACTACAGTTATCAGGCCAGTATCCAGATGGCACCCTTCGAGGCTCTTTATGGCAGGAAGTGTAGATCCCCGTTAGCATGGGACGATATCGGAGAGAGGCAGATGCTCGGTCCAGAACTGATTTCTCAGACGTTTGAAGTGGTCAGAAAAGTCAGAGATCACCTCCGAGTTGCTCAGGATCGCCAGCGCCTTTGGGCCGATGCTCATCGGCGTCCCTTAGAATTTGCCGTCGGCGACCATGTATTCCTTAGGATCTCGCCTACCCGCGGCGTCATTCGTTTTGGCGTACGGGGAAAGCTTAGTCCTAGGTATATAGGGCCGTTCGATATTCTGGAGCGAGTAGGCGATGTGTCCTATCGTCTCGCTCTTCCGCCGTCGCTAAGTGAGGTACATGATGTATTCCATGTATCCCAATTAAGACGGTATATCCCGGACCCGAGCCATATCCTAGATCATTCGAAATTGGTTGTTGGTACCAACCTTTCGTATGAGGAGAGGCCCGTGTCTATTTTGGACCGGAGGGAAAAGACGCTCAAGAACAAGACTATTAACTTAGTCCGTGTTGCTTGGGGTCATCACTCTCTAGGTGAGTCAACATGGGAGCGTGAGGACGACATCCGATCGTGATACCCCTACCTGTTTGACTCGTAAGGTATAATGTCTTCCTTGTGCCTTACGCTTTCCCTTCCTTGCTTGCATTGTATGATTGTATGATTGAACTGCTTAGTGTAGCTTGTCTGTGCTTAGTATAGCTTGTCGTGGCAACCTCTAGCTCCTTGATTAAATTCCGAGGACGAAATTCTTTGAAGGTGGGTAGAGTTGTTACCCCCATTTCCTGTATTTCGTATTTGTACTCGTAATTTGATTTTTTGGCACGTATTTTATTTTCTCGACTTGCGGATTTTGGTTTCTCGTAAATGGGTTTTGGACCATGACTTGGTTTTATTTTGTGGAGTTGGTTTGGTTTGGTTTGGTTCATCATGAGTGGAACACCTTAGCCTATTCTCCACCTCCATTCCATCACAACCACCCTCATTAAAACCTACCAACCTTTTCTCTCTCCTCCATAACTCTATTAATTTCTTACAACTTCTTCTTCTTCCTTCTTCCACACAACTCCCCAACTCATAGGCAAGTGCACCTTGCCATCAAATAAGCACCACTTTTTATTTGTCCATTAACTAGATTAGGCCATGGAGAACAACTTTAGAACTTGACATTTTGTGATTTGGAGCTTTCATTTTTCTAGATCTAGGTTTTAACCATTTTCGAAAATCCTTGGTTTTGATCCATTAAACTTCGATTTTTGTATGTTTTGATGCTTCCTTGTGGAAGAGAATTTGATTTTACTCAAGTTAGAACTTTGAAAATCTAGATTTGGTTTTGATTTGGCTAAGTTATGAAGATTTGAAGTTTTTGGTGTTCTTGAGGAGTTCATCTCAGCCTTGGTGGAGGCTCTCGGCCAGTGCCCTTTAGCACTTGACCGTTTGCGCACCCCGGCCTGTGCTCTTTAGCGCATGGTCGATTGCGCATAGGCTCAGCCAGTGCTTTGCGCTGTGCTGGATTGCGCTGGCACAAGCTAGCCATGCGCAAGCCAGCCATGCGCAAAGTAACCCCTGCGCACTCGACCATTGCGCAGTCCATACTCTGCGCAGTCTACCCTTGCGCAATCCTCCCTTGCGCAATCCAATTGATGCGCAAGGCATCCCCTGTGCCCCTTTAACCCTGTGCCCCTTGACCCCCTGCGTAGTCTACCCTTGCGCAAGGTAACCCTTGCGCAAGGCAACTCTTGTGCAGCTCTTCCATGCGCAGTACATACCCTGCGCAGCCCAACCCCTGACCCCCTTGCACAACCTACTTGTCTATGATGAATTGTTATTTCTTTAAGCTTGGCTCTTCTATAGTCCTGTATATATTGGTATTTTATTAGATATTTTACGTCCATTTTATATCCTTACGCCTTTTGTTACGAACTGATTTTTACTTAATATGTTTGGAATGACTATTGTACATGGCATGGTATGACAAAGAACTAGCATAACACGACAGTGACCCGTAGTGGAGCACTCCTGACAGTACCCTGACATGATTTATCTTGATAACTTGATAGTGGCCCGTGGCGGCGCACTCCTGACTTGACTTGACTTGTAACTTGTAACTTGACTCGTATAATCAACTTGACACCGTGGGTGTTCCTGCTTGCTTGCTTGTACAATCCACTTGTCTTATCTTGCATCATGTCTAGGACGTGACTTCCTGGGTACCACGGCCAGGGACTCGCGCTAAATTGGATTAGGCTAATGATTAGATCAAACTAGAACATGGAGAATTTCCAGTCACAGGCAATCTCGTTATCTGGGCACTTTAATGGACTTGTAGCTTGCCGACGAGTAGAGCACATTTCCAGCACACTGTCATGTGTTGCACCCTCTAAGTCACCTAAGGGTACATTTGTCTCCCGGGCAATGTACCCACCTATAACTCTCAACCCGCGGAAGGATAACTGGATAGTCTGCAGGGCTTGGGACTGGGAGTTTCTCACTTGCATCTTGTTAGTAATTAAGGCTTGTGATAACCCTAGTTAGTTAAAGTAGTAAGCCGTAGTAATTGCTTGGCCGCTTGTGAATGTATGATGTCCAGCCTTGTCTAAGTCTTGTCTAGCTCCAGTACCTGCTATCTCCTGAGCATGTTTGTTTTCCTTATCTTAACGATAAATGAGTAGAGACAATGAGCTATTCAGGCGAAGGGTTACAACCCCGGTCCTTGTCTGGTTTAAGGATTGTAACCTGGCTCCCGGAATGGTTCTACGTCCCTAGTCGTTTATCGCTCTGTGTACTTTTATTACTTGTACTTTCTTTTATTCTTTATGTTCTGATATGCTGGCTTTTGTTCTTATTTGTGGCCTCCTTGTGGCACTTGCTCTTTCTGGGGTTTGACCCAGCTGGTTTTGTGTGGCCAAATTTCGGAGCAGCTCCCGAGGATCTACCAAGCTTCCAGCCCAATGGTGAACACTAGAAGGAACCAGGGCTACGAGTGGGTTTTCCCTTTTTGATTCACCCACTTATATATAAATTTATTCTTTTGAGGCGTTTGCCGACGAGCACCTGTTAGCTCGATGCACATTTACTTACTGTCTGCCTACGGGCTGTAAACATGATTAACAAATCCTCGGGTTGATCATGTATGACTGAACTCTTGCTAGTCCTATCATTTTGTACGACTAGCTTCATGATCATCCAATATGTAATATTTGGGACGCCTTATATATATATTTGATGCTCTAATATCTTGTAACTCAGTTAATTGCTTGAGATTGAGACAATAGGCTTGACCTTAAGAGACTGCTGGCTTGTAGTAAACCCTCATATCTAGACAGCCGTGACCGTAAAGTTGAGATGTATTCTATTTCAATATACGTAGCTGGCTATGTCTGCCCCCGCTCTCTAGTATTCTGGTTCTGGGGCATGACATGGTTTAAGTGGTGGCCCATGCAGGTCTTGTCAATCAAGAAATGTGAGGGTTTACCGAATAGATGTCTCAATCAATATTTGCCCTTGATCTCTGCTCGTATCTTCAAAATCCCTGAGATTCTTGCCCTGATCCTGTGCTTATATCATTGATCTGTCCTGGTCCTTTCTTATTGTTCTCTGTGTCGTCTTCTTCAGCGGCACTGTACCTGGTCCTACCGATCGACGAGGTAGGAGCATTTCCTTTGGATCAGCAGCAACCTGGAGATCAAGCCCAGCATTCCGGAGTCGCCCTCAGAGTGATACCCACTGGAGGAGAGTCACCAGTTCGGCCCGTCCAGCCCGCAGAGCCAGATGATGGTACCTTAGTAGGCCTCATCAGAACCTTGATAGCTTCCCAGGATCGTCGAAGTGACGCCCTGCACCAGACAGTTCAAGATGCTTTGACCCGAGGTGGACATCCAGGGAACCAGGCGGCCAACAGTTTCAAGCGATTGAACCCTCCTTTCTTCGACGGCAGCGAGGATGCGATTGCCGCGGATGCATGGCTTCAGGATACCGAGGTGATTCTGGAAGCAGCTAGGACACCCGAGAATGAGAAGGTGGCGGTGGTACGCCTGCAGTTGTTGGACTTGGCTCGCAGTTGGTGGGCGACACAAGCCATGGGATTAGTGGCATCCATTGCTTGGGCGACGTTCAGAGAGAGATTCCAGACAAAGTACTTTGATACGGTGGCACGGTACGACCTGCAGACCAGATTTACCAACTTGAAGCAAGAAGACAGAACAGTCGACAGTTATGCATCTGAGTTTTCTAGACTCAGTAGGTTTGCCCCCACCTTGGTGGCGACCGAGTTTGATAGGGCCCAGCGATTCCAGCAGGGGCTGTATTTGGAGATCTTGTTGGCTGTTGAACAGTTCGAGCACCAGACATTCGATGCAGTATTGAGGGCAGCTAGGAGGCATGAGTACACCTCCTAGAGGATCGTGGATAGGACCGAAGGCAGGAAGCGGTCCCACTGTCAGATGCACCAATCATCAGCTCCAGCCCCGGCAGCTAGGGGATTGACCATTGGAACTCCGAGGCGGGCGACCTCAGTGACGTCGGTTCAGCATTCAACCCCGACGTATCTGCAGCAGCAGAAGCAGAAGCAGTCTTCCGCGGTGGGATGTTCGCATTACGGGAAGCCGGGCCATGTAGTGGCAGAGTGTCGTAGGGCGCAGGGATTGTGCCTCGCTTACGGAGGAGCAGATCATAAGATAGGGACCTGCCCGAATAGGGGAGGTCCATCATCATCCAACCTTTCTAGTTCTTCGGTGAGAGGACTAGCCCCAGTTCCAGTCCAGTAGCAGCAGCAACAGCAGTACCCGAGGCCATTGGCGCCCCAGGCCCAGGCCTTCTAGCAGCAGTTCACCCAGGCTCCAGTCACAGAGTCGACAGAGGGGTTCCCAGCAGAGAGGACCCGCAGCTAGAGGTCAGGCTATGATGATGACCATAGAAGAAGAAGTTGCACCAGGTGAGGTAGTGGCAGGTACTATTCTCGTCAACACCTTTCCAGCATCTGTATTATTTGATTCTGGTGCATCGCATTCATTCATGTCTGCACGATTCGCGACACGGATAGGATTGGAGCCCTGAGTCATTATCAGTGAGGCTCAATATACTTACTGGTAATGGTCTTGTGGGAGTAGATCGAGTGTTTTCCTCGTGTCGGATCGTAGTTAGCGGTAGAGAGTTCCCCGCTAGGCTCATAGAGTTCCCTATGGTAGACTATGATGTAGTCCTAGGCATGGATTGGTTGAGGAACCATTATGCTAGGATAGACTGCCACGTTGGCAGAGTTGTCTTTAGTATTCCCGGAGAGCCAGAGTTTTTATTTTCCAGAGGCACAGTAGAGCCATCTCCTCCAGTATTGCGGATGGCAGTAGCAGCAGTGCAGTTGCCCCAGATAGTTAAAGAGTTTCCAGATGTCTTCCCAGAGGAACTTCCAGGGATGCCACCAGAGCGGGAGATCGAGTTCACCATTGACTTGATTCCCGGGACAGCACCAGTATCAGAGCGAGTCTACAGAATGGCGCCTTCAGAGTTGGAGATTTTGTACAAGATGATTGAAGAACTTAGAACCAAGAGATTCATTCGTGCTATTGGATCGCCTTGGGGAGCCCCGATGCTTCTTGTGAAAAAGAAGGATGGTACGTCCAGGCTATGTGTAGATTATCGTACCTTGAACTCAGCGACAATCAAGAACAGATACCCTCTCCCGAGGATAGATGACTTGTTTGATCAACTCAAGGGGGCTTCAATTTTCTCGAAGATAGACTTGCGGTCAAGATACCACCAGATCAGGGTCAGAGAGCAGGACATCCCGAAGACGGCATTCAGATCTAGGTACGGGCATTGGGAAGTTTCTAGTTATGCCCTTTGGAGCGACCAATGCGCCGGCAGTGTTCATGGACCTCATGAACCATATTTTCATGCCTTACTTGGAACAGTTTGTGATAGTGTTCCTTGATGACATCCTGGTCTACAGCAAGAGTGAAGCAGAGCATGAGGAGCATCTCAGGATCGTCCTTCAGACGCTTAGGGAGCACCAGTTGTACGCCAAGTTCAGTAAATGCGAGTTCTGGCTCGATCGCATTTCTTACTTGGGTCACATCATTACCAGAGGAGGAGTGGAAAGTGGATCTCCAGAAGATTGTGGCTATCGAGGCATGGCCAGTACCCAGCTTAGTGGCAGAAGTTCGCAGCTTTCTTGGATTGGCCGGCTACTACCGGCGGTTCGTCTCCGATTTTGCAAGGATTTTAGCGCCGATGACCCAGTTGACCCGCAAGGATGTGTCGTTCATTTGGACAGCAGAATGTCAGGAATCATTTGAGAAGTTGAAGCGAGGTTTGATAACGGCTCCCATTCTCACCCTTCCAGATGGGACCGGAGGATTCACAGTTTATTGCGACGCTTCAGGCAGACGATTGGGATGTATTTTGATGCAACATGGGAAGGTAATTGCTTATGTGTCACGTCAACTCCGTGATCATGAGAAGAATTACCCGACCCATGACTTGGAGCTAGCAGCAGTAGTGTTTACACTTAAGTTGTGGAGGCACTACTTGTACGGAGACAGAGTGGAGATATTTACTGATCATAAGAGCCTGAAGTATGTTTTCACCCAGAAGGATCTTAATATGCGGCAGAGAAGATGGCTCGAGCTACTGGTGGACTACGATGTGGATTTGCAGTATCATCCAGGAAAGGCCAATATTGTAGCAGATGCGTTGAGCCGGAGTTTATTTCCTGACGGCGCAACCAGAGTTATTGTCGGATCTTCAGAAGATGGGTATAGAAGTTGTCCTCCCTTCCAATGTGGCCCTGATGGCCAGCCTACAGATTCAGTCCACCGTAGTTGAGAGGATCCGGACCGCACAGTTAACAGATTCCAAGATTCAGCGGCTCAGAGCAGAGTGCGAGGCAGGGAGAAGGCCAGAGTTATGTATTCATGAGGATGGTACACTTCGACACGGCACGCGTCTTTGTGTACCCAGTGGAGATATCAGACAGGAAGTCATGGCAGAGGCTCACAGTTCGCAGTATTCCATCCACCCAGGCAGCACGAAGATGTACCGAGATATTCGTCAATACTTTTGGTGGAATGGTATGAAGAGGGAGATAGCCCGGTATGTCTCTCGATATTTGGTTTGCCAACAAGTCAAGGCTGAACATCAGAGGCCAGCTGGACTTGTTCAACCTTTACCGATCCCAGAATGGAAATGGGAACACATAACCATGGATTTCGTGACTGGGTTACCCAGATCTCCGGCAGGCAGAGATGCTATTTGGGTCATTGTAGACAGGCTTACCAAGGTGGCACACTTTCTTCCATTTAGAGTTAGACAGTCGACGGCGCAGCTAGCAGAGATGTATCTCAGGCAGATCGTCAGACTTCACGGAGTGCCAGTCAGCATAGTATCAGACAGGGATACGAGATTCACATCGCACTTCTGGCGCAGTCTTTATCAAAGTTTGGGGACTCGTCTCAAGTTCAGCTCAGCGTATCATCCGCAGACAGATGGGCAGTCAGAGCGTACTATACAAACTCTCGAAGATATGTTGCGGTCATGTACCCTTGACTTCGGTGGTTCGTGGGAGGATCACCTGCACCTGGTGGAATTTTCGTACAACAACAGTTATCAGGCCAGTATCCAGATGGCACCTTTCGAGGCTCTTTATGGCAGGAAGTGTAGATCCCCGTTAGCATGGGACGATGTCGGAGAGAGGCAGATGCTCGGTCCAGAACTGATTTCTCAGACGGTTGAAGTGGTCAGGAAAGTCAGAGATCACCTCCGAGTTGCTCAGGATCGCCAGCGCCATTGGGCCGATGCTCATCGGCGTCCCTTAGAATTTGCCGTCGGCGACCATGTATTCCTTAGGATCTCGCCTACCCGCGGCGTCATTCGTTTTGGCGTACGGGGAAAGCTTAGTCCTAGGTATATAGGGCCGTTCGATATTCTGGAGCGAGTAGGCGATGTGTCCTTTCGTCTCGCTCTTCCGCCGTCGCTAAGTGAGGTACATGATGTATTCCATGTATCCCAATTAAGACGGTACATCCTGGACCCGAGCCATATCCTAGATCATTCGGAATTGGTTGTTGGTACCAACCTTTCGTATGAGGAGAGGCCCGTGTCTATTTTGGACCGGAGGAAAAAGACGCTCAAGAACAAGACTATTAACTTAGTCCGTGTTGCTTAGGGTCATCACTCTCTAGGTGAGTCAACATGGGAGCGTGAGGACGACATCCGATCGTGATACCCCTACCTGTTTGACTCGTAAGGTATAATGTCTTCCTTGTGCCTTACGCTTTCCCTTCCTTGCTTGCATTGTATGATTGTATGATTGAACTGCTTAGTGTAGCTTGTCTGTGCTTAGTATAGCTTGTCGTGGCAACCTCTAGCTCCTTGATTAAATTTCGAGGACGAAATTCTTTGAAGGTGGGTAGAGTTGTTACCCCCATTTCCTGTATTTCGTATTTGTACTCGTAATTTGATTTTTTGGCACGTATTTTATTTTCTCGACTTACGGATTTTGGTTTCTCGTAAATGGGTTTTGGACCATGACTTGGTTTTATTTTGTGGAGTTGGTTTGGTTTGGTTTGGTTCATCATGAGTGGAACACCTTAGCCTATTCTCCACCTCCATTCCATCACAACCACCCTCATTAAAACCTACCAACCTTTTCTCTCTCCTCCATAACTCCATTAATTTCTTACAACTTCTTCTTCTTCCTTCTTCCACACAACTCCCCAACTCATAGGCAAGTGCACCTTGCCATCAAATAAGCACCACTTTTTATTTGTCCATTAACTAGATTAGGCAATGGAGAACAACTTTAGAACTTGACATTTTGTGATTTGGAGCTTTCGTTTTTCTAGATCTAGGTTTTAACCATTTTCGAAAATCCTTGGTTTTGATCCATTAAACTTCGATTTTTGTATGTTTTGATGCTTCCTTGTGGAAGAGAATTCGATTTTACTCAAGTTAGAACTTTGAAAATCTAGATTTGGTTTTGATTTGGCTAAGTTATGAAGATTTGAAGTTTTTGGTGTTCTTGAGGAGTTCATCTCAGCCTTGGTGGAGGCTCTCGGCCAGTGCTCTTTAGCACTTGACCGTTTGCGCACCCCGGCCTGTGCTCTTTAGCGCATGGTCGATTGCGCATAGGCTCAGCCAGTGCTTTGCGCTGCGCTGGATTGCGCTGGCGCATGCTAGCCATGCGCAAGCCAGCCATGCGCAAAGTAACCCCTGCGCACTCGACCATTGCGCAGTCCATACTCTGCGCAGTCTACCCTTGCGCAATCCTCCCTTGCGCAATCCAATTGATGCGTAAGGCATCCCCTGTGCCCCTTTAACCCTGTGCCCCTTGACCCCCTGCGCAGTCTACCCTTGCGCAAGGTAACCCTTGCGCAAGGCAACTCTTGTGCAGCTCTTCCATGCGCAATACATACCCTGTGCAGCCCAACCCCTGACCCCCTTGCACAACCTACTTGTCTATGATGAATTGTTATTTCTTTAAGCTTGGCTCTTCTATAGTCCTGTATATATTGGTATTTTATTAGATATTTTACGTCCATTTTATATCCTTACGCCTTTTGTCACGAACTGATTTTTACTTAATATGTTTGGAATGACTATTGTACATGGCATGGTATGACAAGGAACTAGCATAACACGACAGTGACCCGTAGTGGAGCACTCCTGACAGTACCCTGACATGATTTATCTTGATAACTTGATAGTGGCCCGTGGCGGCGCACTCCTTACTTGACTTGACTTGTAACTTGTAACTTGACTCGTATAATCAACTTGACACCGTGGGTGTTCCTGCTTGCTTGCTTGTACAATCCACTTGTCTTATCTTGCATCATGTCTAGGACGTGACTTCCTGGGTACCACGGCCAGGGACTCGCGCTAAATTGGATTAGGCTAATGATTAGATCAAACTAGAACATGGAGAATTCCCAGTCACAGGCAATCTCGTTATCTGGGCACTTTAATGGACTTGTAGCTTGCCAACGAGTAGAGCACATTTCCAGCACACTGTCATGTGTTGTACCCTCTAAGTCACCTAAGGGTACATTTGTCTCCCGGGCAATGTACCCACCTATAACTCTCAACTCGCGGAAGGATAACTGGATAGTCTGCAGGGCTTGGGACTGGGAGTTTCTCACTTGCATCTTGTTAGTAATTAAGGCTTGTGATAACCCTAGTTAGTTAAAGTAGTAAGCCGTAGTAATTGCTTGGCCGCTTGTGAATGCATGATGTCCAGCCTTGTCTAAGTCTTGTCTAGCTCCAGTACCTGCTATCTCCTGAGCATGTTTGTTTTCCTTATCTTAACGATAAATGAGTAGAGACAATGAGCTATTCAGGCGAAGGGTTACAACCCCGGTCCTTATCTGGTTTAAGGATTGTAACCTGGCTCCCGGAATGGTTCTACGTCCCTAGTCGTTTATCGCTCTGTGTACTTTTATTACTTGTACTTTCCTTTTATTCTTTATGTTCTGATATGCTGGCTTTTGTTCTTATTTGTGGCCTCCTTGTGGCACTTGCTCTTTCTGGGGTTTGATCCAGCTGGTTTTGTGTGGCCAGATTTCGGAGCAGCTCCCGAGGATCTACCAAGCTTCCAGCCCAATGGTGAACACTAGAAGGAACCAGGGCTACGAGTGGGTTTTCCCTTTTTGATTCATCCACTTATATATAAATTTATTCTTTTGAGGCGTTTGCCGACGAGCACCTGTTAGCTCGATGCACATTTACTTACTGTCTGCCTACGGGTTGTAAACATGATTAACAAATCCTAGGGTTGATCATGTATGACTAAACTCTTGCTAGTCCTATCATTTTGTACGACTAGCTTCATGATCATCCAATATGTAATATTTGGGACGCCTTATATATATATTTGATGCTCTAATATCTTATAACTCAGTTAATTGCTTGAGATTGAGACAATAGGCTTGACCTTAAGAGACTGCTGGCTTGTAGTAAACCCTCATATCTAGACAGCCGTGACCGTATAGTTGAGATGTATTCTATTTCAATATACGTAGCTGGCTATGTCTGCCCCCGCTCTCTAGTATTCTGGTTCTGGGGCGTGATATGGTTTAAGTGGTGGCCCATGCAGGTCTTGTCAATCAAGAAATGTGAGGGTTTACCGAATAGATGTCTCAATCAATATTCGCCCTTGATCTCTGCTCGTATCTTCAAAATCCCTGAGATTCTTGCCCTGATCCTGTGCTTATATCATTGATCTGTCCTGGTTCTTTCCTTATTGTTCTCTGTGTCGTCTTCTTCAGCGGTACTGTACCTGGTCCTACCGATCGACGAGGTGGAGCATTTCCCGTGGATCAGCAGCAACCTGGAGATCAAGCCCAGCATTCCGGAGTCGCCTCCAGAGTGATACCCACTGGAGGACAGTCACCAGTTCGGCCCGTCCAGCCCGCAGAGCCAGATGATGGTACCTTAGTAGGCCTCATCAGAACCTTGATAGCTTCCCAGGATCGTCGATGCGACGCCCTGCACCAGACAGTTCAAGATGCTTTGACCTGAGGTGGACATTCAGGGAACCAGGCGGCCAACAGTTTCAAGCGATTGAACCCTCCTTTCTTCGGCGGCAGCGAGGATGCGATTGCCGCGGATGCATGGCTTCAGGATACCGAGGTAATTCTGGAAGCAGCTAGGACACCCGAGAATGAGAAGGTGGCGGTGGTACGCCTGCAGTTGTTGGACTTGGCTCGCAGTTGGTGGGCGGTGCAAGCCATGGGATTAGTGGCACCCATTGCTTGGGCGACGTTCAGAGAGAGATTCAAGACAAAGTACTTTGATGCGGTGGCACGGTACGACCTGCAGACCAGATTTACCAACTTGAAGCAAGGAGGCAGAACAGTCGACAGTTATGCATCTGAGTTTTCTAGACTCAGTAGGTTTACCCCCACCTTGGTGGTGACCGAGTTTGATAGGGCCCAGCGATTCCAGCAGGGGCTGTATTTGGAGATCTTGTTGGCTGTTGAACAGTTCGAGCACCAGACGTTCGATGCAGTATTGAGGGCAGCTAGGAGGCATGAGTACACCTCCCAGAGGATCGTGGATAGGACCGGAGGCAGGAAGCGGTCCCACTGTCAGATGCACCAATCATCAGCTCCAGCCCCGACAGCTAGGGGATTGACCATTGGAACTCCGAGGCGGGCGACCTCAGTGACGTCGGTTCAGCATTCAACCCCGACGTATCCGCAGCAGCAGAAGCAGAAGCAGTCTTCCGCGGTGGGATGTTCGCATTGCGGGAAGCCGGGCCATGTAGTGGCAGAGTGTCGTAGGGCGCAGGGATTGTGCCTGGCTTACGGAGGAGCAGATCATAAGATATGGACCTGCCCGAATAGGGGAGGTCCATCATCATCCAACCTTTCTAGTTCTTCGGTGAGAGGACCAGCCCCAGTTCCAGTCCAGTAGCAGCAGCAACAGCAGTACCCGAGGCCATTGGCGCCCCAGGCCCAGGCCTTCTAGCAGTAGTTCACCCAGGCTCCAGCACAGACTCGACAGAGGGGTTCCCAGCAGAGAGGACCCGCAGCTAGAGGTCAGGCTATGATGATGACCATGGAAGAAGAAGTTGCACCAGGTGAGGTAGTGGCAGGTACTATTCTCGTCAACACCTTTCCAGCATCTGTATTATTTGATTCTGGTGCATCGCATTCATTCATGTCTGCACGATTTGCGACACGGATAGGATTGGAGCCCGAGTCATTATCAGTGAGGCTCAATATACTTACTGGTAATGGTCTTGTGGGAGTAGATCGAGTGTTTTCCTCGTGTCGGATCGTAGTTAGCGGTAGAGAGTTCTCCGCTAGGCTCATAGAGTTCCCTATGGTAGACTATGATGTAGTCCTAGGCATGGATTGGTTGAGGAACCATTATGCTAGGATAGACTGCCATGTTGGCAGAGTTGTCTTTAGTATTTCCGGAGAGCCAGAGTTTTTATTTTCCAGAGGCACAGTAGAGCCATCTCCTCCAGTATTGCGGATGGCAGTAGCAGCAGTGCAGTTGCCCCAGATAGTTGAAGATTTTCCAGATGTCTTCCCAGAGGAACTTCCAGGGATGCCACCAGAGCGGGAGATCGAGTTCACCATTGACTTGATTCCCGGGACAGCACCAGTATCAGAGCGAGTCTACAGAATGGCGCCTTCAGAGTTGGAGATTTTGTACAAGATGATTGAAGAACTTAGAACCAAGAGATTCATTCGTGCTAGTGGATCGCCTTGGGGAGCCCCGATGCTTCTTGTGAAAAAGAAGGATGGTACGTCCAGGCTATGTGTAGATTATCGTACCTTGAACTCAGTGACAATCAAGAACAGATACCCTCTCCCGAGGATAGATGACTTGTTTGATCAACTCAAGGGGCTTCAATTTTCTCGAAGATAGACTTGCGGTCAGGATACCACCAGATCAGGGTCAGAGAGCAGGACATCCCGAAGACGGCGTTCAGATTTAGGTACGGGCATTGGGAGTTTCTAGTTATGCCCTTTGGAGTGACCAATGCGTCGGCAGTGTTCATGGACCTCATAAACCGTATTTTCATGCCTTACTTGGATCAGTTTGTGATAGTGTTCCTTGATGACATCCTGGTCTACAGCAAGAGTGAAGCAGAGCATGAGGAGCATCTCAGGATCGTCCTTCAGACGCTTAGGGAGCACCAAATGTACGCCAAGTTCAGTAAATGCGAGTTCTGGCTCGATCGCATTTCTTACTTGGGTCACATCATTACCAGAGGAGGAGTGGAAGTGGATCTCCAGAAGATTGTGGCTATCGAGGCATGGCCAGTACCCAGCTCAGTGGCAGAAGTTCGCAGCTTTCTTGGATTGGCCGGCTACTACCGGCGGTTCGTCTCCGATTTTGCAAGGATTTTAGCGCCGATGACCCAGTTGACCCGCAAGGATGTGTCGTTCGTTTGGACAGCAGAATGTCAGGAATCATTTGAGAAGTTGAAGCGAGGTTTGATAACGGCTCCCATTCTCACCCTTCCAAATGGGACCGGAGGATTCACAGTTTATTGCGACGCTTCAGGCAGAGGATTGGGATGTGTTTTGATGCAACATGGGAAGGTAATTGCTTATGTGTTACGTCAACTCCGTGATCATGAGAAGAATTACCCGACCCAAGACTTGGAGCTAGCAGCAGTAGTATTTGCACTTAAGTTATGGAGGTACTACTTGTACGAAGACAGAGTGGAGATATTTACTGATCATAAGAGCCTGAAGTATGTTTTCACCCAGAAGGATCTTAATATGCGGCAGAGAAGATGGCTCGAGCTACTGGTGGACTACGATGTGGATTTGCAGTATCATTCAGGAAAGGCCAACATTATAGCAGATGCGTTGAGCCGGAGTTTATTTCCTGACGGCGCAACCAGAGTAATTGTCGGATCTTCAGAAGATGGGTATAGAAGTTGTCCTCCCTTCCAATATGGCCCTGATGGCCAGCCTACAGATTCAGTCCACCGTAGTTGAGAGGATCCGGACCGCACAGTTAACAGATTCCAAGATTCAGCGGCTCAGAGCAGAGTGCGAGGCAGGGAGAAGGCCAGAGTTATGTATTCATGAGGATGGTACACTTCGACACGGCACACGTCTTTGTGTACCCAGTGGAGATATCAGACAGGAAGTCATGGCAGAGGCTCACAGTTCGCAGTATTCCATCCACCCAGGCAGCACGAAGATGTACCGAGATTTCGTCAACACTTTTGGTGGAATGGTATGAAGAGGGAGATAGCCCGGTATGTCTCTCGATGTTTGGTTTGCCAATAAGTCAAGGCTGAACATCAGAGGCCAGCTGGACTTCTTCAACCTTTACCGATCCCAGAATGGAAATGGGAACACATAACCATGGATTTCGTGACTGGGTTACCCAGATCTCCGGCAGGCAGAGATGCTATTTGGGTCATTGTAGACAGGCTTACCAAGGTGGCACACTTTCTTCCATTTAGAGTTGGACAGTCGACGGCGCAGCTAGCAGAGATGTATCTCAGGCAGATCGTCAGACTTCACGGAGTGCCAGTCAGCATAGTATCAGACAGGGATACGAGATTCACATCGCACTTCTGGCGCAGTCTTTATCAAAGTTTGGGGACTCGTCTCAAGTTCTGCTCAGCGTATCATCCGCAGATAGATGGGCAGTCAGAGCGTACTATACAAACTCTCGAAGATATGTTACGGTCATGTACCCTTGACTTCGGTGGTTCGTGGGAGGATCACCTGCACCTGGTGGAATTCTTGTACAACAACAGTTATCAGGCCAGTATCCAGATGGCACCCTTCGAGGCTCTTTATGGCAGAAAGTGTAGATCCCCGTTAGCATGGGACGATGTCGGAGAGAGGCAGATGCTCGGTCCAGAACTGATTTCTCAGACGGTTGAAGTGGTCAGGAAAGTCAGAGATCACCTCCGAGTTGCTCAGGATCGCCAGCGCTATTGGGCCGATGCTCATCGGCGTCCCTTAGAATTTGCCGTCGGCGGCCATGTATTCCTTAGGATCTCGCCTACCCGCGGCGTCATTCGTTTTGGCGTACGGGAAAAGCTTAGTCCTAGGTATATAGGGCCGTTCGATATTCTGGAGCGAGTAGGCGATGTGTCCTATCGTCTCGCTCTTCCGCCGTCGCTAAGTGAGGTACATGATGTATTCCATGTATCCCAATTAAGATGGTACATCCCGGACCCGAGCCATATCCTAGATCATTCGGAATTGGTTGTTGGTACCAACCTTTCGTATGAGGAGAGGCCCGTGTCTATTTTGGACCGGAGGGAAAAGACGCTCAAGAACAAGACTATTAACTTAGTCCGTGTTGCTTGGGGTCATCACTCTCTAGGTGAGTCAACATGGGAGCGTGAGGACGACATCCGATCGCGATACCCCTACCTGTTTGACTCGTAAGGTATAATGTCTTCCTTGTACCTTACGCTTTCCCTTCCTTGCTTGCATTGTATGATTGTATGATTGAACTGCTTAGTGTAGCTTGTCTGTGCTTAGTATAGCTTGTCGTGGCAACCTCTAGCTCCTTGATTAAATTCCGAGGACGGAATTCTTTGAAGGTGGGTAGAGTTGTTAGCCCCATTTCCTGTATTTCGTATTTGTACTCGTAATTTGATTTTTTGGCACGTATTTTATTTTCTCGACTTGCGGATTTTGGTTTCTCGTAAATGGGTTTTGGACCATGACTTGGTTTTATTTTGTGGAGTTGGTTTGGTTTGGTTTGGTTCATCATGAGTGGAACACCTTAGCCTATTCTCTACCTCCATTCCATCACAACCACCCTCATTAAAACCTACCAACCTTTTCTCTCTCCTCCATAACTCTATTAATTTCTTACAACTTCTTCTTCTTCCTTCTTCCACACAACTCCCCAACTCATAGGCAAGTGCACCTTGCCATCAAATAAGCACCACTTTTTATTTGTCCATTAACTAGATTAGGCCATGGAGAACAACTTTAGAACTTGATATTTTGTGATTTGGAGCTTTCATTTTTCTAGATCTAGGTTTTAACCATTTTCGAAAATCCTTGGTTTTGATCCATTAAACTTCGATTTTTGTATGTTTTGATGCTTCCTTGTGGAAGAGAATTCGATTTTACTCAAGTTAGAACTTTGAAAATCTAGATTTGGTTTTGATTTGGCTAAGTTATGAAGATTTGAAGTTTTTGGTGTTCTTGAGGAGTTCATCTCAGCCTTAGTGGAGGCTCTCGGCCAGTGCTCTTTAGCACTTGACCGTTTGTGCACCCCGGCCTGTGCTCTTTAGCGCATGGTCGATTGCGCATAGGCTCAGCCAGTGCTTTGCGCTGCGCTGGATTGCGCTGGCGCAAGCTAGCCATGCGCAAGCCAGCCATGCGCAAAGTAACCCCTGCGCACTCGACCATTGCGCAGTCCATACTCTGCGCAGTCTACCCTTGCACAATCCTCCCTTGCGCAATCCAATTGATGCGCAAGACATCCCCTGTGCCCCTTTAACCCTGCGCCCCTTGACCCCCTGCGCAGTCTACCCTTGCGCAAGGTAACCCTTGCGTAAGGCAACTCTTGTGCAGCTCTTCCATGCGCAGTACATACCCTGCGCAGCCCAACCCCTGACCCCCTTGCACAACCTACTTGTCTATGATTAATTGTTATTTCTTTAAGCTTGGCTCTTCTATAGTCCTGTATATATTGGTATTTTATTAGATATTTTACGTCCATTTTATATCCTTACGCCTTTTGTCACGAACTGATTTTTACTTAATATGTTTGGAATGACTATTGTACATGGCATGGTATGACAAGGAACTAGCATAACACGACAGTGACCCGTAGTGGAGCACTCCTGACAGTACCCTGACATGATTTATCTTGATAACTTGATAGTGGCCCGTGGCGGCGCACTCCTGACTTGACTTGACTTGTAACTTGTAACTTGACTCGTATAATCAACTTGACACCGTGGGTGTTCCTGTTTGCTTGCTTGTACAATCCACTTGTCTTATCTTGTATCATGTCTAGGACGTGACTTCCTGGGTACCACGGCCAGGGACTCGTGCTAAATTGGATTAGGCTAATGATTAGATCAAACTAGAACATGGAGAATTCTCAGTCACAGGCAATCTCGTTATCTGGGCGCTTTAATGGACTTGTAGCTTGCCGACGAGTAGAGCACATTTCCAGCACACTGTCATGTGTTGCACCCTCTAAGTCACCTAAGGGTACATTTGTCTCCCGGGCAATGTACCCACCTATAACTCTCAACCCGCGGAAGGATAACTGGATAGTCTGCAGGGCTTGGGACTGGGAGTTTCTCACTTGCATCTTGTTAGTAATTAAGGCTTGTGATAACCCTAGTTAGTTAAAGTAGTAAACCGTAGTAATTGCTTGGCCACTTGTGAATGCATGATGTCCAGCCTTGTCTAAGTCTTGTCTAGCTCCAGTACCTGCTATCTCCTGAGCATGTTTGTTTTCCTTATCTTAACGATAAATGAGTAGAGACAATGAGCTATTCAGGCGAAGGGTTACAACCCCGGTCTTTGTCTGGTTTAAGGATTGTAACCTGGCTCCCGGAATGGTTCTACGTCTCTAGTCGTTTATCGCTCTGTGTACTTTTATTACTTGTACTTTCCTTTTATTCTTTATGTTCTGATATGCTGGCTTTTGTTCTTATTTGTGGCCTCCTTGTGGCACTTGCTCTTTCTGGAGTTTGACCCAGCTGGTTTTGTGTGGCCAGATTTTGGAGCAGCTTCCGAGGATCTACCAAGCTTCCAGCCCAATGGTGAACACTAGAAGGAACCAGGGCTACGAGTGGGTTTTCCCTTTTTGATTCACCCACTTATATGTAAATTTATTCTTTTGAGGCATTTGCCGACGAGCACCTGTTAGCTCGATGCACATTTACTTACTGTCTGCCTACGGGCTGTAAACATGATTAACAAATCCTAGGGTTGATCATGTATGACTGAACTCTTGCTAGTCCTATCATTTTGTACGACTAGCTTCATGATCATCCAATATGTAATATTTGGGACGCCTTATATATATATATTTGATGCTCTAATATCTTGTAACTCAGTTAATTGCTTGAGATTGAGAAAATAGGCTTGACCTTAAGAGACTGCTGGCTTGTAGTAAACCCTCATATCTAGACAGCCGTGACCGTATAGTTGAGATGTATTCTATTTCAATATACGTAGCTGGCTATGTCTGCCCCCGCTCTCCAGTATTCTGGTTCTGGGGCGTGACAACATTTAAGCTAACTTGGTCAACTATCTAGGATTTGGTCATATTCTAGTTAACTACCTATTGGGTCCATTCTAGGTCAATCTATAGGGTATCTCAACCATAGGCTTGGATACTAAGATATTATATATAGATATACCATATATAATATACCATTACATATCATATATACTATATATGAAAGTAAGCCCTCATATAACCATTACCCATATATAGATGAACCCTCAACTATATCTATATAACTTAATACTCATATATATCTATATAGGTCTAGCACACTATATAGGTATAGACTCATATTTATACATAGTATACCACCCACAATATATCTATATCAAAACCCCTCCTATATATATAACATAACCTATATCATATATATATAGCCTAGCAACAATATAGCATATATATATATATATATATATATATATATAAATATATATATATATATATATATATATATATATATATATATATATATATATATATATATATATATATATATATATATATAAGGTAATCACAATTACCTATATAAAGTATATAATTTATAGCATGAATCTATATCGTAGATGACATACCTATACCTATATGCATAAGTATCACCATACAACAAGTTTCCTCCAACCCCACTACTCTAACTTAGGCTAATAGGACATATCCTATAGCTATTCTCTGATACACTTAATCTCTAATACATTATAATTGACACTAACTTAAGGGTACTCTTGGATATCCAAACTCTCACTCTATCAAGGCTCTCTAGCCCCACCCTCTTATTGCTGTCACAGGATACCAACCCTACTCCATCATTAACACAAATATCCTCCTTTACTCTAAATGGCATTCACTTATACTGACACAAACACCATCCCTCTAAACCTCATAATACATTACTTGCAAACCCCAAATCTATCAAATACTATCCCAATTGGTACACACACACACACACACACACACACACACATATATATATATATATATATATATATATATATATATATATAGAGAGAGAGAGAGAGAGAACCAAGTGAGTTTGAGTGTCAAAATGAGAGTGAAACCAAGTGCCAACCCGTGTCTCAGAGATGTGTCAACCAGTGTCCTACACAAGTGTCCTAAACGTGTCCAATTGGTGACAAAACTTGTGTCCAAATCGTGTCAAAACTTGGTGTCGAACACAGTATCAGAGACTGTGTTCAGTGGTCTCGTGTAGTAGTGTAGAGCAGTCCAGGGACTCGTGTGTCCAACCACGTGTCTCATGGTCGTGTCAGATAATAGCCTAGGTCTAGGGATACGTGTCCCATAGCCTGAATCGTGTCCACGTATCCAGGAACTGGACACGAAGTGTCCAAACATCAAAATCGAGAAGTATCAGAAAACTGTGAAGAAACAGGCCTCGTGCAGCCATGTCGAGCAGTCTAGGTTACGACACGAAGCACGTGAGGTCTCGTGCACGTGTCCATAGGTAGATGGGGTCTAGGGCTAGGGGGTCGATACAGTAAATCATATCATTTCTGTGTTGTGTCGCATGTGTGTGTGCGTATCAGTGCTCGAATTCGTGTGTGTGCAATGTAGGCAAAATTCAGTGCAAGTTGAATTTCTCCCAAACCACTCAATGAAACCCCACGAAACTTGGTCAACATTGTGTCAGTCACGTGTCCTACGTGTCCATCAATTTTGGTGTCACCAAGTATCGTGTCGTGTCTGATATGGACACGGGGCAGTAGGGCACTGTACATGTGTCTCGTGCTGCGTGTCCAATCCAAATTTGGACACAAAAATGACACAAAATTGTACTCAGTCTTTACGAAAATTAAACCACACATATAGCGCTATTCAAATCTGAAATTAGTTTTGAAAAATAAGAAGAAAATTTTTATTGAGGCATTTCATCAAACACCTAGATAATCACTCCGATATTTATGCGATACGCATATCAAATGAACTCTAATTCCTACCAAACATGACCTACAGGTCCATGGTGCCTAGATGCATGCATCTATAAAGAAAAAACAGAAATTTAAATGAGTTTGGGGCTATTACCTATTGAGAGTGAGATCTCAATGAAAAGCCCTAGAAAAGAGGTCCTTCTTCCAATTTGCTATGGTCCAAAGCTCCCAAATCCTTTCTAGCTAGCTTCTATAGACCTCCTCTATACTAGGGGAGTGTGATGCAAAAGAGTAGGCTCAATTTGGAGTTGATTTGGTAAAAGGGGGTGAATTTGGGGAAGAACTCTAAATTAGGGTTTATAGGTTTAATGAAAGAGGCAAGGGGGTGTCAATATGTGTTTATATAGGGGTGGGGATCCCTTGATGGCAGCCAAGAATCATTTCTAGGGCTCGGGTTCAGTTTCATGAGGTTTGAAGGCCTCTAGCTAGTTCAATTCAAGCCTTCATAGGAAAGGTCCAAGGGAAATAGGGTTCAAGCTAAATATCTTGATCAAATATCTTTCCTAAGCAAATATCTAGATATTACTAACCTTGTCATGATGGAAGCTTCTAATCTAATATCTAGGCTCATGACTAATATATAGGTTAGGACAATTCTAGGTTAAGGCTTAACAAATAGATTAGCACATAATTAGTTAATCAAAATTTATTTTCATTAGAAGTCAAAAATGACCAAAATATCCTTAACCTAAAAAGTGGAAATTAGTCAATCTAATCACATGGTTAGGTCTCCATGGTCATGGTTAGTCTCTAGGTCAAGTAATTCTAGGGTTACACTAGCAAAACACCAAAATCGCAATTCACAGATTTAAATAGTTTTAAATTAATTAAAAATTACTAAAAATCATAACATGAATTAAATCTTATTATTAAATGATTATAATTACAAAAGTTCAAAATTACCTTTATTTTAGAAAAGTGGTGGTTACAAGTCTACCCCCTTAGAAGAATTTTGTCATCAAAATTTAAAGTGGTCGTACTCCTTCTAGGTCAAACCCCCAATCAATTAAAGTCTCTAAATAATTCAATTCGATAATCATATGCATCTGTCCAAAATTATGATACTCCGAATCTTCATCAAACTAGTAAGCAAGGCTACGATATATCATAGAGTTCCCAACTAAGGTACATACCTCTAGAATTATGGTATTTAAAATTTTTGCATTGCCGCATGCTTGGCTGCGAAAACCTTAAATTCCTACACCCGAAAAATACGTCCAAAATCAGACTATATGTTCTCACTATGCTAGCTAATATGACTATAGAAGACTCTAGATTTCATAACTAAGACGACCTAGCCCATACGACTTATCTTGGTAGAAATCAAATTATCATTAAATACTAAGTATCCAATTTATCAACAAATAGAAGAAGGTAGACAGTAACTGTCGGAATCGAATTTCAAGATAGTTATAATGAGGCAAAAGTAGGAATGGAATCGAGAAGAACAGAACCTGCAAGCATCCCTCCTATTGTCTGTGCATCCTCGACTGTCATGGCGAAAGCTCGCTCCTGCTGGCCTCCTCCTCTGGCCTGCTGCTGATGCTGGACAAACCTCTGCTGCTGAGTCTGCAACAGTGGTCCCCTCTGCTGCCCTGTCGGAGCCCTAGCTCCTGTTGCTGCCTGAGCCAATGGTGTCAGGTTCTTGGAATACTCCCTATACTGATGTTCCACTGCACCAAAAAGTAAACACCTGCCTAGTCTTTTTCGACAGTCATTCTACCATTGGCCTGGCTTCTTACAGAAGTTGCACATAGCATCTTGCTGCTGCCTGGGTGCCTGATGGTAAAGTGCATGTCCCTGGTCCTGAAACTGCTGCTGAATAGGCCTCTGCTACTGCTGAATCTGTATGTGAGGCCTCTTAGCCGAACCTCCACTGCTAGTGGCTACATCAATATATCGACCTCTCTTCAGTTTCATCCCTAGGTCGTCCTCCGCTGCCATAGTTCTTGCTAGAAGCTCCTTAAAAGTAGAATCCTGGCCACTCTTGGTCAAAGACCTGACCTTTCTGATCAAGCCCCTGTGGTACTTCATCGCCTTCGTCGCCTCGCTGAGATCCTCAATAAATTTGCTCAGATGACAGAACTCTCCAGTGTACTCCTCGACTGTCTGGTTCCCCTGAACCAGACTCAAACTGCTGCTCCAAGCCTCCCAGTGCTACGTCTGGAAAGAACTTCTTCTTGAAGAGCTTCTTGAAAGCTCCCCATGTCTGCCCCTCCATTTCCACTCTGGGGTCTGTCTGGTACCATGTCCTGGCAAGGTCCTGCATCTGGATGTCCGTCGCCTCTATCTGTATTCCTGCTGGTATCAGTACCAGTCGGAAGATCTCCTCGATATGCTCGATCCAGTCGTCGGCATAAAGAATCCCTTCGGTACCTCAAAAATCTCTTGGATGCATCTTCTAAAAATCCTGGATACCCGGCGTCCTCGACTGATACTGCTGAACCTGCCCTCCATGTGATTGGGCAGTCACCATCTTCACTGTCGTCCTGACCAGCTGGTGGGCATCGTCTATGCCCTGTCGGAAGTCAGCAGACTGGCATTGTTGCTGGTGCTGCTGTGTGTCCATCAACTGCTGGAAGAAGGCAAAGAGGTGTGCTGCATCTACCGATCCTGAAGGTGGCTGTTGCTGAAACATATCTGGGATGACGGGGGTAGGCCTCCGAACAGGTGGAGGTGAACCCCCGATTACGGAAGAAGCTCCAACATGAGAAGTAATAAGGGGAGCTGCGGTCCCAGGGTCTAATTGAACCGAACGAGAGGTGGCAGACCTCTCGACAGTATCTCCCCGGCCGGAGCGATGAGATCGTGTCTCCATCACCATCCTGAAGACAGATCAAACAAGAAAATCAATACTGAGAAAGAAGCGATATAATCAAAGGAGGATAGTTTATTTCAAGAGGAAGCAATTATCAGCAAGAATTTAGATGGCATGAATTTAGATAAGAGTTTTTCCTAAATGTGATTGAGTACCTCAAAAGTTATATCCTATATCCTACTGTAGGCTGTAGTGATACTCTAGTTTGAGTACCACTACGAAATTGCACTAGTTGCGACTCTCGAGACCTGCATGGGCCACCACTAAAAATGTGTCATGATTCGCACCCAGTGTAGGGGCACGAAAAGTGGGTACGTCCAGCCTACGTTGCAGTGTCAACGGTAGAACACTGTTCTAGGTCACTATCATAAACTAAATATAATATGATATACTCTCCGAATAGAGGACAAATCACATAAGGTACAACTCAATCACAAATTTAGAGATGGAAATAGCACGATATGATAGATAGAAAATCACAAAAGAGAAATACAAACAGAAGGAAAATAAGTCTAAGTGTCTAAACGACACAACATCTCAAACATTCAAATAATACAAACTCAGAAGTCAATACAAATATCAAGAACTAAGGCAAAACCTAGCTAATCTAGTCTAAGCAGTAGGGATGGCGTCCTCAGCTAGAGCTGGATCCTCTTGTGGGTCCAACTCACAGGTGTCGTCTAGATGGGCTCCATAATAGGTTAGGCAGAAGTACTCAGTGTCATCTGTAATATTTTTAACAGGTCCAGTCAGGACAGGAGCGAATACATAACACTGAAACATGATCATATCATGACGAAATATATAAAACAGGCAGTAGAGTAAACTATAATGAAAATTGTAAGACGTGTACAAGAATAGTGTAAAATAGACAATCTGAGTAGAAGAGACAGTTTGTATATAAAATAAGAACTGTAAGTAATATAAGTGATTAGAGCACAAGATGGTAATGTAAACAGGCTGGGATATACAATAAAACGGAACTCTATTATACGTGAGAGCATAATGGACATATACAATATTTTTTACAATAGGGGATTTGATCACATAACCATTTCCTACTCACCCTCCCCAATCAATAAACAATAATCCAGTCAAGTTATGTTGCCTGTATATTAGTTTATCCATGGGCTCATGTGATCATGAGAGTACAAGATGCACAAGAGTATACATGAATTGGGGTGTACAAGAAATACAATATGTTCATGAAAAGTGCATGACAATATGTATTTGATGTACCCGAGGGGGATAACATCACAAGACAAGATCCATAGGGTAGTGGTTCGTGATAACAATCGTGACATTATCAAGTAATTTATTTAAAGCATGAATATAAGTTCTAGCAAGTATAAAAATGATCAAAGCATATACTCGCCTGAGATACTGAGTGACTGTGAAAATAGATGTCTGAACTGAGGTGCCCGAGTCCTAAATAGAGCACACAGGTTATGATGTAATCAAGAAGATAATATTTGAAATTTACAATTTATTCTATTTGATTCTAGGTCATTCCAGGCCAAAGTCAACTCTTGGTCAACAATCTAGTCAAACTAGGTCAACATCTAAGCTAATTTGGTCAACTGTCTAGGGTAGTATATATATATATATATATATATATATAAAATATATATACTACCCTAGGTATATATATATATATATATATATATATATATATATATATATATATATATATATATATATATATATATATATATATATATATATATATATATATATAGACATAAGGTAATCACAATTACCTATATAAACTATATAATTTATAGCATGAATCTATATCATAGATGATATACTTATACCTATATGCATAAGTATCACCATACAACAAGTTTCCCCCAACCCCACTACTCTAACTTAGGCTAATAGGCCATACCCTATAGCTATTCTCTGATACACTTAATCTATAATACGTTATAATTGACACTAACTTAAGGGTACTCTAGGATATCCTAAACTCTCACTCTAACAAGGCTCTCAAGCCCCACCCTCTTCTTGTTGTCACAGGATACCAACCCTACTCCATCATTAACACAAATATCCTCCTTTACTCTAAATGGCATTCACTTATACTGACACAAACACCATCCCTCTAAACCTCATAATACATTACCTACAAACCCCTAATTTATCAAACACTATCCCAACTAGTATATATATATATATATATATATATATATATATATATATATATATATATATATATATATATATATATATATATAAAGAGAGAGAGAGAGAGAGAGAGAGAGAGAGAGAGAGAGAGAGAAAGAGAACCAAGTGAGTTTGAATGTCAAAATGAGAGTGAAACCAAGTGCCAACCCGTATCTCAGAGATGTGTCAACCAGTGTCCTACACAAATGTCCTAAACGTGTCCAATTGGTGATAAAACTTGCGTCCAAATCGTGTCAAAACTAGGTGTCAAACACAGTATCAGAGAATGTGTTCAATGGTCTCGTACAGTAGTGTCGAGCAGTCCAGGGACTCGTGTGTCCAACCATGTATCTCTTGGTCGTGTCAGATGATAGCCTAGGTCTAGGGATACGTATCCCATAGCCTGAATAGTGTCCACGTGTCCAGGAACTGGACACGAAGTGTCCAAATAGCAAAATTGAGAAGTATCAGAAAATAGTGAAGAAACATGCCTCGTGCGGCCATGTCAAGCAGTCTAGGTCACGACACGAAGCACGTGAGGTCTTGTGCACGTGTCCATAGGTAGATGGGGTCTAGGGCTAGGGGTCGACATACCAAATTATGTCAATTCTGTGTCGTGTCACGTGTGTGTGCGCGTATCAGTGCACGAATTCCTGTGTGTGCAATGTAGGCAAAATTCAGTACGAGTTGAATTTCTCCCAAACCACTCAATGAAACCCCACGACACTTGGTCAACATAGTGTCAGTCACGTGTCCTACGTGTCCATCAATTTTGGGGTCACGAAGTGTCATGTCATGTCTGATATGGACACGGGGCAGCAGGGTACTGTGCACGTGTCTCGTACTGCGTGTCCAATCCAAATTTGGACACGAAGACGACACGAAATCGTGCTTAGTCTTCACGAAAATTAAATCACACATATAGCGCTATTCAAATATGAAATTAGTTTTGAAAAATAAGAAGAAAATGTTTATTGAGGCATTTCATCAAACACCTAGATAATCACTCCGATACTAATGCGGTACGCATATCAAATGAACTCTAATTCCTACCAAACTTGACCTACAGGCTGCATGCATCTATGAAGAAAAAAATAGAAATTTGAATAAGTTTGGGGCTATTACCTATCGAGAGTGAGATCTCAATGAAAAGCCCTATGAAAGTGGTCCTTCTTCCAATTTGCTATGGTCCAAAGCTCCCAAATCCTTTCTAGGTAGCTTTTATAGACCTCCTCTACACTAAGGGAGTGTGATGCAAAAGAGTAGGCTCAATTTGGAGTTGATTTGGTGAAATGGAGTGAATTTGGGGAAGAACTCTAAATTAGGGTTTGTAGGTTCAATGAAAGAGGCAAAGGGGTATCAATATGTATTTATATAGGGGTGGGGATCCCTTGATGGAAGCCAAGAATCATTTCTAGGGTTAGGGTTAAGTTTTATGAGGTTTGAAGGCCTCTAGCTAGTTCAATTCAAGCCTTCATAGGAAAAGCCCAAGGGAAATAGGGTTCAAGCTAAATATCTTGATCAAATATCTTTCCTAAGCAAATATCTAGATATTACTAACCTTGTCATGATGGAAGCTTCTAATCTAATATCTAGGCTCATGACTAATATCTAGGTTAGGGTAATTCTAGGTTAAGGCTTAACAAATATATTAGCACATAATTAATTAATCAAAATTTATTTTCATTAAAAGTCAAAAATGACCAAAATACCCTTAACCTAAAAAGTAGTAATTAGTCAATCTAATCACATGGTTAGGTCTCTATGGTCATGGTTAGTCTCTAGGTCAAGTAATTCTAGGGTTACACTAGCAAAACACCAAAATCACAATTCACAGATTTAAATAGTTTTAAATTAATTAAAAATTACTAAAAATCATAACATGAATTAAATCTTATTATTAAATGATTATAATTACAAAAGTTTAAAATTATTCTTATTTTAGAAAAGTGGTGGCTACACCACCTTAAATATTATTTTCCCCCTTCGTGCTTGATAGAGAGGTTAGAAAGATGACTCATGTTAAGTTATATATGTTATATTGTTCAAATCACCCTACTAGTTGAACACTTATAAGCCAGATAAAATACCGCATGACCTATCATTTCTTTTGTCCTCGTATACCATTAAAGAGGATACTAAGAGGATTACTGTGACTACAGAGCTTAGAGATTTATATCCCTTTTTGGTTGGGCAAAACTTTAGACAAGAAGACAGTAGTACGACAGTATAGGCATGAATACCGAACAAGGTTTAGATTCTCAAAGAACTTGAACTATCTAGGTTTTTTTTCATCGTTATCTAGTGTACTTATATTTTAGAACTATCTTTACTGACGCCGCTATTATAGCTTAGATTTTGCAAGCTTATTCTTTTATCAAGCTTGTTCAAGACATGTTTATTGGGGATGCCCGCTAGCATATTGTCTAATTAGAATCAATATGTTATGGTCTGATCAACCATAGTGCACTTGGTTCGCTCTTCATATGAATATCCCACGTAGATTGAGATATAAAGGTATCTAGGATCTTATCCGCGACTGCATTGACAATTCCTTCTTGAATTATTCATTCTCCTTTGAAATTGCATATTTGTATTCCATAACATCTTCTTGGAACACTTATTATTTTTGCCTTTCACTAATTTGGAAAGACAAATGCTCGTATTTGATAGGTAGATAAGGAGTATCCCCCATGGCCATGATAGTTGTATACACGAGCATAGCTACCATCGGCTAGTCGTGTGACTACAACCTTGCCTTGAGTTACTCGTTCTCCCCTCGACCCTAAAACTGCTATTGTGACCTTCTAGTCAATTGAAATTAAGAATGATTAGAATCGTACCTTGGTTAAAACACCAATCCAGGAGATTATCTATTATAGAGGAACTAATTATTATGAGTCTCTAATTATTTTTCTCGTAATTTTTGTGTTAACTTGTAACCCGTCTGCCTTAACTCATCCCTTACCCGAACAAGCCTTACAGTTTATACATGAGATGAATAGACAAAAGCAAGGACAAGCATTTACCATGACTATGATAGACACCTATCCCGAGAGTAGGGATCCAACAGGTATTATTCTAGTTATAAAATTTTATTAGCAAGATATGACTTAGCATTAGAACAACACATTCATTCATAGCCACTAGCTTTGCCACTAGACACATCATTTCCATCACATCTTTATCTAAAAATATTAGAATCCTCACTGGAGGAGTTGTACCTGTTAGTAGTATTTGTAGACTTTGTCCTGTAGTAATATATGGTAGGGAGATGAAAGCACGGTTTCTTGTATTTCCTATACCAACTTTCGATGTAGTTCTTGGAATGGACTGGTTAAGCCAGTACTTTGCCCTTATAGACTGCCATAGGGGTAGTATCTTCTTTAGACCCCCGAATGAGACAGAGTTTGAGTTCACCAAGAAAGAAGGAGAGAGTATTGATTCACCCACATTAAGGACTCACATGATGATGTAGGATACCCCTCAACACCTTGTCATCTCTGAGTTCGAAGATGTATTCCCCGAAGATTTGTCGGGACTGCCGCCTGACCGAGACATCGAGTTTTCTATTGAGCTTATTCCGGGATCCGAGCCTATTTTATCTCAAGTATATCGACTAGCACCGAAGGAGTTGGAAGAGATGAAGATGCAGATAGACGACTTGCTGGAGAAAGGCTTCATTCGTGCCAGTGCATCACCATAGGGAGCACCTGTTCTTTTTGTGCCAAAGAAAGACAGGATAATGTGCATGTGTATCAACTATAGAGCCTTGAATGCAGTGACGATGAAAAACAAGTACCCCTTGCCGCGCATAGACGATCTATTCGATCGATTGAGTAGAGCAAAAGTATTCTCCAAGATCGAATTACGATCGGGCTATCATCAATTGAAGGTTTGGAAGGAAGATATTCCGAAGACGACAATTCAATCAAGGTATGGATACTACGAGTTCTTGGTCATGCCTTTCGGGCTGACCAATGCTTCCATGGTCTTCATAAATTTAATGAACAAGATCTTTCACCAATACTTAGACAAATTTGTAGTCATCTTTATAGATGATGTCTTGATTTACTCCAAGAGTCAAGAGGAGCATGAGCGACATCTAGGGATTGTTTTGGGGATCTTGAGGAATGAGTGACTTTTTGCGAAGCTTAGCAAGTGTAATTTCTTTCTCAAGAAGGTATTATTTCTTGGTCATATTGTTACTGGAGACGGTATATTGGTAGATCCTGAGAAGGTCACAGCAGTCAAGGCATGGCCCGCTCCTACACCAGCTTCCGAGGTGAGAAGTTTTTTTGGACTTGCGGGTTATTACCGAAGGTTCGTAGAAGATTTCTCTCGAATAGCGGGACCCATGACTCGACTGACTTGTAAGGACCAAGAGTTTGTATGGACAGACGAGCGTTAAGCCGCTTTTGACGATTTGAAGAAGCGTTTGACCACGACACCTATCTTGACACTACCATCGGGCCCAGAAGAATTTGTAATCTACAACGATGCATCCGGGAAGGGATTAGGATGTGTATTGATGTATCATGGTCATGTAGTAGCTTATGCATCAAGATAGTTGAGGGTGCACGAGAAGAATTATCCGACCCACGATCTAGAGCTCGCAGCAGCTATCTTTGCTTTGTAGCTATGGAGACACTACTTGTACATTGAGAATGTAGACATCTAAACTGATCATAAGAGCCTCAAGTACGTGTTCACACAAAAAGAGTTGAATATGCGACAACGACGTTGATTGGAGTTGATGAAAGATTACGAGATCGAGCTATATTATCATCCGGGCAAGGCTAATATTGTGGCAGACACATTAAGCCGTAAGCCCATGGCTCACTTCTTGACCACACAATGGAAGTTGATTGGAGACTTACAACAGCTTGGTATTGAAGTAGTATTGCCTAGAGTGGATGGCGTATTAGCCAATCTCCAAGTGCAATCATCGCTAGTAAAGAGGATCAAGGCAGCATTACCCACGGATGCTAGATTTTGACGGCTTAGATAGAGGACTGAAGCAGAAGAGAAGACGGGATTGAGGATTTATCCCGATGGGACATTACGATGCGGTGATCATATTTGGAGAGCTACGACAGGAGTTGATGACGGAAGCATACAGTTTGACTCACTCTATGAATCCCGAAGAACTAAGATGTACCGGGACTTGTGGCAGTATTATTGGTGGCACAGAATAAAGCGAAAGATAGCTTGTTTCGTGGCCAAGTGTTTGGTATGCCAACAAGTGAAGGCAGAATACCAGAGGATAGTCGGATTATTGTAGCCGCTATCCATTCTCGAGTGAAAATGGGAGCATATTACTATGGACTTCATCACGGGATTTCCTTGGAGTCCTAGTGGTCGAGATGCGGTATAGGTGATTGTTGATAGGCTTACCAAGTCAGTCCATTTCTTACCTTTTAGAGTGGGGCAGTCCACAGAAGTTTTAGCATATATGTAAATAAATTAAATAGTGAAGCTACACGGTGTACCAGTTAGCATCATGTCGGATCATGATTCGAGATTTATATCGCACTTTTGGAGGAGTATGCAAGTAAGTTTGGGTACGCGTTTGAAGTTTAGCACGGCATACCATCCGCAGACAGACGACCAGTCAGAGCATACTATTCAGACGCTAGAGGATATGTTGAGAGCGTGTATGCTTGACTTTGGCGGATCATGGGAAGACCACCTTCATCTTGTAGAGTTTTCTTACAACAATAGCTATCAAGCAAGCATTCAGATGGCTCCGTTCAAGGCATTGTATGGAAGGAAGTGTCGATCTTCTGTTTGTTGGAGTGACATAGGAGAGCGGCAGATATTGGGTCTTGATTTGGTTTTGAGTACAGTGGAGAAGGTGAAGAAGATACAAGACCACCTGCGAGCAGCGCAGGATCGACAGAAGCAGTGGACAGATAATCGTCGTCGACCTTTGGAGTTCAAGGAAGGCGACCATGTTTTCTTGAAGATATCCCCTACTAGAGGCACGATTCGATTTGGAGGACGTGGCAAGTTGAGTCCAAGATACATCGGCCCTTTCGATGCCTTGGAATATGTTGGAGAAGTTGCCTACAGATCGACATTACCACCGTCGTTAGAGAGAGTGCATGACGTATTTTATGTGTCGTAGCTGAGGAGATATGTGGCAGACAACAGTCATGTGCTCGATCACTCCGAGATCACCGTTGGACCGAGCTTGTCGTACCAAGAGCAACCAGCAGGTATCCTTGATCGCCGAGTGAAGGTGTTGCGAAATCAATCTATACCATTGGTTCGCATGGCATGGAAGCATCACTTTTCATGAGAGTCTACTTGGGAGAGAGAGGACGACATTCGGAATCGCTACCCTCACTTGTTTGAAAACCAAGGTATGGCTTTCAATTGATTAGTTTCTTTCCATTCGCATTGCATTGCATACCCCCTCGTTAGTTTTTAATTTCGAGGACGAAATTTCTTTAAGTTGGGTAGGATGTAAAACCACCAAAATTTTATTTTATTTTATAAATATTTTTGATATTATTAAAATATTAAAGAACTAAGTAAACAATTCAGGATTTATTTATTTTATACTTTTAGGATTTGCTTTATACCAAAAACTTTACAAAGATGATTTATTATGTGTAAATATTATTAGATTTACATATAAATATTGATGGTTATGAAATAGGTATTGATTTATATACGTATACCCAATTGTTCCTATATTTTTGATATACATATTTTGATATATATGTGATAGTATATATATACAGTGATATATACAATGATATATGTAAAAGTATATGCCTTAGAGAAAAGATAGGTTAATAAGCAAACAAAAGATACAAACAAACAAATACCTCCCTCCCCCGAGTAACTGTTCACATGAACAGTAACTCCTTAAACCCGACCTCAGCCTTCTCCTTTTCCAAATTTATTCTAATCTGGATCCTCCTCACATCCCACCAAAATGCAACCCTAATCCCACAAGTTAAACCGATCAAAGGTCGGCCAAACCGAGCTATATAGGAGAGCAGCCACGAGAGGTTTCAAACGCAAACTCCTTCAAAACAATTCGCAGACCCCCACACACCAAGCCTCGAGCCTCGCCGACCCTCCCGTGATGCCGTTGACCGCCTGCAACCGCCGCACCGCCGTGACCACCGTACACAAGTCGTCGGCTGCCAGAAAACAGAGAGTACTCTGTTGCAAAACCGTCCATGTAACCCATTTCGCCTTCATATATCTTTGTGTACGTGCAATCGTTTTCTATTCTACGAGATTCTATAAAGACAACCCTCTTCGAGTCCCTTCAATAGGAATTTGATATCGTCCCCTGGATCGACCGTAAACTCGACGCCAAGCCGAACAAAAACTGTTGATCAAACAATGTATTAAACCATTTTCAAAACCCAAATTGGAAGCCAATTTATGGATAGAATATTAGAGTTTTTGACAAACTAGTTAAAAATAGCCGAAGACAATATAAACGAGATTGAAACGCATTTGTTAGATCTACTTTTCGATTATTATGCAGGAAGTTATTCAATTTTAAAGATCAAAGAAAAACTGTTTTAAAACTAAAATTTTTATAAAAATCTGTCCGATACGGCGTGCGCCCTGACAAATCGGAAGACGTGGTTGCACACTATATGCATCGAAAGACGCGTATGGATGTTGCCGACGTGTGGGAACTGACGGAACTCGATTTCGTTGCGTGTGCACGACGAAATCAGTACGTATCCGTCAAGATGCCCCCGTATCGACCTTTTGCAAACTTGGCCATAACTTTCTGTACGTTCGTCGTATCGAAACGAAACTTACGCCAACAGGAGCGTATCGAAATTATGGTCCTGTGTGCCAAGTTTGGTCCGATTCTGAGATGGTCGACCAGAACGCCTATTTGGCGGGCCTGCGACCCGATCTGACGGGCAAAATTATGCACGGCCCGTCGAAATCCAACTTTGGATATACGGTTGGGTTTATCTCCTCAAACCAGACCTGTAGACATGTAGTTTGACGACTATAGAGACCATAGATATTGGCACACATTTCGGTGCAAAACGGGTCCAACGACGGACATCGTTTTGACCTGAAATTATGATTTTGCCCCTGTTCCACAATTGGACTTTTGGACAGGTGTTTCCTAGATATATCTTTTACACCGGGAACGTTCTTGATGTTTGTTTCAGTATCCAGAGCCGTTCGTGGATTTTGAGATTCATTACTGACGTACTTGATTGTTGGATTGCTATTCCCGCACCGCCAGGCAAGATACCTTGCCATCTTACTCAGTGATTTACTTATTCTTATTTTCAGTAATTTATATTCAGCATTACTTATCTGTTATTAGTATTATATCACTGTGCGTCCAAGTCATACTTGGGTGCAAGCGACTATATCAGTCGTTTTACTTGCTTTTGTTTTATTCTTTTGCATTGACTTAGCCTAGTGACGACCCATTGATGATAAGGTATTGGTATATCTTATACGGCCTTGACACATGCTTTACCATGTGTTGTGAGTCACATGTAGGACACATACCCGCGTAGTCGGCTGGCCACCGATACGTATGGGGCGTGCGACGGATATGAGTAACTGCCAATAGAATTGCATGTTAGTAGACTTGGCTGTTACTAAGAGGTTCATATCAGTCATGGAGATGATGATAACTATGCATTGGGTGGGGATAACAATACCTGACGTATGGGCTTCTTTTGTACTTCCCTGATTACCTGTGCGCTCCTCCGGAGACGCAGGCTCCAGGTGCCCTCTGACGTTTTCCAGAGCGTTATGGACGTACCCCTTGCATATAATGCCCTCTGACGATCTTCGGACGTTACGGATGAAGGCCGCTGAAGGCCGCTGGTGCCCTATACGGGAACTATGCCGATCGCATCTTCAGCCAGGGCTCATGCGTCGAAGGATTGTATCTCAAATGCATGTTCACAGTAGAACAGTTAGGAACCCTATTGCATGCATCCCCTTTTACCCTCTATTATATATCATAGTTTATATTGTATGGTATTTTCTTGTATCTTGTTTTTTCTTGTATCTTATTACATCCCTCTGAGGACCTGGTTATCTCTCTAGTGTTAGACAATTTCCTACAGGAGTACGGAGTGGCACTGGATCCTTCATCATTGATAACGAGGCATCTCCTGCTGATTTCTAGATTATTGATTCATTGATATTTAGTGGACATTTTTATATCTCTTTACTTTCTATTTTTGCGGAGGTTTGACTCTGATCATTTGATACTATATTTTTATAACTGTTTGGAGTGGGTATATCTACCCGGATATCTCTTTGCTACATTATTTATTTGGGCTCTTCTATCTTTTGTGTTGAGCTGTGATGAGATTAGATTATTATTATTATATTCTGGCCTATGATTATTTATATATACAGCTTATATACGTATACGAGGATTCCATATATTGGAGTATTCTTCGTATATGTGCAACTGGCATGTCTACGTACTCGGTCCTAAGTATTTTGGAGCTGGAGCGTTACACAAGGGTACGGAGATTCTAGCAAAGTCTTCCACAAACCGTCTGTAGTAACCTATCAATCCCAAAAAGCTGTATACATCAGAAGCTGTACGAGGTACTGGCCAACACTCGATAGCCTCAACCTTCTTGGAGTCCACCTCAACACCACCTCTGGCAATAATATGACCCAAGAAAGAGACTCGATCGATCCAGAAATCGTACTTGCTAAATTTCGCGTAAAGCTGATGGTCCCGAAGAATCTGAAGAACCACGCGAAGATGCTGCTCGTGCTCTGCCTCAGTCCGATTGTAGACCAAGATATTATCAATAAACACTATCACAAACTGGTCTAAGTGGGATATGAAGATGCGATTCATGAGATCAATGAAGATCGCTGGCACATTAGTCGCTCCAAAAGGCATAACAAGGAACTCCCAATGGCCATTTCTACATCTAAACGCCATCTTGGGTATATCCTACTCTCTGACTCTGATATGATGGTACCCAGACCGTAAATCGATCTTCGAAAACATAGCCGCTCTACTAAGCTGGTCGAACAAGTCATCTATCCTATGCAAGGGATACTTATTCTTCAGGGTCACCTGCGTTAAGCTGACGATAGTCAATAACCATACGCGATGAACCATCATTCTTCTTCACAAGAAGGGCTGGAGCTCCCAAAGGCGATCTACTAGGACGAATGAATCCCTTGGTCCTAAGCTCCTCAATAGACTGATATAGTACTAACAACTCTGAAGGAGACATCTTGTAGACTCTCGCTGACAATGGCTCTGCTCCCGGAACTAAATCAATATAATACTCAATCTTCCGAACTAGAGGCATAACTAGAAGCCCCTCGGAAAACACATTGGGAAACTCAGAAACTACTCTGGGCAACTGCACCTCCTCAGCTACATCCATCCATATGACCACCGGTGAAGATTCCACCTTCGCCTCTAGAGAATGAGAACCCCTTCTCATTCGGAACATAAAAGATAACCTTGCCAGCATGGAAATCTATCGTAGCGTGTCGAGCACTCAACTAATCCATACCTAGGATGACAGGATAATCGCCCAAAGAAAACTCTATCAAACTAGCACGAAACTCCCTTCCATATACTATGACTCTACACGAGGCTTAGACTCGGTTTACTCCTACTAGACCGTTACCAGTAAGTATATTCAACCTTACAGGTAAAGACTCTGGCCCCAAACCAATCCGTGTTGCAAATCATGCACATATAAATGAATGCGAAGCACCAGAATCAAATAAAGCTGAAGCTGAATGAGAGTGAACGACAATGGTACCTGCGACCACCTCTTCTGCTGCTAGTGCCTCCTTGATAGAAAGCATGAAAGCCTGACCCTGGCCTTTGGGTGCAGGAAGCCTTTGTTGTTGCTGGTCGAACTGGTACTGCTGGCTGAACAGGCAGAGCTGGCAACTCTTTCCTACGATCTACTCTAGACTCTATCCCTGAATGCTGAGGCTGAGCCGCCCGAATTGGTGGAACTGGCGAAAGCTAACCCACCATAGATAGAATTCGAACAAGCTAATCGGAAGGACCAGGAACAATGCCCCTGAAAGTTAAAGGACACAAGGATCATGTTGAGGGAACAGGAAAGATCAATGATCAAAGCAGATATCAGGTCAAATATCAAAGGTAAGGAGTAATACGAAGGATATCAATAGAGAAGCATTTGTGATAGAGATAACTACCAGCAACCTCTACATATCTGATAAATTAGACCTGCATAGGCCACCACTAAAACCTATGTCACATCCCATAACCAGAATACTGGCAAGTAAGGACAGACCAGGCCATCTACGTATACCAAAGTACTCCAGTACTCCGAGATGGGGGTTACTACAACAAACCAACAGTCAAACCTAGGTCACATGATCCTAGATATCTTAATCACGGTCAAGCAAATAATGTACAAGGATATGGTCATCTGGCATATAAGATAGTAAAGAGTCCCAAACTATAATATTTAGATGATCATGAAGCTAGTAATACAAAATAAAGAACTAGTAAGACAAAGTAATACATGATCAGCTCTAGCTGCAGTCTAAAAATATACATACCATGTCTAGGCCAGTAGGCCAAAAGTCAAGTCCAAAACACGAGCTAAACACGTGCTCGGTGGCTAAACGCCTCAAAAAAAATATGTACAAAAAAGAGTGGGTAAGAGAAAGAATACCCACTCAAGCCCCCTGGTGCTCCGGGTGGTCACCATCGAGTAGAAGGTCCGAAAGATCCTCGGCTCCTCAACTAAATCTGGTCAATACAAAACTAGTGGGGTCAGACCCCCAATAGCAAGTACCACAAAGGAAGCCAAACTATGAACTAAAACTATGCATGCAAATTATAGCAACTCTAAAGTAAAGCAATAAATACAGGACAAGAATAATGTAAAGGTACCATAGGAATATGAAAGAAAACTAGAAATATGTATGGAAATAACATGTGAACATATGAATATACAGGGTATGTAGCATGTGATGAAACCGATCATATGGGACAAGTGGTAAGGACAAGCATGCGAGACATGTAGTGAAGCCAAGACTGTAGCAAAAATGATAGCATATAAGAAAATAGCAGGAAGCTAGGTACTGAAATAAGATAAACTGGAACAAGACTAGACTATATTAAACATGAATTGACTCCATCCATAAATCTTGGCCAAACAATGAGTACGGCTTAATACTTTAGCTAACTAGGGTTGTCACAATCCTAATTACTAACATATGCAAGTTTGAGAAATCCGATTCCAGTTACTTGTCTTGCAGACTACCAGATTGATCTAAGCCAAAAAAAATAAGTATATCAGATACACCGCAGTAAGATACGTGTGTCCTAAGGAAGTGACCCACTTGACGGTGTGCTGGAAGAGTGCTCATCATGACATATAGCTCAAAATCCCTAGTAGATATATATAAGATCGGGAACAAGGGGTACAGGTAACCGGGAAAGTCTCACTTCCTAATGAACTAGATAATCAAGCTAGTTATATAGTTCCTAACATTTTATTTAGGATTCCGGGTGTGACATTCCACAGAATCCATCCTAGACATGAGACATACGAGACTGGACAAGACAAGCAAGATTGTGCACTACAACAAGCCATAACAAGACATGACAATATCAAGACAAGAGTACGCTATGACGAGCCACTATCAAGAAGCTAGACATGTACTAGAATCAAGAGTGCACCATGACTGGTCACTATCAAGCAAGCTAGGACAAGACATGTACAAGAGTGCACCACGATGGGTCACTATCAAGTAAATATTGGACATGGCATAGATTGTAAAGTACAATAAATCAGAAAAGGCATAGCAATACATAGTGAGTATAGAAGAACATATGAACATAAGCTAGTGTCAAGTGTATATAGGGTGTACAAACATTCTCTAAGTATACAAGGTCATCTAATCATGTTAAGAATTTATTACAGTCGAAGCAAAATATCAAAAACGGGCAGAAACAGGCAAAAACAGCCAAAAACAGCCAAAATTGGTATACCGGCGGTATACTGCGATATATCGGCGGTATTCTAGCCAAAGACAGAAAGTTTCTGGGTAGAAAATCGGTATACCATCGGTATTCCATCGAAGTTCCGATTTTCTGGACAACAACAAAATCCCAGAATTTGCCAAAACTTGTTTCCGCCATAAAAACTTTATTTTAAACAGAAATTCGGATTTTCAGAAGTCAAAATCGCATAGAATTAAATTTTTTACAACATAGAAGTATTAGTTTTCACAAATTAAAACATTTGATAGATCAATACTTCAAAATAATCCAAAAATAGGTTTTCGGGATACCGAAACGGGTTTCGATTTCCACCAAACTCAAAATCCATGGTATACAAACTACGTGAGGGCCTCATATAACATATGTGACCAAGATCCATGATGGTAATACCATTATCACTCTCGATATTGACTTTTCTACTAAGTCAATATTAGATTTTAACTGAAAATCAAACCTAGTTCTAACCAAATTAGAAACATACATATAGACGAGAATCACAAGAAATTTTTTTAATAAAATAAGTTTAGGACAATATTAAGCATTTAATACCAAGGAAAACAAAAATGACAACAAAATCTAATATTGACTTAGTAGAAAACCACACTTCTCCAATGGAGAATTACAGAGAAGCTTACAGAAAACCATACTTTTTTTGTAATTCTCCAAGCTTCTCTGTAATTCTCCATTGGAGCATCAACCCCAAATTCTCTCTTCCTCTCTATTCCTACTTTATTTTCAATCCCTTCATGAAGATTCATGACATGGAGAGCACCATTGGAGCTTAGAAGGAGCTAGCTTGAAGAAGGATTGAGTCCGAATCATCATTCATGTGTCCGACTTCGTAGTGGCATTGGGAACCTCTTTATAATTGCTAACGATTCATTTTTCCTTTAGATTTCTATGTCTAATTGTAGAAAAATCCTGTAGGAACCTTAATTTCCTATATGTACTTCATTAGGTTCGGATTTGGAGAGTAGAAGGCCCAATTTTACCAGATCTAGTTGCTAGAATGTAATCTAGCTTGGGGATGTCATTCGTCTCCACTAAATGTTTGATCTATGGCTAAGCATAGTTTTAGAGTCCAATTCTAGAGCGAATTGATCTCCACGTGTCCGAATTTGGATACATAGCATCGTATCATGATAATTTGTGATACATACGATCAATTTGGATATAGAAGGATATTTGAGGGATATGTATCCATCGACATGTGTCATATGTTACATTATGTCCAATTATTAGCCTAAATTGAGACACGACATGGTATTGATGAGTTTGGTATGCATATCATAATTTGGGACATATTTTCATAGGGTGTATCATATGAAGTTATGACTCTAATCATGTCATGATATATGTATACGTATGTATATTACTGGAGGTAATATATATAGGTATATATGTTCATAAATGATATGGTATATATATAGGTGGTGTGACTGTCATGTATGGAAGGGGACTAGAGGATGGATAGCTAACAATATCCTATATATATGATATGTGTAAAATCCCTAAATTTCTATTACGATTTTTTTTAAATAAATAATTTGGTATTGATTTCGTAATTCGGATTTGTACGTCGCATACGAGTTGGCATTCGTCGTATTGTACATCTTGTGCAAGTTTATGTTTCGTATTTTCATGACGAGTGCAAATATGTGCGAGGTACATATTTCTTAGAAAAACATTTTGATTTTATTATAAAGAAAGTATAGTTTTTCTAATATGTATATATATATGATAAATACTCAATTTGTTTAAGGTTATGAGCAAAGAGAATTTCAAAACTTTATTTATTTTGTCGTATAAAATGCTATTTTATTATACAAGTATAATTAGTAATTTAGAAAAACTGGTTTTGGATAAATATTATTTTTGTATACGAGGGTATAAATATTTGTATTTTCGAAATTATTTATTTTCATTATTTTAAAATTTGGGTAAAGTGCAAAAAACCCCTCGTTAACTATGTTACTTTTGCACTAAAAGACCCCATGCTCTTAAAATTCCCAAAAGTTTGAAATATGCTCATTTTGCCCCCAAGTGACAATTTTACCCCTCCCTCCCCCCTCCTTCTTCGGCTGTGTTCGCCGGCGGCGACGGAGGCGGAGGGAGGGGGGTCGGGCGGGGGGAGGGGGGGCGGGGGTGGGGGGTCGCTCGCCGGCGAGGGAGTCGGGGGTCGGGGCCGACGAGGGAGCGGGGGGGTCGGGGCCGGCGAAGGAGGAGGAGGGGGTCGGGGCGGCTGGGGGATCGCCGGCGGCGGGGGAGGGGCGGAGGGGGTCGGGGGGGGGGGGGCGGGGGGAATGCCGGCGATGGGTGGGGGGTCGGGGGGGCTGGGGGATCGCCGGCGGCGGGAGGGGGGGCGAGGGGGTCGGGAGGGGGGGGGGGGGCGGGGGGATCGCCGGCGATAGGAGGGGGGTCGGGGGGGGCTGGGGGATCGCCGACGGCGGGGGGGGTGGGCGAGGGGGTCAGGGGGGGATCGCCGGCGATGGAAGGGGGGGTCGGGGGGTTGGGGGATCGCCGGCGGCGGAGGGGAGGAGGGGGTCGTGGGGGGGGGGTCGGTGGGGGGAGCGGGGGGATCGCCGGCGTTTGGAGGGGGGGCTCGCCGGCGCTGGCGCCGCCAGAGGGTGGGGAGGGGTATTTTTGGTATAAATTTTTTAAAATTTGGCTGGAGGGGCCTAATCGAGCGGATATATAATCTAAGGAGGGATAAACTGACAAAAAATTCTAAAAGGTCTTTTAGTACAAAAGTAACATATTTAACGAGGGGTTTTTTGCACTTTACCCTTAAAATTTCGAAAATAATATTTGAAATTTTGTTTGATTTAATATTTAGTTAATTATGATGATTTATGTTGAAAAAGATTTTATTGACAAGCCTTTAATTCAAATAGATTTATCTACCTTTGATTTGAATTTGATAAAGTAAATTTTAAAACCGTTTTGAATCAATATACTATTTATCTAATGGAGGGTTTAAACTATCCAAGTCCTTATCCAACTAGAGGAGTTCACCTCCTATATAAGGAGAGGCTCCATGCCATCTTTTTTCCATAATTTCTACAATCCAAATTTCCTCCACCCAATTGTATTGTGCACCGTGTCTGTGTCTACCGTCTTATTCCATTCCTTATACATGTACATCATTTCTCGTGCCGGACACACCTCCAACACAATCGAATTCTATCCCTAACCCGTCTCTGTTCTCCTCCTTCAGCCGCAACCTTCGACCACCATCACCATAACATCCGATCCGATCCCCGCCATCCACGCCTGCCGCCATCACCGGCCAGACCCCGACCGAACACACCATTAGCCCCACCACACGCAACCCAGAAAAGAAAAAAGAGGAAGGAAAAACACTCACCTAGATCCCTTTCGTCGTGCCCGGTGAAGCAACACCGCCGTGACTCCCCTCTGCCACCGCCACCATGTTGCGCCCCTCCACGCTTGGCCTCGCCCACCGTCGATCGCTCCTGCCACCTCTGAGACCCACCGACTTCTTCGGTGATCGGAGTTGTATACCGACGTCGATGCGCCTTCTGTCGACGCCGTTGCCCTACGGCTTCCTCCGTCGAGTGCAGCACCACACGCCAGATGTAGCTGACCTCGTTTGACAGCTCGGCAACGCCGGTATCGCACCCTTCGTGACCGCCCCAGTCCGCGGCTGAGTCCGTCGCCGCATCGGAGTTCGACGTCGATGCCCAGCACCGAGCCTGGATGAGTCTCCCTCTGTAAGTCTCCTCCCCCGCTCGCTCTCCCTCTTTGCCTTCTTCTTTCTCTTTTCGACCAAATCCTCGCTCCTCTCTGCTCTTTGTTCATTCTCGCTCTCTCCCCCTCAACCATTCTCACCAACCTCCTCTTCCATTCAACTCTTTTTATTTTATTTTTAGATTTTATATTTTATAATATTTTCAAAAAGGGTTGGGCTAACAACAGTCTCTGGGTTGGGCTCAATTGGGTTGGTTTAAAAACATATGTACATAAATATTAAATATTTTGGGATGGGCCAGAGCGATAAATCTGGTGGGTTTTAAAATATACATTAGTAATATTAGTACCATTTTGAAAGTATAAGTATATGTATATTAGTAGCATTGTTATTATGATTATTCATATTATTATTCTCATTAGCAATAATGACACTTTAATTAACTTGGGTATGATATGTACTTTTATACCTATGCTAAAAATATTACCCAAGTTAAATAGATATTTTATTTGGATTTCTAAAAGTAATTTGTTTTGGGCCTATAAATACAATGGACTCTTATTTTTCAAATATATACATACATTATTTAGAAAGTATATTTTGGGCCTATTAAACTTAAATAGTTTTGTACTAAATAAATATTTTAATTAGATTCTTATATTATTTTCAAGGATATAAATAAAGCTGAATAGTTATAAATACTTTTCTAATAAGTTATATATTTTCCAATTAAGAAATTACTTCATCCAAATCAAAAATTTCCTCCTAATTAGATTGTCCCTCATCATGGCTAATTATGCTTTCCTATTTTCTCGCAAAATTGGTACTCTTCATAATGATCATGGCTAGTTGACTATTCGGGACATATCAGATCATCGCATACCATCAGACAAGATATCTTGTCATCTTTACTGCTTATATTTAGTTGCATCTTATTATTCAGTTATTGTACAATTTCTGTACTTTTATTTTAGTTATTTATTTTCCCTCTTGTATATGGGCCTAGAGTTAAGAGACTACCGTCAATGTAATACATCTCATTAACTTGTCACGATTGTATCACGGGATGTGTGTGAGTTGAGAGTACATATAGATGTCACTTGCGTGTTGGCTGATCTCCCCGTGCGCATGCGTAGAATAACTGTCAATAGATGCATGTTAGAAGACTTGACAGTTATTAGGTTTGAAATAGTGTTGTGGAAGTGACACGTGTTGGTGTGTCGTGGTTACGATGCATGTATAGTATCATTAGAGGGAGAGGACAGCTATTAGCGTAGGGGCTAAATTTACTTTTACACACATTTTGGGCCGATAGCGACTCGGATGAGTGCTACTTACTGCCCCGGGACCGATAGCGACTCAGATGAGCGCTACTTACTGCCCATGGCCGATAGTGACTCGGATGAGCGCTACTTACTACCACTCTTTATTTGCTCTGCTGATCCTACAGCCCCTGCATAAAACGTTGTCCTCAAAGTGCATATCACGTAGATGGTTAGGGACCCAGTTGTATTGTAGTTTTATAGTAGTTTACATTTGTAGTTATAATGGCATGTTCTTCCTGTATCTTGTTACGTCCCTCTGAGGACCTGGTGATTTCTCCAGATGTATTTTTGTGATTTTTGCAGGTGCTCTAGCCAAGGCCATAGTTTACAATCTACCTTCGCGATGCTAGATCTTAGATCGTCCTTCGCTTCGCTCGACTCTTCCATCGTTGCTATGTATTTCTCTCTCTTTTAGTTGGTAGTGGATTCGTCTCCGCCCAACATTTTTGTACAAATGACATTTGTTAGTTGATTTTATAATATATTTATTGTGGATGAGATTAGCTTCTTGGTTACTACATTTTACAGCTTATGTGTACATACGAGATATCCATATATTGGAGTATACTTCGTATGTAGATAGCTGGCATGTCTACGATTCTAGCCCCAAGTATTTTGGGACCGGGGTGTTACATGTTTTTGTGGTGGTCCATACAGGTCGAGTTTATCACTTCGGTTACGTGACTGTACGATGTGAACCTGCATATAGGATTATAGCCTAGGAATCTCATCCACACACTTGATCCTCCTTCTTGGACTCCAAATTTTGAACTCTCGTTTGACTTTATCCAATTGCATCCTACTTGAACTCTTTCCACCGTAATCTTATATTTTATTTCATGCTTAATAAAGGTTAGAAAGATGACTTGTATGCCCCATCGATTCAAAACCCATACTAGTAGAATTCTTGTAAGTTGGTAGAATGACTCACGACCTAACGTTCCCATTGACCTTAACCAAGAAGATAGTAGGACACCTATATAGGCACAAACACCGGACAAGACTTAAATTCTTATTAAACTTGAACTGTTTATATTTTCTTGCATGCTTATTTTGAACTAGCTTGACTAATGCCGCTATTTTAGCCTCATTTTGCAAGCTTATCCTTTTATCGAGCTTGATCAAGGACAGTATTTTATTGGAGGCCGCCACTAACATATTGTCTAATCAGAGCCGGTGCATGATGGTCTGATCAACCTAGTGCACTTTGGTTCGCTTTTTCATATATCGCTCTACGTGGATGAAGTCATAGTTAAACTTTCCCTCTAGAATCTCATCCGTGACTGCCTTGGCACTTCTCTTTTGAAACTATTCAATCACCATTGAACCACGTATTCATATTCAATAATATCTTCTTTGAACTCTTATTTGTTTTTGTCTTTCACCCATTTTAGAAAGACACTCGTATTGATCGATAGACACATAGTGTCCCCTTTTAGCTGCCCGATCACTTAGGACCATGATAGTTGTATATACCCAAGTGTAGTAGCCATCAACCAACCATGTGACTATAAGTTCATCTTGACTTACTCAACGTTCCCTCCAGTTTAGATCTATGACAGTGATCTTCTAAATTGCTTGACACTTGGAAATGATTAGAACTGTTCCTTGATTATACCCCAACCAAGAAGACTACCTTTCCTCTAGAAACCGTATTCCTAACGTATTTTACTTTGATCTACTAGGTTCCTTAATTATCTTTATTTTGTGCTTTAAATTGAACCTTTTTATTTTTGTTCGTTAAACATTATCTCATGAACTCCCACTTTCTATTTGGATCTTTTGGTATCCCCTATCGTGACTTTGATATTTGGAGCACAACACTAGACTTTTCCTTCCAATAAATTTTATATGCAAGACCTAGACGAGCCCACCTTCACATAGGCATATCATGTCCCACCAAAACATGTCCCCTTGTACTCTATTTTTTTGATACGACTTTCGAGTCAAAATGGCTAGCTATAAACCCTACCATAATACTATTGTCCCTTCCGACTTCGGTTAGAAACCAAATCATGACTCAAATCTTTCTGCCCAATATATGATTGATCCACTTAATTTCTTACATGCTTACTTTGTGTTTTATCTTGACTACTTAACCCTCGTCCTTCTATTTTCATGCCTTATCTTGATTTACTTAGACCCATAACACCCTTTTACTCTCCATGCAATATTAGCGACCCTTACTTCTCTCCCTTTCCATTTAAATTGTTTTACTCATATTTACTATGATTCCTCCGTGGTTTATGAAACTATGTTCATTTTCCTTGTTCTAAGATAAATTTGATCATGACATCCTATGGTTAGAAAGAGGAGAGAAGTGGTATAGTTGAATAAGATGATTGAATATGCAGAAGTGAAATCTTGTGGTAAAACCTATGAGGCAGAGTATATTTTATGATCAAGGGAGAGTAGATTCTTGTTCGACAAATTGGTTCTTTATTTTACGAGATGATAAATGGAGCGTTTGAAGAATTCAAGAAGGGTGTAATACCTAAAAATAATTCAGAATTTAACCATGTGATGATTGTAAATATAAAGGTCATATCAAGGTGAGATTGGTTTCACTCTTGACTAAATTAAGTGAAGAAATTTTAAAGGAAGTTTTGTGAGAGAAAACTAGTTTGAAAAAAAATATGTAGGAAGAAGAGTATTAGAGATTTATTGAATTGGAAGTTAGACTTATCGAAATCCTACGATTATGGATATAATTTCCTATCGAAGTAACCTTGATTATCTTCGACTAAATTGAGTAAAGGTTGACTAAATTAATTTGGAAAATTTTGAAAGACGAGATTGGTTTGAGGAAAATATTTGCTAGAGATTGATTGAATCCAAAAATTTAAGTTAAAGGCGTTCTATTAGGAAATATCGAAGGTAATATATGGGTTGACATCTAATATTTTGTTCATAAATCTTAAATTTAGGAAAGTGAATTTTGCAAAAAATAAAAAATTAAGTTCGATGGAATATCAATTGGGAGAAGAAATAATTTTTGAAGATTAGTGATAAAAGGATAATGACGATTCAAAGAGTTAACGGAATTGAAAACCACAAGTGACTCGAAACTAACGAGCTCGTAATGGAGATTTGAGATAAGGAAGTTATTACCCATTGACAAGGTTGCAGGTTTATAGGATAATGTTAGCGTTTATTGATTTAAACACTCATAGGTTGTCATGCATTGACCATCTTCGAGCTATTGATTTTATTCGACTAGAACTATCTAAATTACCCATTTCCCCATCTTATGCCTTGAACTCTTCGCCCGATGATTTAAATCATGATTTTATCGACTAAACTCTTTCCATCCCCTTCGACCTACCTACCCTAACTACTACTAAATTTCGAGGACAAAATTCTTATAAGTTGGGTAGGATGTAAAATCCCTAAATTTCTACTACGATTTTTTTTAAATTAATAATTTGGTATTGATTTCGTAATTCGGATTTGAACGTCGCATATGAGTTGGCATTCGTTGTATTGTATGTCTCGTGCAAGTTTGCGTTTCGTATTTTCTCGACGAGTGCGAATATGTGCTAGGTACATATTTCTTAGAAAAACATTTTGATTTTATTATAAAGGAAGTATAGTTTTTCTAATATGTATATATATATATATATATATATATATATATATATATATATATATAAATACTCAATTTGTTTAAGGTTATGAGCATAGAGAATTTTAAAACTTCATTTATTTTGCCGTATAAAATGCTATTTTATTATACAAGCATAATAAGTAATTTAGAAAAACTGGTTTTGGATAAATATTATTTTTGTATGCGATGTATTTTCGAAATTATTTATTTTCATTATTTTAATATTTCGAAAATAATATTTGAAATTTAGTTTGATTTAATATTTAGTTAATTATGATGATTTATGTTGAAAAAGATTTCATTGACAAGCCTTTAATTCAAATAGATTTATCTACCTTTGATTTGAATTTGATAAAGTAATTTTTAAAATCAGTTTTGAATCAATATAGGATTTATCTAATAGAGGGTTTAAACTATCCAAGTCCTTATCCAACTAGAGGAGTTCACCTCCTATATAAGGAAGAGGCTCCATGCCATCTTTTTTCGACTAATTTCTACAATCCAAATTTCCTCCACTCAATTGTATTGTGCACCGTATCTGTGTCCACCGTCTTATTCCATTCCTTATACATGTACATTATTTCTCGTGTCGGACACACGCCCTGACACAATCGAATTCTATCCCTAACCCGTCTCCGTTCTCCTCCTTCAGCCGTAACCTTCGACCACCATCACCATAACATCTGATCCGATCCCCACCATCAACGCCTGCCGCTATCACCGGCCAGACCCCGGCCGAACACACCATTAGCCCCCCACACACAACCCAGAAAAGAAAAAAGAGGAAGGAAAAACACTCACCTGGATCCCTTTTCGAGCCCGGTGAAGCAACACTGCCGCGACTCCCCTCTGCCACCGCCACCATGTTGCGCCCCTCCACACTTGGCCTCGTCCACCGTCGATCGCTACTGCTACCTCTGAGACCCGCCGACTTCTTCGGTGATCGAAGTCGTGCCCGACGTCGATGCGCCTCGTGTCGACGCCGTCATCCCACTGCTTCCTCCGTCGAGTGCAGCACCACATGCCACATGTAGCTGACCTCGTCTGACAGCTCGGCAACGCCAGTGTCGCACCCTCCGTGACCGCCCCTGTCCGCGGCTGAGTCCGCCGCCGCATCAGAGTTCGACGCCGATGCCCAGCACCAAGCCTGGACGAGTCTCCCTCTGTAAGTCTCCTCCCCTGCTCGCTCTCCCTCTCTGGCTTCTTCTTTCTCTTTCTCGACCAAACCCCCGCTCCTCTCTGCTCTTCGTTCATTCTCTCTCTCTCTCCCTTAACCTTTCTCACCAACCACCTCTTCCATTCAGCTCTTTTTATTTTATTTTTAGATTTTATATTTTGTAATATTTTCAAAGAGGGTTGGGCTAACAACACTCTCTGGGCTGGGCTCAATTGGGTTGGTTTAAAAAATATGTACATAAATATTAAATATTTTGGGTTGGGCCAGAGCTATAAATCTGGTAGGTTTTAAAATATACATTAGTAATATTAGTACCATTTTGAAAGTATAAGTATATGTATATTAGTAGCAATGTTATTATGATTATTCATATTATTATTCTCATTAGCAATAATGACACTTTAATTAACTTGGGTATGATATGTACTTTTATACCTATGCTAAAAATATTACCCAAGTTAAATAGATATTTTATTTGGATTTCTGAAAGTGATTTGTTTTGGGCCTATAAATACAACGGACTCTTATTTTTCAAATATATACATACATTATTTAGAAAGTATATTTTGGGCCTATTAAACTTAAATAGTTTTGTACTAAATAAATATTTTAATTAGATTCTTATATTATTTTCAAGGATATAAATAAAGCTGAATAGTTATAAATACTTTTCTAATAAGTTATATATTTTCTAATTAAGAAATTACTTCATTCCAAATCAAAAATTTCCTCCTAATTAGATTGTCCCTCATCATGGCTAATTATGCTTTCCTATTTTCTCGCAAAATTGGTACTCTTCACAATGATTATAGGCTAGTGGACTATTCGGGACATGTCAGATCATCGCACACCACCAGGCAAGATACCTTGTCATCTTTACTGCTTACATTTAGTTGCATCTTATTATTCAGTTAGTGTATAATTTTTGTACTTTTATTTTAGTTATTTATTTTCCCTCTTGTATATGGGCCTAGAGTTAAGAGACTACCATCAATGTAATGCATCTCATTAACTTGTCACGATTGTATCACGAGATGTATGTGAGTTGAGAGTACATATAGAGGTCACTTGTGTGTTGGCTGATCCCCCGTACGCATGCGTAGGAATAACTGTCAATAGATGCATGTTAGAAGACTTGCCAGTTATTAGGTATGAAACAGTATTGTGGAAGTGACACGTATTGATGTGTCGTGGTTACGATGCATGTATAGTATCATTGGGGGGAGAGGAAAGCTATTAGCGTAGGGGCTAAATTTACTTTTACACACATTTTGGGCCGATAGCGACTCAAATGAGCGCTACTTACTGCCCCGGGGCCGATAGCGACTCAGATGAGCGCTACTTACTGCCCATGGCCGATTGTGACTCGGATGAGCGCTACTTACTGCCACTCTTTATTTGCTCTGCTGATCCTACAGCCCCTGCATAGAACGTTGTCCTCAAAGTGCATATCACGTAGATGGTTAGGGACCTAGTTGTGTTGTAGTTTTATAGTATTTACATTTGTAGTTATAATGGCATGTTCTTCATGTATCTTGTTACATCCCTCTGAGGACCTGGTGATTTCTCCATGGTGTGTTTTTGTGATTTTGTAGGTACTCTAACCAAGGCCATAGTTTACAATCTACCTTCGCGATGCTAGCTCTTGGATCGTCCTTCGCTTCGCTCGACTCTTCCATCATTGCTATGTATTTCTCTCTCTTTAGTTGGTAGTGGATGTGTCTCCGTCCAACGTTTTTGTACAAATGACATTTGTTAGTTAATTTTATAATATATTTATTGTGGATGAGAATAGCTTCTTGGTTACTATATTTTACAGCTTATGTGTACATACGAGATATCCATATATTGGAGTATACTTCGTATGTAGATAGCTGGCATGTCTACGATTCTAGTCCCACGTATTTTGGGACTGGGGTGTTACAATATGTGTATATGTGTTCTTATAGTTAGTATCCTAGACTAACTGTGTATTCATTTGGAAATAAGGGAGTGTCCATTAGAGTATCATATATATCATACACATGTATATGTGAGGGGATTAGATGCTGTTTGCAGTAGGCCTAGTCGTACACCTGTGTGCAGTGTAGTAGTTGGATGATACACGCAGTAGTTTTAGGAAGGGGAGTACATTGAAAGTGTTTGCATTTGACAAATAATATAAGTACATGATACAAGTGGATAAGGTGTTCAATATGTGCACAAGTGTATCTATGTGGTTAATTAGTTGACTGATACATCTAAAAGATTACATAGAGACATGAATGTGGAGTTATCATACTTTCCTATTGAAGGAGTAAATCTATGGATGTGTTATTAGTGTAGTATAGGGCTGCAGAAACAAATATCCATGTAAGGAATGGAGGAACTCAATTTTCGATGTAGTGGTTCCTACAAATGCAGAACCTATGGCAGAGGTTAGTGTAGAATGTATCAGTAGCAGCTATACTTTTAGTGAACTGCATATTAGAGCACATGAGTGTACGAAGATTTAGCCTGGATTTGAAATTATGAAAAGCAGATTTGAGTCTATGAGCAGTAACAGCAGAAAATATGGATAGTTTTACATGGATTGTAAGAACCTGGATGAAATATTGGTGTGAAGAGCAGGTTCAGATTTTATGCAGTAGATAACCCTACAAATTACTTAATAGCAGGCCAGTAGAGTCTAATACCAGTGTATAGTATGTTTGGGTTGCAAATTCAGATTTAGTTCTGGGTGGTTATATGTGTGTGTTCTAGTGTCTATGATTTGTATGCACAGTAAAAAATTTAATGTGCAGGGTTGCAGCTGAACCATATGTGAAATGAGAGTGTGTTACTCTAGTGAGGATCTTTGGGTGTAGTCATGGGGGGGGGGGGGGTTCAGCCATGCTATGGGATATATAAGGATTTGACAATTTAATTTAAAGTATTATATAGATGTGTATGACTGATGGTTAGTAGCAGTTAGCATATGCAGATTTAGTGTTCATTCTAGAGTATGTAAGCTTATAGGTAAATTGTAGTGGTCCTGCAGGTGTTTGTGTGTGTGAGTGAGTGGGTAGCAAGGCTGCTAGAGTGAGCAGTCTCCTGTGTCTATGGCTGTTAGACAGGGTGTGGGTGTATCTTAGTGGTGTGTTAGTATACTGCTAGCAGTACTAGGTAAAGGAGGCATATTAATTTCATTTGTGTGTATGTGCTATGATAAAATACATATATCGGTCCAAATACTAGGCTATGGGTATCATGAATATATATGTAATATATTATAGTTATATATATATATATATATATATATATATATATATATATATATATATATATTTTTAAAGTATATAATATATATATATATATATATATATATATATATATATATATATATATATATATATATATATATATATATATATATATATATTAGGATACTAGAGTGTATCCTACATGTTTGAGTTGGCAAGCTATGCTAGGTAGGGGATTGATTTGCCTCTAGCAATGGCTGCTACTAAACTGTGCAGGCTGAGGTTGCACTGCAACTACTAGTAGCAGCCTGCAGGAGCCAGTGCAGGTTGCCATAGTAGCAGCAACATTAGAGTAAATATGAGTGAGTAGTGATGGTGTTCAGAGTGTCTTCTGTGTGTATGTGTACAGGTATAGTGAGTATGAGATGTGATCATGTGTGTGAGAGAGGATAAGCTAATTAGAAAAGAGGTAAGTATGTGTAGGTATGGTAAGGTCTAGTAAAGTGTGGTATGGGTAGGTAAATCATGTGGGCTAGTTAGTATACTACGGTATCTTGGTATATGGTACATATATATATAATATAGGTAAATGGGCTTATGAATGTAAGTAGAAGGTTATGATGGTATATGCTAAGGATAGGAAGGTAAGGCTAAAGCCTATACATTTGGGTAAATGCCCTAGATACGAGGTAAGCCATAGGGAATTAAATATAGGCCTACCTATAGGATCGTCGAGACCTAGAAAACCCATAGCCTAGAAATAGATTAGGTGCTTAGATTTAAATACAAATATTGATTTATTGATTCTTGTATATAGGTTCATTGGATTTGCACTCGGATACCGATTTGTGTTCACGGCTTAGGACCACAGGCGAGTACATTCTCTGATAGTTTTCATGCTGATATTTTCTATGATTCATATTTATAGTACTGATTTACTTGATATCTTATCATTGATTCTCGACACGATGGATATATGGAGTAGTATCACATGGAGTCATCTTGGATACGTTGTCTTATGCTGGACCAGTATATCAGAACTCATTTACATGCATTACCTTATTTGCTGGCATCATTTATATCAGGACTCTCTTGCTAGCATCACTTGTATTTCTGGCTGGTCTTGTATCTTACTACTTGTTGGGATCTGGAATCCACTTAGTACTTGTCGGGCAAAAAAATACCTTAGTATACATGTAAACATACCCAAAATCTGGAATCACTCGTGCTGAAATCATCCCCTCTGGTCTAATCAGGAAAGATAGTACTCGCACGTGGAACACGTGCGAGATACCGTACATTATCCTTAGCCTTTTACATATCAAAAGTGGTATTTCAAATATACTAGATAGAAGTAGTCTTCCTGGTCTCACTTCACTTTTTGGACTCATTATATGTGTTAGATATTTTCATACTTGCTGGATACATGTTTAGTCTATTCCTTTACTGGTTTTCGTTTACATGATTCTCTTTACTGTCTTACCTATCTATTTCACTACATGTTCAGTACCATAGTTCTATGTTTTCTTTTTTATCATATATCTTATTACGATTTACTATTTTATAGTCTTTATCATGTTTTGGAGCTGCTATTAGAAATATGCTTTGCTCCAATCCTGACTTGGATAATATTTTTCAGATAATGAGTACGAGGCCATGTGTTCAATACATTATGGGGCTCAAGAGACCCATAGGGCAAACCCATCAGTAGTTTAGTTTAGACATGCAGTTAGACTTTTTACCCTAGAATGACCGAATTTGTTTTCAGAACATTATCTGAGTTATATATATTTTTGGATATGGTGCACTGGGATGTTGGTTTATCTAGACGTGGATTTTGAGACTTGAGACTATATTTGGTTTATTAACTCTCCTATATTGTGACCTTGGGATTTCTTCTTTTATATCATTCTTGCGTTACCATCCTATTAGATCTTGTGATTGATTATTATTGTTATTATATATATATCTTTGTTCTCTTTGGAGTTAGATATCTATTTGAGATTGTTAGTTATAGTGATTTTCTAGACAGCTTACTACACCGATGCTAGCAGCATTGGCTGGGCATGTATCATGCACTCGTGCCCCTATATTCGGGTGCAGGCTAAGACAACTAGGCTTTCTACCGAAACCAAGTTGTTAGCACAAACTCGGTACATATCGCACCCGTTTGAGAATGAGCTTTTTGCCAGACTCTGTTGTCAAATACACATCATTGGTGCAAAAAATTGCAACCATTCCTTATTGCCTATCTTCGTACGTCTAAACCTACCATCTCAGGTATGACGTGAAGATCCTCCTATATGAAGTTGTACTGGTACGATGCACCAATATTCATAGCCCAATTATCATCATGATCCGTGCCATAAGGTTTCTCTATGTTGGTTGCTAGTGATGATGATATCTCCAAATGCCATGAGGTCCTCTTGATCATCCTTGCCTTCAGCCTTCTCAGCTTTGAGCTTCATGCAATTCTTCTTAAAATGACCCCTTTTGACACAGTGATAGCAGCATTCCCTACGGTCCACACTCGCAGGATTCTGAGAACTCTCCGTGTCCTCGAATGTGACCTCAGTCTTCCTTTTCCGTAGAAAGCAACCATAGCGGACTCATGTGATGATTCAACAAACTGCTTATGCCTAACCTCAATGAGCTTCTTTAGACTGCCTCCATCAGTGATGACTACATCAGGTGCAGCAATTGCTTATCGATACCACAAACGTCTTCTAGCTCTCTGGCAGAGAACTCAAAAGTAGAAGGGCCTGAAGCTCATCATCAATCACCAACTTTAACGTAGACAGCTGATTGATATTCCCCTGAACCTCGTTCAGATGTCGTGCCACCGAAGCACCTTTCGTGTACTTCGAGTTGACGAGTTAGCGAATAAGAAATGCCTTATTGTCAGTCGTCTTTCTTTTGTATAACGAATGCAGCCTTCTCATAATGCTTTTGTAGAACTCTCCATAGAGACATGATAAAATACCAAATCGTCCAGCTATTGATAGATGAATCCAATGGCCTTTTGATCTAATGGTCTCCAGGCATCAGCAGACTTGTCTGATGGCTTGGCGCTGTCATCCCTCCAACAGACCATGCAAGTCCTTGTACCAGAGTAGATCCTTCTTCCCTGGCTTCTAAATTTTCTAAATCTCCCTTATGAGGGTGATTATACGTGTGTTCATCTGCTCTGTAGACATGGTTGCACCTTCCCTCTCGAGAACCTGAGATCTCTAATACCAGATATTGGTATCAAACTAGAACGAACCTCGTTATGTTACCGGATGTTGGGATCGGACATGCCCCATAAATGCTTCGATATCGTGAGTCTGAAATCTGACCGCATCAAAAACTTAGGCCAAGCCACATGAGAAAACTAATGTAGTGCCCTATTCCCAACTTCGTGTCCCATTTTTTGTTCACGACGCAGGAGAACGCAGTTAAGAAATACCATCACTATTGATTAGTCTAGACCGATTGAATCAAGATTCTTTCTTCGTTATGGAATGACTTCTTTGGAATCAAGTCCCATATTCAGCGGATTGTGCCTCGAGGATAGACTCTGCAGGATGAGTCAGGAGGCACCTTCCAGTTGCTCTATTTTTCATGCCTTACTTGTTTATTTGGCTTTGGTTTTCTGAATGCATTTTCATGAATGTTTTTGATGGATTTAATTTGCTTGCATTATTCGAACTTCGTATTTTATATTGAACTAAGAATAGAAGGGTAAATTGTTGATCTGTTGTTTATATGATTTCAGGTGATTGCGTAGGCACCTGTCTAAGGACAACCGACCTCTTTTCCTCGCCTCAGTCAAATTAAGGTGAGTGGCTGATCCTTCTTTCCTTTGACCCTCTATCTTTGTAAAGCAATCGATGACACAATATAGTAGAATGCTTGTCTTTATAGAATTAAATCAATGAACTAGTTGCATGATTTCTCATATGCACTTGCTAGAACTTCTATGCCATGATTTACTATATGCTTACTTGTTATGCCTGATATAGAACTTTGTTAACGAATAAATGAATCAATGAACATTGCCACGATAAGGCGGAAAACACTGAATTGGTTAGTTCTATGAAGTCGTAGACCAGTGCCTAAATAACTTGATTAGTCTAGCGCTGTCATTGGACAACTTATACACAAGGTATAGTTTCCTCGAATGGTAAACTGGGGGGCCACGGAACCGATTCAACTTAGGGGAAAACAATATAGCTATGATGAATCCTAGCACGTGTGATTCGAAACTTTCAGCGGGCTCGCAACCACGCTGACAGGATCGTCGTCTAACCAAGGCTATAGTCCAGGATGGTTTGTTATACCCGTGACCTTTGTAGGAACGAAATCGTAAAGCAGAATACTCTAGAGGGGGGAGGGTGAATAGAGTAGGCAGCGAAATATTGCTAACTAAAACTTGTTAGCAGTTAGTTCATAGAAATAATAATAATTACAAAGTAGATAACTGTAAGGAAAAGAGTGATTAGAAGGCAAACGCAAACACATAGATTTATACTGGTTTCCCTCTTGTAAGGACTAGTCCAGTCGGAAGAACTCTAGCTTCCAGTTGAATCCACTATTGGAAAATCCCGTAAGTTTTCATACGAAGTCCTTACAACTTCTGCAGACGCGAGCTTTGATACGAAGAACTCGACCAACTTCAATTTTGAAGAGATCTTTCTTCAATCAAGCCTCTGATTACAATTTCTCTGAAATCTTCTAGACCGTACCGTACTGGCAAATTGACTAGAGAATTGTAACTGGCTTGGGATTTGAAAATAGGAAGCTTTTTAGAACTCTTTGGAAGAAATGTAAGCTTTAGTAGAGAAGAGATGAAAGTGAATGAGTGTGTTAAAATGATCAGAATTCCTCTATATTTATAGTTTTTCCAAAGACAAAACTCTGACAGAATTCGGACAGAATTCGGACAGAACTCTTTGTAACAAACCGCAACTGAAGGAAGACCAAGTTCAAAATCCAACTGTTCACATAACGTTCAACTTGGCCGAACTCTGGCCGAGTTCTGTCAGGGTTTGGTCAGGTTTATTTTATGAAAATTGTTTTTTTGGCTTTTTGAAAATCCTTCAGAAGCTTTTTGTAAAAGTAGATGTTTTATCAAAAATATAGGTCATTTTAAAAAGATAGGTCAGTTTTGAAAAATGATTTCGGATAGCCTATTTCCCAGTATGACTTGGTGTACAATGTATTCCTAGACTCAATAAAACTGAAAATTACATTACGTAAAGAAATACAGTCTTGAGTGGCAAACATGTCACGCCCCAGAACCAGAATACTGGAGAGCGGGGGCAGACATAGCCAGCTACGTATATTGAAGTGCAACCCACCTCGCTATACGGTCACGGCTGTCTAGATACATGAGGGTTTAACTACAAGCCAACAGTCTCTTAAGGTCATGAACAAGCCTAGTGTCTCAATCACAAGCAAGTAAGTAAATGTTACAAGATATAAGATCACCAAATATACAATAGTAAGGCGTCCCAAACATTACATATTCAGCTGATCATGAAGCTAGTCGTTACAAAACATGAGGAATAGCAAGAGTTTAGTCATACATGATCAACCCTAGGATCTGTCAATCATGTTACAGCCCGTAGGCAGACAATAAGAGAAGGTGCAATTGAGCTAAACAGGTGCTCGTCGGCTAAACGCCTCAAAAGAATATTTTATAATAAAGTGGGAGAGCCAAAAATAACCCACTCGTTGCCCTGGTTACGCCTAGTATTCACCATCGGGCTGGAAGGTCGGTAGATCCTCTGGAGCTACTCTGAAATCTGGCCATACAAAACCAGCTGGGTCAGATCCCAGAAAGAGCAAGTGCCACAAAGAAAGCTTCACTTAGGAACTAAAACCAGCAATTAGCACAGAAGATAATAATATATAGCAAAACTGGAAAAAATATAACATCACGAGTATATACGGTAAAATAACCATGGGACCATTCAGATAACCAGGTTATAATTCTTAAACCAAACAAGGACCGGGATTGTAACCCTTCGTCTGAACCGAACTTGTTTTCTCCCATTATCAGCAAGATAATGTAAGAAAATCAGGACATGTAATAATTTTATACAGGATCAAGGCTAGACAGATTATTCCTCATTCAATCAATCATGGCCAAGCAATGAGTACGGCTTGATACTTTAACTAGCTAGGGTTATCACAGACCTAGTTACTAGCAAGATGCAGTGAGATTATTCCACAGCCACAAGCCCTGCAGACCATCCAGGTTACCCAGGTCGAATAATAGGGGTTGAATTCAAGTGGGTACATCGTCCAGGGAACACATGTACCCTTGGGTGACTTAGAGGGTGCAACACATGACAGTGTGCTGGAAATGTGCTCTAGTCGACGGCAGGCTACAGATCCCAAGAGCGCCCAGGTAACTGGATTACCTGTAGCTGGGAAATCTCTTCATGACTACTGTGTTATTCTAGTTATTAACCTTAGTCCTTTTCAGTGGGTACCCCTGACCGTGGTACTCAGGAGACCCATCCTAAACATGATGCAAGACCAGACTGGTTTAATCGTACAAGCACAATCGCCCACGGTGTGTCACCCCCAGTTTCCAGAAATAGGGGTATTTTTGTCATTTTTTATTTTTAAATTATTTTAGAATTATTTATTTATTTATTGTTATATTTTGGGGTTATTTGAGTCGGGTTCGAATTTCAACTCATTCCGACTTGTATCGGGGACCCGGGGTAGTTTTGACTCTAGTGGGCCCACACACTAGTTAGCCATGGCCCACATGTTAGTTATTTTAGTTAGTGACTAGACTAATTATTTTGGTTAGTATTAATATGGATTAGTATTTTAGGATTGACCAAACTACCCCCGACTTAACCCCTTACCAATGTATTAGTAAATAGACTAGAAAAGGGACTTTTGGACTTTTCCTAATAGGACAAAACCACCCATATTGGCTGGCCACTTTTGGTATGGATAGGGATTAGCCACTTCATTATTTCCTTTTCCATTCTCTCTTGTTCTTCCCCAATTTTTTCTAGAGAGCAAACCCTAGAAATTTCTCCACCAAATCCTTCCATTTCTTCACCAAACCTTCATCCTTCCTTCTCTATTCTATCCAAGGAAGGAGCTCCCCAAGTTTGGGAGGATTCGGAGCTCGTTCGTGTCCTTTTGGAATCTCTACGTGTCGGTGTCGAGTCGGAAAGCTTTTTCCTTTGAATCTCTCTCCCGAAAGGTATAATCTCTCCTCTAATCCATCCCAACATGCATATAGGATTATTTTGAACCCGTACGAATGACCCCCATGGTTGTATCTCCATTTGTGTCCATTTTGTGTCCATTTGGAGGTCATAGAAGTGTCCTTTGTGTTATGGTTGTGTCCTAGTAGGAAAAGTCCCTAATGGACACATGTATTTTATCATATATTGATTAAATAATTTATTAGAGATTTATTTCCAGATTTCCTATTGTTTAGAGTTTGTGTTTTTCTATGTATCATATTAGTTATATATATGTATATATATATGGATATATATATATATGAGAGATTGGGGGAGGAGCTGCTCTGAAATCAGCAGCTATTTCAGCAGCAATTGCTGCCTAAAACCTGTCCATATGCCCTCACAACAGCCCTCATTTTTCCCTTTGACACACCACCAAAGCATCCCCCCTTAACCACCTACAAGCCCTCTAAATCAAGCCTCAAACACAGCCATGATAGTTGTCCTATACCAGCCCTAAAAACCACCCCTAAACAAGCCTATGGCTGTCCTCAACTGTCCTGAAATCAGCCCCCTTAACCACCACCAAAACTATCCCAAAACAGTCCAACTTCATGTCAATTACAGCCCCCAAAATACCCCCAATTGCTGTCCATAAAACAGTCCATGTTGGATGCCATTTTTCTCCTCAAAACCTGTCCATATACCCCTGAATTCAACCCCAACACACCCCATTTCAGTCCCCAAAAATCAGCCTATACATGTCCCAAAACACCCCTTTGACAGCCATATAAATTAGCCCCAAACCTGTCCAACATTTTAGCCTATGTTAACCCTTATGTTCAGCCCCATTGATAGCCCTATAGGCAGTCCTAACTTGTCCCAGACTTGTCCTTAAATCACCCATGAAATCAGTCCACTCTCATGTGTGTGTGTGTATTGTGTATGTGAGCTTATGTATAAGTGTGTGTATGTGAGTATATATGTATAAATAGTATCCTATAGGTGTTAGCTCATATGTAAACCTATAGGTAGAGCCTATATGTGACCATGTGTGAGTGAGAGAGTGAGTGAGTTGGTGTGTATGTGAGTGTTGGGTAAATGTGAGAATGGTACAAGGGTAAAGGTAAGGTAATTGTTAGATTACCAACATGTGATCCAAGATGGGTTAGATATCTAGGAAACCCATGTATCTTGGTAGGTAACCCCTATATAGGATGGTATCTAGCTACCCTAAGGAGCCTAGGCTAGTATCTTGGGTATTAGCGGTGTTTCCTTGGTATTGGGCAAGGTATCGGGATTTACCTTGGTAGGGTAATGTAAGTTTTACCTAGAAAATAAGATATTTGTGTTTGGAGTCTAAGATAGGGTTAGAACTTTATTCCCGTGGTTGGTAATGATCAAATATAGTGCTCATAGACTAGTTTTGACGTCGGTTGACCTTTTTGACCAAAAGTCAACAAAAGTCAACCGAGAGTCAAACTTAGCCTTTAAGCGACCCGATTTGACCGAAACTAAACCAGAGTTGACCAGTTGACTGAAAATCAACTGTTAGTCAATATTTGACTTGTTTGACCTAGAGTTGACCTAGGGTTGACTCAGTGTTGACCAGAGTTGACCAGAGTTGACTTTTTGACTAAAAGTCAATTGTAAGTCAACCCTTGAACCAGATTGACCTAGTTTGACTTGGATTGACTCCCAGTGACCTGGTATGACCTAGTATGAGCCAGTATGACCTAGTGTGACTCAGTCTGACCTAGATTGACCTAGTTTTGACTTAGACTTGCATTCATGACTTGAATTAGCTTCATTTTCAGTATTTAGCCCTGTTTGACTCATAGTATCTTATTTTAGGTCTGTGATCACTCTGAGCGTCTGTTCACCTTATCAGCTCAGGACCACAGGCGAGTACATTCATTGATTGTTTTCATTGTCTTGATATCTGCTATATCCGATTCAGTTGTAGTGTTATACTCGATTTTCAGTCACGACAGTTCACGGACTAGTATATGTTGGATCATGACATGGGATGTTATTTCTAGAGTTACATGGTATATTGGTACATATTCTGTCTTATTTCAGTGTATTGGTATAGATACCGATTTCAAAATGGGACTTGCTATCCTCTTATGGAATCCCATGTCATAACGTGTAATGTCCAGATCCATTGTACTATTCGGGAATGGGGGAGTTATTAGTGGTTGTGTGATCAAATTCCCACATTATTCTATGGTACATATGGTTCATAGCTATATCCTTGCCTCACGACGGGTAAAGCCTTACCCTATACGGTTCATAGCTTTCCATGGTGACTGGCCTTATCGTTCTATTGTATACAGGGTTCATAGCCGGTCGGATGGAAAGCCTGATCATATTTTCCCAAGCCGATCACATAACACACTAACAATTCAAGGCACCTTTTATATTTATTTTCGTAGGAGTCTAAGTTCTGTTCGGGAGAAGGATTACAACTCCGGTCCTTGTTTGGTTTAGGGGTTGTAACTCGGCTTCCGAATAGTTCCCAAGTCATCCTATATATATATGCATTATCGTCCTTTTCAGTACTCACATCCTGATATGTATTTTCAGTTGATTTTGTCTTGTATTTCATTATACTGTCTCTTATAGCTTTTGTCAATTCACATGGAACTGCTGTTGGTATTTTTACTTGCTCATTTTTCTGACAGGATACCGTTGACAAATTTTACAGATGATTTAGAGACTGATTGTGTAGCACCCAGTTTTCCAAATGAGGGTAATTTTGAAATTTCGTATTTATAATTATTTTAATAATGAAATTTAATTTATGATATAATTTTTGGTGATTTTAAATTATTTTAAAATTATTTAAATCAATGACTTGTGGTTTTGACGTTTTGCTAGTGAAACCCTAGAGACTGTTTGACCTAGAGCCTAACCATGTGATTATGATATTAATTTTAAAGTCATTTTTGGCCTAAGGATATTTTTTGCATTTGACCTCTTTGAATTATTTTGATATTATTTTATTATTTATGAAATTGTTTTGGGGTTATTTGAGTTGGGTTCGAATTTCAACTCAATCCGACTTGAAACGGGGACCCGGGGGTAGTTTGACTCTAGTGGAACCCACACACTAGTTAGGCATGGCCCACATGATATTAATTTTAGTCCATATGATAGAAATATTTTAGTTAGAGGTTAGACTAATTATTATGGATAAGGTTAGTGTGATTAGAGACTTTTGAATGACTAATTTAGCCCCAACCAATTAGCCCTTTCCTAATACTCATAGAATAGGTTAGTGGGGGCATTTTAGACCTTACCATAATAGGACAAATAGCACCATATGGCCAGCCACTTTGGGAGAGGATAAGCTCAAGTTCATTTCATTATTCTCATCCATACTCTCTCTTGTTCTTCCCCAAATTCCTAGAGAGCAATCCCTAGCAATTTCTCCACCAAATCCTTTCATTTCACCACCAAATCTTCTTCTTTCCTTCTCCATTCTAGCCAAGGAGGAAGCTACCCAAGGTTGGGAGGATTCGGAGCTCGTTCGTGTCCTTTTGGAATCTCTCGTGTCGGTGTCGCTCCGGGAAGGCTTTTCTTCGATTCGATCTACCGGGAGGTATAAATCTCTTCTCCTTTTCATTTTCTCATGCATATATGTCTATTTTGAACCCATAGGAATGACCCCCATGGTTGTATCACTATTTGTGTCCATTTCGTGTCCATTTGGAGGTCATAGGAGTGTCCTTTGTGTTGTGGTTGTGTCCATGTGGGAAAATCCCAAATTTGGACACACTATGTGTTGTTGTTATGTATGAATGAATTATTACATGTTTAATCTCATATTTTTGTATTGGAGATGTGTTCTATAGTGTCTCATATATATATATTAGTGTAGAGAGTGAGTTCTTGATATATTATGTTACATACTTGTGTTCTTTTGTCTCAAACTACCTAAATCCGTCATGATTTTTATCAACGTTTTTAATTTCAGCCCTAACTTAGAAATATCATAACTTCTAGCTCAAAGCTCAGTTTAATCTCCCGTTTTTTTTAAAAGAAGCGTATTAAAGTTAGCTTTCCAAAAACATGTATTAATAGGCCTAATTCTTTCTGTAACTTTCTGGAGAATTATTTGAGTGTCAGCTGTACGAAAGACAAACGCGTTCTCGGTGTTTTCACGATTCCGGGAGTTTCCGGAAACGGAAACGCGATCCGTTTGAAGTTTCGGAAAGCTAACACATAGATCTATAACATACTTTAATCCTAAATTTTAATTCATGCTAAGATGGTACAGTATTGATTATTAGTAGGAGTTACTATTCAACATATGCATTTTGTGCACCCTTGTGTGTAATATAATGTTCTATTTGATTTTAACCCATGTTAATGTATATACATTATGTAATTAAATAGAGAATGCAAGCATGAGTAAATGGTTAAATAAATGATGTATAAGGTGTAAGTATCCTATCTAATGTAAGCATGTATAAGTATGGCTTGTAATGAATATGTAGGTTCCATAGTATGTAATGTATGGTGCATATAGTGGTGCAAGAGAATAAATGAATGATGAATGAATGCAAGCATGAATGTAATGTAATAATAGATGTAATGTATGTAATATACAAGTTAATGAGATATAATGTTCTATGTTAACACAAATCCTATATTACCTCATGTACCCCCTTACACTATGTTGACACTATCACACTTGACACATTGTTCACTTACACTTTGACACTCTTTGATATGTATACACTATGTATGCCCATTTAACCCTCACTTGCTCCTTTGCCATGTTCACATACACACACACATAGCCTCTTAAATAAGTATTTATGAATATAGTTAACTTAGCTATGTATGTATATTATATATATGTTAGCATATTGTGTTGTAATATATAAGTTTATATAACCATTTGAAATGCCATGATTATAGACCTAATGTTGAATACCAATATATGCATGTGTATATATGTGTAGACATATATAGCTTAAAGTAATAGAATACCTAGTGTATATCCAATGTGAATTCTTGCCTATTTGAGTATTGAATAATTGCATGCTATATAGAGTTGGGTGTATGTTGGCTTGTATAGCCTTATATTGATGTGTGCTTGCTAGGATAGTCTTGGTTAGGCCTAGTAAGACTTACTGGGTTAGGACATGACCTAGTTTGACCTAGTTTGACTAGTGTAGTTGACCAGAGTTGACCAAGGGTTGACTTTGGCCTAGTTTGACCTAGATTCATGTAGAATGCATTATAGTGCTTTATATTACCCTTCTGGACATGTTGTGACTTGTGATGTTCTAATTAGGAGCCAGACACCTCTCCTCGGACAGTATCTTTACCTTGGACATTCAGATATCAGGCGAGTACATTCTCTGATCATTTCATATCCTGCTTAGAATTATTTTCTGCAGTAGATTACTTTACTTGTACTGTCATGTTGGTCACACGGATTGGTACTATATGGATCTCTACATGCGATGTTATCCCCCTCGGGAGCATCGGGTACATTGTGTCATGTGCGTTTCACTTTCATCATGTACTCCTGTGCTTTCATTATACATATACACTCCCGTGAATCTTGTACTCTCATGTTCACGGAGCCCCCATGTATACTATCATGTGCACCCTTTCATGGGCCCCCATGTGATATCATGTATAATAACATAACCTGTTTAGATCCTTGTGTATTGATTGGGGGTACGGGGGAGTAGAATTGGACATGTGAATAATACCCAAGTAGTATCTTATCAGAATCTCTTCCATAGTGTCTTATCAGAATCTCCTATGCTATTTACATGTCTATATTGTACTCTGACTCACTAGCCACATGTTAGTTCTCTATTTATAGTAGATATTTCTATTACAGCTCTCTCTCTGTTTACATACAGCATTTCTTTCAGTACCTATATCTTACTTTACTGTATGATTATATTTTCTAACAGGCTATGATCTGTTGAGATGTACTGTACTCGCTCCTGTCCTGACTGGACCTGTTGATAAATTTTACAGATGGCCTGGGATTGCCTGCTAGCCTAGAGGAGACACAGTAGAGGTTATTTAGATAGTTATTTCATTTTGTCTGGAGTCGTATTTACTTTGTGGATTACTGTATTTGAGTTTTGAGATATATTTCTGGATTTATGTATCTTAGACACTTAGACTTCTATCTCCTATATCTCTTTTGGATTTCATGTTTTATCTATCCTTATCATGCTCTACCTTAGATGTGATTGAGTTTACATTCTGCTATGTCACCCCCATTCGGGGAGTATAAACAGTTAGTCTTATACTGTTAGATGCATTGAGACCTAGGACAGCGTTCTACCGCCGACACTGCGGTGTAGGCTGGGCGTTGTTACGTTCTCGTGCCCTAACTCTAGGGTGCGGGTCGTGACACGTTTTTAGTAGTGGCCCATGCAGGTCGAGTTTATGTAGTGGTATTCGAACTAGAGTACCACTACAGCCTGCAGTAGGATTAGGATATATTTTGAAGGTACTCAATCACAGTTAGGAACCCTTGAGAGATTCCTGGGACGACCCTTGAGAATCTTGTTTAACTCCGATTTGAAAACTTTTTTTCCTTGATTTGATTTATCTTTACTTTCTGTTGTTGAGTTTGATTTTGATGGATTATTATTGGATTTGAGTTTGTATTTATTGATTTTGATAAAGATTGTGGAATTTTGAATCTTGATGTTAGCTGTAGCATCCGAGTTTGTATTTTGATGGATTTTATTCATTTTTGAATTTTGATGTTTGTTGATAAATTGATTTGTTTTTTTTGGGTATTCATTGTTGATTTAATTTAATTTTGACAAGATGAAATTATATGGGCTAGGTCATCTGAGTTTTGGAATCTAGTCTTCTATAGTCACATTAGCCAGCATGGTGAGGACATATAGTCTAATTTTGGATATATTTCTCGGGTGTGGGAATTTAAGGTTTTTGCAGCCAAGCTAGCGGCATCGCGAAAATGTTAAATACCATGATTCTAGAGGTATGTGCATAAGTCAAGGACTCTGTGATTATCGTAGCCTTGCTTACTAGTATGACGAGGATTTAGAGTATCATGATTTTGGATAGACGCATATGATTATCGGATTGTACCTTAAATGTTTCGAACATGTTTTTACGACTTTTGTTTCAGTAAAAAAAGGGAATTATTGTTGTTTTGTTTTGTTTTGTTTCTCATTGTTTACTTAGGATGTAGCTTTAGCTATTTTTATAAACCTTGTGTAACTTCTTACAAATTTATTTCTTCTTAATACAATAAATCAGTGATTTTGCTAGGCCTTATTTTGGATTTGATATTATAGCTCTGATTTCGAAATGGGTTCCTCTTTTAAATAGATAAGCAAAACAGATTCTATTATCATTCTTTTCCTGTCAATATTTTTACTACCATCATTCCTTGTCTTATATACCTGTCTTGATTATATCAATTCCCTGTCTCGTATATAATTCTGTCAGCTATACCTTGAAAACTCTTGAATCTTTATATCGTTTTTATCTAGAAAATGTTGAGGAAGTGACGTAAATCATCTAGTTCGGAAATGATGTAATTGGTTATCATATGATGATTTTGTAGGAATCAGAGTGTTGGATGTCAAATATGAAAAATTTGAAATGGAGATATGGTAAAGGTTTAAAATAAAATCAAGGGATAAATGTTATCAATTTAGAAACAATCACAGAAAGTTGGTTATGAATAATTCATGGATGTATTTCAAAACTAATGAGGATATCAGAGGTCAACCTAGTTTTGAGAACTTAGAAAATATTGGTTATTGATTCTGGAGAAAACTTTTACTCTGAGGCTATGTAGAAGGTTAGTAATGGAAAAGAGAAGTTAATTATGTTTAATAAGGATATTAAACAAGATGTTACGAGGAAATGACTAGGGATAGAGAGAGCACAAAGTTATGGAAGTTTAGAGATTGTTGTGAAATATTTTTAGGAGAATAATATTCAAGGGTGTATGTCGAAGAAAATACGGAAGTTGATTTTATGATGAAAGATAAGTTTTGTAAAGCCTAGAGATTTAAATTAAATAATACGAGGAGAACAATTTGAACAAGTTCAAGGAATTCGTAAACAGGATTTAGAGGTTTTGGGTCAAATTTAAGACAAGGTGAAAGAACTTGGAAATTTAAATAAATGGGTAATGTTGATTCCTAAATGTGAGGGTTGTGCTTCAAGAGTGATGTTTGGAAATTGGGAATTGCCTACGGTAGTCATGGTAAGGGTTTAAGTAAAGGTTAAATTTTCATATAGAGACTGGTGAGGTAAAGATATGATTGGCAAGTTATGACCAGATGAACTTAAGAGTATCAGAAGCAGATGACTAACTCGATCTTCATTATTTTTGTGCATTAATTACCACCTCTTGAACTCCCACTTTCTAATTGAAATCCTTGACGTTCCTTATCGTGACTTTGATATTCGGAATGTAATACTAGCTGTTACCCTCCAACAAATCTTATATGCAAGACCTAGACGAGCTCACCTTCGTGTAGGTATATCATGTTCCACTAAAACCCGTCTTCTTGTACTTTATTTTCTTGATATGATTTTCTGGTCAACTGGCTAAACTATAACCTCTACCATTATACTAAATTTCTTCTTATTTCAATTAAAAATCTAGCCTTGACTCAATTCTTTCGACCCGACATGTGATGGTGTTCTGCTTGTTTCCTTAGATGCTTAACCTTGTACCTTATCTGATTACTTGACCCGTTGGTTAAGAAACTTGGACTATGTAATTACTTTCATCATTACCACCCTTATATCTTGTGCTGCTAAATTAGCCTTAGTTTTGCAAGCTTATCTATTTTCGAGCTTGGTCATGACATATGTTATTGGGTGGCCACCCACTAACATATTGTCTAATCAGAACCGGTACATGATGGTCTGATCAACCTATTGTACTTTGGTTCGCTTTTTTTCATGTATCAATCTACGAGAATGGAGACATAGTTAAACTTGACCCTAGAGTCTCATTCGCGACAGCCTTGACAATTCTCCTTGAAATCTTTTCATCGCCTATGAACCTCGTATTCGTACTCAGTCGAATTAAATTTAATCATGACCTGAACCTCCATCATTGGATGCTCGTGCTCATACTTTTATTTCATTGATTTCCCTTCTTGCCCAAGTCTCGAGTTAAGTTTCGAATACCAACCAAGATTCCAAAATAGAAAACAAGAAGTTCCAAGAAATGGTCTAGATGCTAAAAGAAATTTAAGAAAAACTAGGCTGCTAATCGAGATACATGGTTTTTCCAACCATGCAAAAATCTTCAGTCTTTAGTCTGTCTTCAGTATTCCTCCGGAACGGAAATCTTTTTAACCTCCTTCAATTGTCCTGGCGTAGGTTGATCCCTGCGGTAGTACTCCATGTGGTTGCTGATTCTGAAAAGGTGGTTCTCTTTGCTGTAGTCTGATGCTCCTCGCGCTTGTTCTCGGGCAATGTGATCAACGTTCTTCAGCAATCCATGATTTGGTGGGCAGTCGATCCGTAGAACAAGCATAGCCTCCGTCTTTTGCGGTACTCTTCGAAGCGATGTCCTGGATTGCGGCAGAAAATACAAATGATAGCCGGCTGAATCTGAATCTCCTGCTGGGCTGAAGACGTGTTGTCTGAGTGTGACGACGCTTCGCGGATCCATAATAGCTGCTATCTCGGTCATAAATCTTCATGTCTTTCATAAACTTCAGCTTCCGGTTTCGTTCCATTGTCTGCACTACATTCTGAATCTCCAGGCTGGTGGCTCTAATCTTCATAGAAGTCGGATCCTCACATGCTGAGATGATCTTCAGTGGCGGCTTCAGGTTCTCGATCGGCTCTCTGGTGCAAGATATGCGCTCGGTGTCGGAAAAGTCCAAGTGTCTGAGCGTCTGGAGATCAGAAGTCCTTCCTGGCTCGGAGAGTGTATCCACAAGTCTGACTTGGAAATGGTGGCCTGCTTCCTCTGGTTGTCAAGGGACTCTTCAGACATCTCCGTCAATTACGTACTACCCATGGGGATAGTAGAGTGATAGAAGGTAGTGGAAGTTCGGAAACGTCAAGTGCAGGCCGCTCTGTACCGCCTGCAACTCCAGAACTGCTCGCAACTCCAGTCTGATCTGCGGTCTTCCTTGTGGCCACCATCCTGCATAAAAAGAAAACTTCGTTGAACGACAAACCCTAAAACCTATAAACAATGTTTTATAATAATAAAACACCTGAAGATCATGAATAACCTGATATACCCTTATTTCCCGATTTTCCTATGCTGTGATCAAGTTTCCCTAGTATAATCAAGTCCCCCAATAGTACGCTAAGTCCTAGGTACCATTAGGATGGACCTGCATGGGCCACCACTAAAAACATGTCACGACCCGCTCCCGAATAATCGGACACGAGTCGGACACGCCCAGCCTTCGTCGTTAGACACGACGAAGTAAGCTGTACCAGAACTAGGGAAAATCTAACAAGTCAAGTAAATGAGAAGTAAAATCACAGCATCTATAAACGAATCCCAGAATATTCAAATACATGTCTAAGCATTTTATTATTACATTCATCCAGAAATGTACTAAAGTCTGACTAAAGTCTCAAAAGCAGGAAAGGCAACTAAAAGGAAGATATCTAGGCTTCTGCAGCCTCGATGTCACAAGCAGCTCCAGCTGGCTCAAGGAAAGCAGTAACCTGCCCATAGTATGTGTCACATAAAGCCTCCATCTCACCTATCATAACATATCCAGTCAGGAGCGGAGCAAAGCACAGTTCTAGGTAATGAACAATAACATATGGAAAGTAAATGCTAGAAAAACAAGTAGGTAAAGAACAAGTATGTAAAGAACATGAAGATCATGAACTACTGCTATAAAGATACATGAAAGATCACGACAATGTAAGATGCAGTAAAGATCACGACTAATATCAAGATCAGGATCAAGAGAAACTAATGTAAGAACAATATCCTGAACATGTGTTTATATGTTTGAAATACTACTTAGATATGTGACCGGCTTGGGTAAGATCATGAAAGAACATGAAAGGATCCTGGAAGATCATGTAATGGTACGGCTTAGGACCCGCGTGCACAGTGCGAGGCCTAAGCTAAAGATCATGAATAAGTATCCGGGTTTGGTCACATATCCAGAGTATTTCCCCATCCCAAGATACAAGTAAGATCATGAAAGAACATGTAAGATCATGAAAGAACAAGTAAGCTCATGAAAGAACATGTAAGATCATGAAAGAACAAGCTATAAAGAACATGAACGTGTCGCAGTGTGTCAGTAATAATGAACAAGGAAGATGCACTGAACAAAACCATAGAATGTACTTGCCTGGCTCCAGCAATATGGTAGGCAATCTAGCTGGATGTTCTCCTGTTAACAATAATGATGTACAAGTTGATTAATAACTAAACTAGTTGCTTCTAGGTTAATTAAAGAACTAAATCTTATCTTGTTTCTTCCCAAATAAGATCGTCTTATTTGGAGTTTCACAAGTTACTCTACACTAGTTCTATTTACTAACTACTTGTTCTCTTTGGGAAAAACAATGTTAAACACAACCATTGGTTTTACGTGTTTAACACTAAGAGTTTTATAAGTTTATAACCCAAAACTCATTTTAGCATTTGCAACTTATATAAAAGTGGTTTGTTTTATAAACTGGTTTTAACAGTTATTTACAGCAGTAAATAAAGAAAAGTTAACTAATTGATTTAATTATAAAAATTGGTTTTACGAGGATGTTTCCATCAACTCACAGCAATTAGAAAAATAACATTTTCATTTATTTGAAAAAGGTTTACAAAAATTTACACTACAGACAGTTCTGCCCCCAAAAGCAAAGTCCACAGGCCAACACAGTCACTCGGCCCACTCACCCCAGACCAAGGATCAGTTCAGACCCAACTTCTAACCAGCCCAATATAACTACAACATATAAGCCCGGCCCAACATGGCCCAGCCAAGCCAACCCAACAATTAAATAATTACAGTCATCCAGCCCATAATTAAATAATATTACAATACATACAGTATGGCCCAGCCCATACTAACAGCCCACAAAATAAAATACAAAGATAAGCCCACTGAAAAATACCAACCGGCCCAAACAAATAAAGCCACAAACTGCCAAAGTCCACCGCCGGTCACGTCAGGTCAGAAATCACATCAGGTCAGAAGTCACATCAGGTCAGAAGTCACATCATCTCCTTGGTGTCCAACACGCACGTCGGACACGGGAAAGAGGACACGGCCACAGCAAGGTCCAGCAAGGTACTAGCCACGAATCCGCGCCACTTCGTATCCGACACGAACATCGGATACGAACAGGTAGGTACAGTCCACAGTCCAGTCGGAACAGAGGTCCAACACCAGAAAATCCCTCAGCAACAAATAACAGAAAAGAGAAGAAGTCATCAATTAAAATCCATAAAATATACATGCAGTGTCGGACACGAGAGTGTCCGACTGAGATCTCAGTTCATCAAAAATGGAACCAACATCAAATCCACTTATGGCATGCATGCAGTGTCAGACACGAAAGTGTTTAGACACAAGACCTCAGTTCTCAGAAGAATGATTCAGAACCTCAGATCTATCCCAAAATTCTACACAGAAATGAATAAGGAAACTGTCCAAAACAAACCCATTCTAGATCTAACGAACCGAGCAACCCTAGAGTCACCACTGGTCCGTTAGGTCTAAGCCAACCGACAGTAAGCAAAAGGAAATAGATCCACTGGATTTCCACAGAAATCACCAACGAACAACCCACTCTCAACAGATCTGGAACCATTACCAGATCTGTTGAGAAACTCCTCAGGAAAAATAGTAACATAACCACAGAATTATTCACAGATCAAAAGATCTCAAAGAATCAACTAAAACATCACAGATCTAAACATGCAACCCAAAATAAACACATGCAAGGGTCGATCTACAAGATCAGACCACAGAAACCCTAGATCCAACGGATCTGAACAGTTAGAACTGTTCAAAGAGAAAGACAACATCATCGATCTCACACAACCACAGAAACCCTAGATCTCGTCACCGATCAAAGATCTCAGAGCCTAGGCCATAGATCTGACCAGATCTGACCAACAATAGAGATTAGGGTTAGGGTTTACCCTCTGGAAGTCGAAGCCAAGCTCGTCGAGGAAGAAGTCAGGAAGAAGACAGGAAGAAGACGAGCTCGAGTCACTGCTCAGCTCCCTCAGTCGCCACCGTCAAAGCCATCGTCATCGGGGTCGTCGGCTTCAACAGGAATGAAGTCGCCATCAGCATGGAAGTCGCCGCGCTCCCTCAGATCTACGCCACCAGAGCCACCGTCTTCATCATCGTCGTCGCCGTCGTCATCATCGCCATCAGAGTCGCCGAAGGTCGTCGGAGTTGGGGACCCGAAGAGTCGGCGAAGGACTCGAGAAACTGGTGGAAGTCTCGAGAAGCTGGCGGAGGAATCGAAGAGACAGCGGAAAGAACGAGAAAGAGGCGGTGGAAGAATAATGACTGGCCTTCTCTCTCCACGAACAGTCGGTTCGTTTTAAAATAAAACGAACGGAAAGTTTACACATAACCCCCCCGCTTATTGGCCATTTTGCAAAAACCCCCTTCTCATTTAACTATTTGCCCGCAACCAAAATATAATAGGAATATTTACAGATAAACCCTCTGCTGCTCCATAATTGCATAATTCATTTAAAAACAGTTTTTAAAATAAGAAAAATATATAAAAATTGTTACAACCACTTTCAAATTGTAAAATTGTCAAAAATGTAATTCAATAAAATGTTCTCAATTAATAATAAGTATAGAAAATCAATTTAAATTTAAGAAAAACTGGAAAGTGGAGTTACAAATTATCCCCCCCTCAAAAAAATTTCGTCCTCGAAATTCGAAGGACAACAAAACAATCAAGGCAAAACACAAGGAAGATTCAAGCTCAAGCCATTTATTGTATTTAAAGGTTTCAATTATCAAAATACAATTAGGCAAACAAAGTGGGATCTCTCTTCCGCATCTCGTCCTCGCCCTCCCATGTGGACTCTCCGGAGAGTGGTGTCTCCACATGACGCGGACAAGAGGAATGGTCTGGTTCCGCAGACGCTTCTCCCTCCGGTCGAGGATCTCTACTGGCTGCTCCTCGTAAGTCAGTCTCGGGCCCACCTCCAGCTCTGAATAGTCCACCACGTGGCTGGGGTCTGGAATGTATCGTCGAAGCTGGGACACGTAGAAAACGTCGTGCACTCCCTCCAAGCTAGCTGGAAGCGCTAGTCGGTATGCCACCTCGCCAATACGCGTCATCACGTCGAAAGGCCCGCTGAATCTCGGACTGAACTTCCTGCCTCTGCCAAAATGAATAGTGCCTCTGGTCGGCGAGATTCTTCAGGATCACTCTGCTTCTAACTGCGAACTCCGGTGACCATCTGGTGCTGTCCGCCCAATGCTTCTGTCGATCCATGACGCTCTGAGCCTTGAGTCCAAGTATACACAAGAAGTTTGGAATATCATGCTTTGACAAAGGTCAAGGATCAAATAGTCACGAAGTGGAAGGAATTTCAATTACAACTAAGAGGAGCAAAATCATGAAGACACAATTATTAAGTACGATCAAAAATCGATATATTAACACAGGTAGACAAGAATAAGATAGAAAATCATGGTCAGATAGACATGACTTAAGATCAAAATTTAGACAAGACACAAGCGAAGTATGGAATCAAAATCTGGTAATATATAATTTTGAGGAATTCAATGGTCTAACGATACAATACTAGAAGGAATTTTTACCAAGGGTTGATTGAGGAAAGTACGAAATACTCAGGAGGTACAGTATCAAATCAGGGTGAACGTGCAAGGGTTTGTGATTCTCGAAACCAATAATTATATGAAAATGGAATATTGTTTCTATGGTATCCGGAAACATATAGATATTTGAAATCACTTTACTTAGAATCCCTGCCCCGCCAGTGCATGTATGGCTGCAGTGAATTTTCGGTTCCATGACTTAAATAACAATATGTTACCGAATAACATATCAACTTTATTCATTTTCAAATAATTATCGATGAAGCAACTCAAGAGATCTAAATATGAAGAGTTTAGGACAAAGTCTCAATAATACCCGAAACCTATGAATGTCTGAAATCACTTCAACTTAAAGTTCCTGCCTCGCCAGTGCGCTACTGGCTGCAGTGAACCCTCAGTCTCCATAATCCAGCTAATGGCTGCAGCGCGCAACTGTCATGCCATAGTAGGTCATCGAATAGCCTCTCGACTTAATTCCTAGGAATTTCAAAAGAGTTTCAAGAAATTCGAATTGAGTTTCAATAGTCCAAGTCACGAAAATGGTGAGGTTACTTGTCTGTTGGGATACAAGGGTTATTAGGTACTATGAAGTAACACGGAATCCAATCGAAGAGCAGTGAGTACAAAAGGGCAACCAAGGAGATTTAAAATTCAGACAGGGAGCGAAGTTTCAACTTATGACGGAATATCAACTGATATCGGAAATGGTAACAAGATTCCACATATGGGACATTATCCCGAAGGAATAACAGAGTCTCGAAGGATGATCTCAGCAAGGTATTAGATAGGAGACAAGTTTCAAAATAAGAAATAAAATCCCGTGCTGGAAACGATTTTCAATAAAATTTCAAATAACAACGAAATCTCAAGTAAAACTTGAATAGAAAACGAAATCTCCAATAAAGTACACAATGGAAAATAGAAAATCAAGTATCAACAAAGTCGTGAATAAGGAACAAATTCTCGAATAGAAAATCTCAATGAGGAGACAAGATTTGGAATAGGGAACACAGTCTCAACGAGTCGCGAGTAGGAACTGAAATTCAAAGTCCGGTAAATCTCGGATGGGAGGCAAAATCACGAACAAAACAAAGTCTCGAAATAGGAAACATGATCTTAAATTTTCGAATGGAATCAAGTTATGAATAGGAAAAAGAATCCATGGGTGAGTAAAACAATATCCATGAAACAAGCGATACTTCAAATAGGGAACAAGATCGAAGCAAGGTTGTGAACAGAATAATTTCCAAGTAGAAACAAGCCACGTAGGAAACGAATCTCACATAGGGAACAGGTCGAAACCGAGGTTTTCAAACGATGTCTTGAATGGTGAATAGAAACAAGTACTGAATCAAATTCCAACTATCCCAAAATAGAAAACTGAACTTCGGAAAGAAACAAAATTTACAAATTGTAACTAGTCCTGAATAGGAAACAAAATTCCTGAGTAGAATCTCGAAAAGTGCAAGGTTACGAAGAATGGATTGGAGGAGTACCAATCAACGAATAGGAAACAATATCTCGAGTTAAGTTTCGAATACCAACCAAGATTCCAAAATAGAAAACAAGAAGTTCCAAGAAATGGTCTAGATGCTAAAAGAAATTTAAGAAAAACTAGGCTGCTAATCGAGATACATGGTTTTTCCAACCATGCAAAAATCTTCAGTCTTTAGTCTGTCTTCAGTATTCCTCCGGAACGGAAATCTTTTTAACCTCCTTCAATTGTCCTGGCGTAGGTTGATCCCTGCGGTAGTACTCCATGTGGTTGCTGATTCTGAAAAGGTGGTTCTCTTTGCTGTAGTCTGATGCTCCTCGCGCTTGTTCTCGGGCAATGTGATCAACGTTCTTCAGCAATCCATGATTTGGTGGGCAGTCGATCCGTAGAACAAGCATAGCCTCCGTCTTTTGCGGTACTCTTCGAAGCGATGTCCTGGATTGCGGCAGAAAATACAAATGATAGCCGGCTGAATCTGAATCTCCTGCTGGGCTGAAGACGTGTTGTCTGAGTGTGACGACGCTTCGCGGATCCATAATAGCTGCTATCTCGGTCATAAATCTTCATGTCTTTCATAAACTTCAGCTTCCGGTTTCGTTCCATTGTCTGCACTACATTCTGAATCTCCAGGCTGGTGGCTCTAATCTTCATAGAAGTCGGATCCTCACATGCTGAGATGATCTTCAGTGGCGGCTTCAGGTTCTCGATCGGCTCTCTGGTGCAAGATATGCGCTCGGTGTCGGAAAAGTCCAAGTGTCTGAGCGTCTGGAGATCAGAAGTCCTTCCTGGCTCGGAGAGTGTATCCACAAGTCTGACTTGGAAATGGTGGCCTGCTTCCTCTGGTTGTCAAGGGACTCTTCAGACATCTCCGTCAATTACGTACTACCCATGGGGATAGTAGAGTGATAGAAGGTAGTGGAAGTTCGGAAACGTCAAGTGCAGGCCGCTCTGTACCGCCTGCAACTCCAGAACTGCTCGCAACTCCAGTCTGATCTGCGGTCTTCCTTGTGGCCACCATCCTGCATAAAAAGAAAACTTCGTTGAACGACAAACCCTAAAACCTATAAACAATGTTTTATAATAATAAAACACCTGAAGATCATGAATAACCTGATATACCCTTATTTCCCGATTTTCCTATGCTGTGATCAAGTTTCCCTAGTATAATCAAGTCCCCCAATAGTACGCTAAGTCCTAGGTACCATTAGGATGGACCTGCATGGGCCACCACTAAAAACATGTCACGACCCGCTCCCGAATAATCGGACACGAGTCGGACACGCCCAGCCTTCGTCGTTAGACACGACGAAGTAAGCTGTACCAGAACTAGGGAAAATCTAACAAGTCAAGTAAATGAGAAGTAAAATCACAGCATCTATAAACGAATCCCAGAATATTCAAATACATGTCTAAGCATTTTATTATTACATTCATCCAGAAATGTACTAAAGTCTGACTAAAGTCTCAAAAGCAGGAAAGGCAACTAAAAGGAAGATATCTAGGCTTCTGCAGCCTCGATGTCACAAGCAGCTCCAGCTGGCTCAAGGAAAGCAGTAACCTGCCCATAGTATGTGTCACATAAAGCCTCCATCTCACCTATCATAACATATCCAGTCAGGAGCGGAGCAAAGCACAGTTCTAGGTAATGAACAATAACATATGGAAAGTAAATGCTAGAAAAACAAGTAGGTAAAGAACAAGTATGTAAAGAACATGAAGATCATGAACTACTGCTATAAAGATACATGAAAGATCACGACAATGTAAGATGCAGTAAAGATCACGACTAATATCAAGATCAGGATCAAGAGAAACTAATGTAAGAACAATATCCTGAACATGTGTTTATATGTTTGAAATACTACTTAGATATGTGACCGGCTTGGGTAAGATCATGAAAGAACATGAAAGGATCCTGGAAGATCATGTAATGGTACGGCTTAGGACCCGCGTGCACAGTGCGAGGCCTAAGCTAAAGATCATGAATAAGTATCCGGGTTTGGTCACATATCCAGAGTATTTCCCCATCCCAAGATACAAGTAAGATCATGAAAGAACATGTAAGATCATGAAAGAACAAGTAAGCTCATGAAAGAACATGTAAGATCATGAAAGAACAAGCTATAAAGAACATGAACGTGTCGCAGTGTGTCAGTAATAATGAACAAGGAAGATGCACTGAACAAAACCATAGAATGTACTTGCCTGGCTCCAGCAATATGGTAGGCAATCTAGCTGGATGTTCTCCTGTTAACAATAATGATGTACAAGTTGATTAATAACTAAACTAGTTGCTTCTAGGTTAATTAAAGAACTAAATCTTATCTTGTTTCTTCCCAAATAAGATCGTCTTATTTGGAGTTTCACAAGTTACTCTACACTAGTTCTATTTACTAACTACTTGTTCTCTTTGGGAAAAACAATGTTAAACACAACCATTGGTTTTACGTGTTTAACACTAAGAGTTTTATAAGTTTATAACCCAAAACTCATTTTAGCATTTGCAACTTATATAAAAGTGGTTTGTTTTATAAACTGGTTTTAACAGTTATTTACAGCAGTAAATAAAGAAAAGTTAACTAATTGATTTAATTATAAAAATTGGTTTTACGAGGATGTTTCCATCAACTCACAGCAATTAGAAAAATAACATTTTCATTTATTTGAAAAAGGTTTACAAAAATTTACACTACAGACAGTTCTGCCCCCAAAAGCAAAGTCCACAGGCCAACACAGTCACTCGGCCCACTCACCCCAGACCAAGGATCAGTTCAGACCCAACTTCTAACCAGCCCAATATAACTACAACATATAAGCCCGGCCCAACATGGCCCAGCCAAGCCAACCCAACAATTAAATAATTACAGTCATCCAGCCCATAATTAAATAATATTACAATACATACAGTATGGCCCAGCCCATACTAACAGCCCACAAAATAAAATACAAAGATAAGCCCACTGAAAAATACCAACCGGCCCAAACAAATAAAGCCACAAACTGCCAAAGTCCACCGCCGGTCACGTCAGGTCAGAAATCACATCAGGTCAGAAGTCACATCAGGTCAGAAGTCACATCATCTCCTTGGTGTCCAACACGCACGTCGGACACGGGAAAGAGGACACGGCCACAGCAAGGTCCAGCAAGGTACTAGCCACGAATCCGCGCCACTTCGTATCCGACACGAACATCGGATACGAACAGGTAGGTACAGTCCACAGTCCAGTCGGAACAGAGGTCCAACACCAGAAAATCCCTCAGCAACAAATAACAGAAAAGAGAAGAAGTCATCAATTAAAATCCATAAAATATACATGCAGTGTCGGACACGAGAGTGTCCGACTGAGATCTCAGTTCATCAAAAATGGAACCAACATCAAATCCACTTATGGCATGCATGCAGTGTCAGACACGAAAGTGTTTAGACACAAGACCTCAGTTCTCAGAAGAATGATTCAGAACCTCAGATCTATCCCAAAATTCTACACAGAAATGAATAAGGAAACTGTCCAAAACAAACCCATTCTAGATCTAACGAACCGAGCAACCCTAGAGTCACCACTGGTCCGTTAGGTCTAAGCCAACCGACAGTAAGCAAAAGGAAATAGATCCACTGGATTTCCACAGAAATCACCAACGAACAACCCACTCTCAACAGATCTGGAACCATTACCAGATCTGTTGAGAAACTCCTCAGGAAAAATAGTAACATAACCACAGAATTATTCACAGATCAAAAGATCTCAAAGAATCAACTAAAACATCACAGATCTAAACATGCAACCCAAAATAAACACATGCAAGGGTCGATCTACAAGATCAGACCACAGAAACCCTAGATCCAACGGATCTGAACAGTTAGAACTGTTCAAAGAGAAAGACAACATCATCGATCTCACACAACCACAGAAACCCTAGATCTCGTCACCGATCAAAGATCTCAGAGCCTAGGCCATAGATCTGACCAGATCTGACCAACAATAGAGATTAGGGTTAGGGTTTACCCTCTGGAAGTCGAAGCCAAGCTCGTCGAGGAAGAAGTCAGGAAGAAGACAGGAAGAAGACGAGCTCGAGTCACTGCTCAGCTCCCTCAGTCGCCACCGTCAAAGCCATCGTCATCGGGGTCGTCGGCTTCAACAGGAATGAAGTCGCCATCAGCATGGAAGTCGCCGCGCTCCCTCAGATCTACGCCACCAGAGCCACCGTCTTCATCATCGTCGTCGCCGTCGTCATCATCGCCATCAGAGTCGCCGAAGGTCGTCGGAGTTGGGGACCCGAAGAGTCGGCGAAGGACTCGAGAAACTGGTGGAAGTCTCGAGAAGCTGGCGGAGGAATCGAAGAGACAGCGGAAAGAACGAGAAAGAGGCGGTGGAAGAATAATGACTGGCCTTCTCTCTCCACGAACAGTCGGTTCGTTTTAAAATAAAACGAACGGAAAGTTTGCACATAACCCCCCCCGCTTATTGGCCATTTTGCAAAAACCCCCTTCTCATTTAACTATTTGCCCGCAACCAAAATATAATAGGAATATTTACAGATAAACCCTCTGCTGCTCCATAATTGCATAATTCATTTAAAAACAGTTTTTAAAATAAGAAAAATATATAAAAATTGTTACAACCACTTTCAAATTGTAAAATTGTCAAAAATGTAATTCAATAAAATGTTCTCAATTAATAATAAGTATAGAAAATCAATTTAAATTTAAGAAAAACTGGAAAGTGGAGTTACATATACTATTCCTTCAAATTGCATGATTTAGATAAAAAAAATTTAGACCTTGATTGTTGGGAAATAGGGACGTCACTCCATTAGTATAAGTTGTAGATATATATGGGTTAGTCCTTGATGTGGGGATGTGTGTCTATAAAAATGTAGCTTAGGAGATTTAGGAGAGATTATAGTATCAGCCTTGATAGGATGTACTAGTCTTTTGGTGAGTGTAAATGTGTTATGAGAGATAGGGGCCTATATGTCTTAGTAATGCATCGTTCCTATGGTAATAGAATGTATTAATAGATGGTTAATAGGAAGATAATAGTTTGAGCATACCTATAGCCTATGATCAGTTCCTTTTCATCCTTAGTTAAGACCACTTTAAAATAGGTCCAGTCCCTTGGATATAGGTTCCAGTCCATATTCTATTGAAGTTCCATTACCGCCGTACAGCAGAGCAGTATTGGAGGTATTCCTAGATTGACACTTTTTAGATGTCCGTTTATTATTCCAGTGTTAGGAAGTGTTACCTTAGATATTGGGTAGGTTAGAGGCTCTAGAAGGAGTACTATCGATCTTAAATTTCGAGGACAAAATTTTTCTAAGGTGGGTAGAGTTGTAGCACCCAGTTTCCCAAATGAGGATAATTTTGAAATTTCGTATTTATAATTATTTTAATAATGATATTTAATTCATGATTTGATTTTTGGTGATTTTAAATCATTTTAAAATTATTTAAATAAATGACTTGTGGTTTTGACGTTTTGCTAGTGAAATCCTAGAGACTGTTTGACCTAGAGCCTAACCATGTGATTATGATATTTTAATATCATTTTTAGCCTAAGGATATTTTTTGTATTTGACCTCTTTGAATTATTTTGATATTATTTTACTATTTATGATATTGTTTTGGGGTTATTTGAGTCGGGTTCGAATTTCAACTCAATCCGACTTGAAACGGGGACCCGGGGGTAGTTTGACTCTATTGGGACCCACACACTAGTTAGGCATGGCCCACATGATATTAATTTTAGTTCACATGATAGAAATATTTTAGTTAGAGGTTAGACTAATTATTATGGATAAAGTTAGTGTGATTAGAGACTTTAGAATGACTAATTTAGCCCCAACCAATTATTCCTTTCCTAATACTCATAGAATAGGTTAGTAGAGGCATTTTGGACCTTACCATAATAGGACAAATAGCCCCATATGGCCAGCCACTTTGGGAGAGGATAGGCTCAAGTTCATTTCATTATTCTCATCCATACTCTCTCTCTTGTTTTTCTCCAAATTCCTAGAGAGCAATCCCTAGTAATTTCTCCACCAAATCCTTCCATTTTACCACCAAATCTTCTTCTTTCCTTCTCCATTCTAGCCAAGGAGGAATCTACCCAAGTTTGGGAGGATTCGGAGCTCGTTCGTGTCCTTTTGGAATCTCTACGTGTCGGTGTCGCTCCGGGAAGGCTTTTCTTCGATTCGATCTACCGGGAGGTATAAATCCCTTCTCCTTTTCATTTTCTCATGCATATATGTCTATTTTGAACCCATAGGAATGACCCCCATGGTTGTATCTCCATTTGTGCCCATTTCGTGTCCATTTGGAGGTCATAGGAGTGTCTTTTGTGTTGTAGTTGTGTCCATGTGGGAAAATCTCAAATTTGGACACACTATGTGTTGTTGTTATGTATGAATAAATTATTACATGTTTAATCTCATATTTTTGTATTGGCGATGTGTTCTATATGTCTCATATATATATATTAGTGTAGAGAGTGAGTTCTTGATATATTATGTTATATACTTGTGTTCTTTTGTCTCAAACTACCTAAATCCGTCATGATTTTTATCCACGTTTTTAATTTCAGTCCTAACTTAGAAATGTCATAACTTCTAGCTCAAAGCTCGGTTTAATCTTCCATTTTTTTTAAAAGAAGCGTATTGAAGTTAGCTTTCCAAAAATATGTATTAATAGGCCTAATTCTTTATGTAACTTTTTAGAGAATTATTTGAGTGTCAGTTGTACGAAAGACAACCGCGTTCTCGGTGTTTTTGCGATTCCGGGAGTTTCCGGAAACGAAAACGCGATCCGTTTGAAGTTTCGGAAAGCTAACACATAGATCTATAACATAATTTAATCCTAAATTTTAATTCATGCTCAGATGGTACAGTATTGATTATTAGTAGGAGTTACTTTTCGGCATATGCATTTTGTGCACCCTTGTGTGTAATATAATGTTCTATTTGATTTTAACCCATGTTAATGTATACATTATATAATTAAATAGAGAATGCAAGCATGAGTAAATGGTTAAATAAATGATGTATGAGGTGTAAGTATCCTATCTAATGTAAGCATGTATAAGTATGGCTTGTAATGAATATGTAGGTTCCATAGTATATAATGTATGGTACATATAGTGGTGCAAGAGAATAAATAAATGATGAATAAATGCAAGCATGAATGTAATATAATAATAGATGTAATGTATACAATATACAAGTTAATGAGATGTAATGTTCTATGTTAACATAAATCCTATATTACTTCATGTACCCCCTTACACTATGTTGACACTATCACACTTGACACATTGTTCACTTACACTTTGACACTCTTTGATATGTATACACTTTGTATGCCCATTTAACCCTCACTTGTTCCTTTGTCATGTTCACATACACACACATAGCCTCTTAAATAAGTATTTATGAATATAGTTAACTTAGCTATGTATGTATATTATATATATGTTAGCATATTGTGTTGTAATATATAAGTTTATATAACCATTTGAAATGCCATGATTATAGACCTAATATTGAATACCAATATATGCATGTGTATATATGTGTAGACATATATAGCTTAAAGTAATAGATTACCTAGTGTATATCCAATGTGAATTCTTGCCTATTTGAGTATTGAATAATTGCATGCTATATAGAGTTGGGCATATGTTGGCTTGTATAGCCTTGTATTGATGTGTGCTTGCTAGGATAGTCTTGGTTAGGCCTAGTAAGACTTACTGGGTTAGGACATGACCTAGTTTGACCTAGTTTGACTAGTGTAGTTGACCAGAGTTGACCAAGGGTTGACTTTGGCCTAGTTTGACCTAGATTCATGTAGAATGCATTATAGTGCTTTATATTACCCTTCTGGACATATTGTGACTTGTGCTGTCCTAATTAGGAGCTAGACACCTCTCCTCGGACAGTATCTTTACCTTGGATATTCAGATATCAGGCGAGTACATTCTCTGATCATTTCATATCCTGCTTAGAATTATTACCTGCAGTAGATTACTTTACTTGTACTGTCACGTTGGTCACACGGATTGGTACTATATGGATCTCTACATGTGATATTATCCCCCTCGGGAACATCGGGTACATTGTGTCATGTGCGCTTTACTTTCATCATGTACTCCTGTGCTTTCATTATACATGTACACTCCTGTGAATCTTGTACTCTCATGTTCACGGAGCCCCCATGTATACTATAATGTGCACCCTTTCATGGGCCCCCATGTGATATCATGTACAATAACATAACCTGTTTAGATCCTTGTGTATTGATTGGGGGTACGGGGGAGTAGAATTGGACATGTGAATAATATCCAAGTAGTATCTTATCAGAATCTCTTCCATAGTGTCTTATCAGAATCTCCTATGCCATTTACATGTCTATATTGTACTCTGACTCACTAGCCACATGTTAGTTCTCTATTTATAGTAGATATTTCTATTACAGCTCTCTCTCTGTTTATATACAGCATTTCTTTCAGTACCTGTATCTTACTTTACTGCATGATTATATTTTCTAACCTGCTATGATCTGTTGAGATGTACTGTACTCGCTCCTGTCCTGACTGGACCTGTTGATAAATTTTACAGATAGCCTGGGATTGCCTGCTAGCCTAGAGGAGACACAGTAGAGGTTGTTTAGATAGTTATTTTATTTTGTCTGGAGTTGTATTTACTTTGTGGATTACTGTATTTGAGTTTTGAGATGTATTTCTGGATTTATGTATCTTAGACACTTAGACTTCTATCTCCTGTATCTCTTTTGGATTTTATGTTTTATCTATCCTTATCATGCTCTACCTTAGATGTGATTGAGTTTACATTCTGCTATGTCACCCCCATTCGGGGAGTATAAACTGTTAGTCTTATACTGTTAGATGCATTGAGACCTAGGACAGCGTTCTACCGCCGACCCTGCGGCATAGGCAGGACATTGTTACGTTCTCGTGCCCTAACTCTAGGGTGCGGGTCGTGACAGATTGCCCGACCTACTATAGGGTCGAGTCTGACGGAGTAGACTTAGACTGTGGCTTGTTAGTAAAGCCACTAGACTTTGCTCACCCTGAGTAGTTTAGTTAGTTAGGTTTGCCTGGCCTGCGAGCCAGCTAGCACTTTCAGATTTGTAGTATCTATTATATATTTTCTGAGACTCTAGACGTTTTGTGTATAGCTCTGACTTATAGATCTTGGACTCATTTCCTGTTTTATCTATCGTATTTTTCTTTCCATGCTATCTACCTTAGTTTGATATATGTGATTGAGACTGTATTGCTATGTCACCTCCATTCGGAGTGTATATACTGTACAGGTACCTTTATCTGTTTTAGTCGTAGTATTTACAGACCCTATATACAGCGTTCTACCGCCGATAATGTGGCGTAGGCTGGACGTAACTACGTGCTCGTGCCCCTCTTTAGGGTGCGGGTCGTAACACATTTTTGTGGTGGCCCATGCAGGTCTGTGTCGCAATTAGTGCGATCTCGTAATGGTGCTCGACTTAGAGTGCTAATTACGAGCCTGCGACTAGGACGTAGGATCTAGGGTATGATAGGAGTTACTCAATCATATTTTAGGAAAAAGTCTGATCTTTTGATTACCATGACAACTCTTCTTACATTTGAATTCAATTGTCCTCCTTTGATAATATCTTATCATGTGCCATATTGATCTCTTGGGTTCAATTCGTCTTCAGGATGACGGTGACTCGTTCTCAGGCAGCAGGGCCCAGTACAGTTCCAGAGAGGTCAGATCCGGGAGGTCTTCCACCTCCGGCTATGGGAGTAGCAGTCGAGAGAGCAGTAGCCACAGTCCCTGCCCTTCAGGTAGGAGTAGCAGCGGCAGTTCCCGGAGGTCTTCCACCTCCAGCTGAGGGAGCTGCAGTTCAGGGAGCTGCCACATCAGTCCCTCTCCTTTCGGCGGAAGCAGCAGCAACGACAGTTCCAGGAGGTCTTTCACCTCCATCAGCGAGACCGTCCATTGTCATCCCTGACATTCTTCTACCGCCGCCTCAGTTACCGACAGATACTCAGGGGATGATGGCCCTTCTACAGACACAGAGAGCACATGCAGAGGCACAACACCGTCAGGTAGAGGTGCTGCGACGGACCATGGAGAACTCGCATCAGCTAGCTATGGCAGCAGTGGAGAGGGGTACACTAGCTACAGTTCAGGAAGCACCAGTACAGCAGTAGGGTCAGGAAAGGCCCGGTACATACCTCCACTTCAGGAAGATGAACCCACGGGAGTTCAAGGGTACCGAGGGTATCCTATACGCGGACGACTGGCTAGAGGATGTCCAGCGGAGTCTGGAGTTGGCAGAGGTCCCGAGAGGTCTGTGGGTGACGTCTGCAGCGAGCCAGTTCTTCGATATAGCGCTGACTTGGTACCGCAAGGATCCGCGTACGTCAGTGAGAGGTATATCTTGGGAGGACTTCAGGAAGCTCTTTAAGGAAAAGTTCTACCCAGATGTAGCCTTGACAGCTTTGGAGGGGCAGTTTGCCAGTCTGATGCAGGGGAACTCGTCGGTAGACGAGTATGCAGCGGAGTTCTTTCGCCTGAGCAGGTTTGTACCTAGTTTGGTCCAAGATGAGGGGTGTAAGGCCCGAAAGTTCCGGAGGGGTCTCATTCTTGCAGTGCACACTCGCACCTCTGGGAGACGTGATGCGACCTTCGAGCAGATCCTTATGGAGGCACAGATTGTAGAGGAGGACTTCGACCTCAAGCCGAAGAGGGGCAGTGACGCTCTTAGAGCTAGTTCGAGTGCAGGGCCAGCGAAGCACCCACATTTCCAGCAGAGGCAGTTTCAGCAGCAGCAGCCTCAGTTGCAGTTTTAGCAGGCACCGGCGCGTGCCCAGCAGTACCAGGGACAGGGCCGGAGGCAGGACATCCAGTGTGCCTTCTGCAAGAAGATGGGGCACACCCGGAAGGCTTATAGGATGAAGCTGGGAGTCTGTTTATTCTGCGGAGCTCCAGACCACCAGGTGAAGGACTGTACGGTTCGTGCAGCCAGACAGGCAGTCCAGGACAGAGTGCAGCATGCTATAGGAGGCCAGCAGGGGCGAGCTTTCGCCATGACAGTTGAGCCCACTCAGGCAGTAGCAGAGCATATAGCAGGTTCCAATCTTTCGAATCTCCTTTCCGTATTTGCCTTCGTAAACTGTCTTGAACTTCGATTCTATCTGTTCTTGATTGTTGGGTGAAAATTGTTCTTGTGATGTGATTTCCTTCTGAGATAAGTTGTATGGGCTAGGTCGCCTCGATTATGAGATTTAGAATCCTCTAGGGTCATGCTAGCAGGCAGAGTGAGGACATATAGTCGGACTATGGACGTATTTCTCGGGTGTGGGAATTTAAGGTTTTCGCTGCCAAGCTAGCGGCAATGCAAAAATTTTAAATACCATAATTCTAGAGGTATGTACCATAGTTGAAGACTCTGTGATTATCGTAGCCTTGCTCACTGGTATGACGGAGATTCTGAGTATCATGATGATTGGACAGACGTATACGATTATCAAATTGCATGATTTTTGTTTTGTGTGTTTGCTTCGTTTTAATTTTGAGGATGAATTCTTTTAAGGTGGATAGACTTGGAGTTTCTAATTGAGAGTAATTTCAAATTTTGTAATTTTTAGTCATTTAATTCATGCTTTGATTTTGAGATTTTAAATTATTTTAAAATTTAAATCATGACTTGTGATTTGAAATTTTACTATTGTTTGGTTTTAATTTCGAGGACGAAATTTATTTAAGGTGGATAGATTTGTCACCCCCAGTTTCCAGAAACAGGGATATTTTTGTCATTTTTCATTTTTAAATTATTTTGGAATTATTTATTTATTTATTCTAATATTTTGGGGTTATTTGAGTCGGGTTCGAATTTTAACTCATTCCGACTTGTATCGGGGACCCGGGGTACGTAGTTTTGACTCTAGCGGGCCCACACACTAGTTAGCCATGGCCCACATGTTAGTTATTTTAGTTAGTGACTAGACTAATTATTTTGGTTAGTATTAATATGGATTAGTATTTTAGGATTGACCAAACTACCCCCGACTTAACCCCTTACCAATGTATTAGTAAATAGACTAGAAAAGGGGCTTTTGGACTTTTCCCTAATAGGACAAAACCACCCATATTGGCTGGCCACTTTTGGTATGGATAGGGATTAGCCACTTCATTATTTCCTTTTCCATTCTCTCTCTTGTTCTTCTCCAATTTTTTCTAGAGAGCAAACCCTAGAAATTTCTCCACCAAATCCTCCCATTTCTTCACCAAACCTTCATCCTTCCTTCTCCATTCTATCCAAGGAAGGAGCTCCCCAAGTTTGGGAGGATTCAGAGCTCGTTCGTGTCCTTTTGGAATCTCTACATGTCGGTGTCGAGTCGGAAAGCTTTTTCCTTTGAATCTCTCTCCCGGAAGGTATAATCTCTCCTCTAATCCATCCCAACATGCATATAGGATTATTTTGAACCCGTAGGAATGACCCCCATGGTTGTATCTCCATTTGTGTCCATTTTGTGTCCATTTGGAGGTCATAGGAGTGTCCTTTGTGTTATGGTTGTGTCCTAGTGAGAAAAGTCCCTAATGGACACATGTATTTTATCATATATTGATTAAATGATTTATTAGAGATTTATTTCCAGATTTCCTATTGTTTAGAGTTTGTGTTTTTCTATGTATCATATTAGTTATATATATGTATATATATATATATATATATATATATATATATATGTGTGTGTGTGTTAATCTCTCTCTCTCTCTCTCTCTCTCTATATATATATATATATATATATATTTTTTTTTTTTCTATATATATATATATATATATATATATATATATATATATATATATATATATATATATATATATATATATATATATATATATATATATATATAAATATATATATATATATATATATATATATATATATATATATATATATATATATATATATATATATATGTATATGTATATATATTTTAGCTTATATATATATGTATGTATATTATGATGTGTTTGTGTACATTTATTGTGTTTGAATAGGTGTAGGATTCGGCCAAGGGATGGGGGAAGAAATGGCATGTTTGTTAGAGTGTGAGAGAGGTTGAGATGTATATGTATGTGGTGTAGTGTGAGTGTTTGAGTGAATGAGTGATAGAGAGTGAGAGATAGAGAGATTGGGGGAGGAGCTGCTCTGAAATCAGCAGCTATTTCAGCAGCAATTGCTCCCTAAAACCTGTCCATATGCCCTCACAACAGCCCTCATTTTTCCCTTTGACACACCACCAAAGCATCCCCCCTTAACCACCTACAAGCCCTCTAAACAAAGCCTCAAACACAGCCATGATAGCTGTCCTATACCAGCCCTAAAAACCACCCCTAAACAAGCCTATGGCTGTCCTCAACTGTCCTGAAATCAGCCCCCTTAACCACCACCAAAACCATCCCAAAACAGTCCAACTTTTTGTCAATTTCAGCCCCCAAAATACCCCCAATTGCTGTCCATAAAACAGTCCATGTTGGCTGCCATTTTCCTCCTCAAAACCTGTCCATATACCCCTGAATTCAGCCCCAACACACCCCATTTCAGTCCCCAAAAATTAGCCTATACATGTCCCAAAACACCCCTTTGACAGCCATATAAATTAGCCCCAAACCTGTCCAATATTTTAGCCTATGTTAACCCTTATGTTCAGCCCCATTGATAGCCCTATAGGCAGTCCTAACTTGTCCCAGACCTGTCCTTAAATCACCCATGAAATCAGTCCACTCTCATGTGTGTGTGTGTATTGTGTATGTGAGCTTATGTATAAGTGTGTGTATGTGAGTATATATGTATAGATAGTATCCTATAGGTGTTAGCCCATATGTAAACCTATAGGTAGAGCCTATATGTGACCATGTGTGAGTGAGAGAGTGAGTGAGTTGGTGTGTATGTGAGTGTTGGGTAAATGTGAGAATGGTACAAGGATAAAGGTAAGGTAATTGTTAGATTACCAATATGTGATCCAAGATGGGTTAGATATCTAGGAAACCCATGTATCTTGGTAGGTAACCCCTATAGGATGGTATCTAGCTACCCTAAGGAGCTTAGGCTAGTATCTTGGGTATTAGCGGGGTTTCCTTGGTATTGGGCAAGGTATCGGGATTTACCTTGGTAGGGTAATGTAAGTTTTACCTAGAAAATAGGGTATTTGTGTTTGGAGTCTAAGATAGGGTTAGAACTTGATTCCCGTGGTTGGTAATGATCAAATATGGTGCTCATAGACTAGTTTTGACGTCGGTTGACCTTTTTGACCAAAAGTCAACAAAAGTCAACCGAGAGTCAAACTTAGCCTTTAAGCGACCCGATTTGACCGAAACTAAACCAGAGTTGACCAGTTGACTGAAAATCAACTGTTAGTCAACATTTGACTTGTTTGACCTAGAGTTGACCCAGGGTTGATTCAGTGTTGACCAGAGTTGACCAGAGTTGACTTTTTGACCAAAAGTCAACTGTAAGTCAACCCTTGAACCAGATTGACCTAGTTTGACTTGGATTGACTCCCAGTGACCTGGTATGACCTAGTATGAGCCAGTATGACCTAGTGTGACTCAGTCTGACCTAGATTGACCAAGTTTTGACTTAGACTTGCATTCATGACTTGAATTAGCTTCCTTTTCAGTATTTAGCCCTGTTTGACTCATAGCATCTTATTTTAGGTCTGTGATCACTCTGAGCGTCTGTTCACCTTATCAGCTCAGGACCACAGGCGAGTACATTCACTGATTGTTTTCATTGTCTTGATATCTGCTATATCCGATTCAGTTGTAGTGTTATACTCGATTTTCAGTCACGACAGTTCACGGACTAGTATATGTTGGATCATGACATGGGATGTTATTCCTAGAGTTACATGGTATATTGGTACATATTCTGTCTTATTTCAGTGTATTGGTATAGATACCGATTTCAAAATGGGACTTGCTACCCTCTTATGGAATCCCGTGTCATAACGTGTAATGTCCAGATCCATTGTACTATTCGGGGATGGGGGAGTTATTAGTGGTTGTGTGATCAAATTCCCACATGGTTCTATGGTACATATGGTTCATAGCTATACCCTCGCCTCACGACGGGTAAAGCCTTACCCTATACGGTTCATAGCTTTCCTTGGTGACTGGCATTATCGTTCTATTGTATACAGGGTTCATAGAAGGTCGGATGGAAAGCCTGATCATATTTTCCCAAGCCGATCACATAACACACTAATAATTCAAGGCACCTTTTATATTTATTTTCGTAGGAGTCTAAGTTCTGTTCGGGAGAAGGGTTACAACTCCGGTCCTTGTTTGGTTTAGGGATTGTAACTCGGCTTCCGAATAGTTCCCAAGTCATCCTATATATATATACATTATCGTCCTTTTCAGTACTCACATCCTGATATGTATTTCCAGTTGATTTTGTCTTGTATTTTATTATACTGTCTCTTATAGCTTTTGTCAATTCACATGGAACTGCTGTTGGTGTTTGTACTTGCTCATTTTTCTGACAGGATACCGTTGACAAATTTTACAGATGATTTAGAGACTGATTGCCCGACCTACTATGGGGTCGAGTCTGACGGAGTAGACTTAGACTGTGGCTTGTTGGTAGAGCCACTAGACTTTGCTCACCCTGAGTAGTTTAGTTATTTAGGTTTGCCTGGCCTGCGCGCCAGCTAGCACTTTCAGATTTGTAGTATCTATTATATATTTTCTGAGACTCTGGATATTTTGTGTATAGCTCTGACTTGTAGATCTTGGACTCATTTCCTGTTTTATCTATCGTATTTTTCTTTTCATGCTATCTACCTTAGTTTGATATATGTGATTGAGACTGTATTGCTATGTCACCTCCATTCGGAGTGTATATACTGTACAGGTACCTTTATCTGTTTAAGTCGTAGTATTTACAGACCCTATATACAGCGTTCTACCGCCGATACTGCGGCGTAGGCTAGACGTAACCACGTGCTCGTGCCCCTCTTCAGGGTGCGGGTCGTGACACAGTGTCCAGGTTATTCATACTTGTCATGTCATGTTAGCCGTCACAACAGCATGGCAGGTTTTTTTGTCAGGAGTGCACCACGGCGGACCACTATCATACAATGTCATGTTGTGCCCATGTATCGTGTCAGGTTTATGTATCATGTCGTGTTCATGTCACAATTATCCTACATTACACTAAGGATCAAGAGAAACAACATGGGTAAGGTAACAAAATTTGTCATGGCAAAACAAGTGGTACAGGAGATAAAAAGGGTGTCAGGGACAGCATGCGCCAGCAAACAGCATGCGCCAGCAAAACAGCATGCGCTAGCAAACAGCATGTGCCAGTAAAACAGCATGCGCTAGCAAACAGCATGTGCCAGCAAAACAGCATGCGCTAGGAAACAGCATGCGCTAGCAAACAGCATGCGCCAGCAAAACAGCATGCGCCAGGAAACAGCATGCGCCAGCAAACAGCATGCGCCAGAAAACAACATGCACCAGGAAACAGCATGCGCCAGCAAAACAGCATACGCCAGGAAACAGCATGCGCCAGGAAACAGTATGCGCCAGCAAATAACATGCGCCAGCAAAACAGCATGCGCCAAGAAACAACATGCACCAGGAAACAGCATGTGCCAGGAAACAGCATGCGCCAGCAAAATAGCATGCGCCAAGAAATAGTATGCGCCAGAAAAACAACATGTGCCAGGACAGCATGCGCCAGCAAAACAGCGTGCGCCAGGAAACAGCATGTGCCAGGAAAACAGCATGCGCCAGGACAGCATGCACCAGCAAAACAGCATGCGCCTGGAAATAGCATGCGCCAGGAAAACAGCATGCACCAGGACAGCATGCGCTAGCAAAACAGCATGCGCCAGCAAACAGCATGGCAACAATATTTTGCCAGCAAACAGCATGTGCCAGGACAACATGCGCCAGCAAACAGCATGCACCAGCAAACAACATGGCAACAACTTTTTGCCAGCAAACAGCATGCGCCAGGAAAACAACACTGCTCATCTTCTCCAATCAGCCTCTAATGGCCATAAAAACCCATGAACCAAAAAGACCATAAATCACTCAAAATAAGTCGAAATCAGGACTTCTAATATTCTAAATTGGGTAGAATCAAATTTTCTACAACATGGAACCATCAAAACTTAAAAACAAGAAGGTTTGATAGATCAAAACCATAAAAATCCAAAAATGGCTAAAACCTAGATCTACAAGAAAATATACAAGAAAATGTAAAATAATAAGAACTAAGGTGGATTAGAAAGTTGCATAGAAGAGTTTAGAACAATAAAAATGGTGGGTTCCTTCATGAAGCAAGTTGCACTTGCCTAGGCTAGGGTTCTCTTGGTTGGTGGTGGAGAGAGTAAATGAAGAATGAAGGAAGTAAAGAGGAGAGAGAAAGGGAAGGGGTTATAAATAAGGAGGGTGGTGGTAGGTAGGAGGGTTTACCTTTGGTTCATGATGAACCAAAGCAAACCAAGCCAAGCCGAACCAACCCGAGAATAAACCAATCAATGAAATGCTAGAATAAATCAAGCAGGAAGACATGCAATACGAGTTAAAATATGTATACGTATACCAAGATACGTAATACGAACCACAGGCATTACAACTCTATCTACCTTAAAAGAATTCCGTCCTCGGAATTTAATTAAGAGGCTAGAGGGGCAAGGACAAGCTATACTAATCACAAGCAAGTTATACTAGGCAATCTATCAAGCAATCAATTATGCAAGCAAGGAATCCAAGTCACGAGGCATAAGAAAGACATTATACCTCACGAGTCAAATAGGTCGGGATATCGCGATCGGATATCATCCTCATGCTCCCACGTTGACTCACCCAAAGAGTGATGACCCCAAGCAACTCGGACTAACTTGATAGTCTTGTTCTTGAGTATCTTCTCTCTCCGGTCCAATATAGACACGGGCCTCTCCTCATACGAAAGGTTGGTACCAACAACCAATTCCGAATGATCCAGGATGTGGCTCGGGTCCGGGATATACCGTCGTAATTGGGATACATGGAACACGTCATGCACCTTGCTTAGCGACGACGGAAGAGCGAGACGATAGGACACATCACCTACTCGCTCCAGAATATCGAACGACCCTATATACCTAGGACTAAGCTTTCCCCGTACGCCGAAACGAATGACGCCACGGTTAGGCGAAATCCTCAGCAATACATGGTCGCCGACCGAAAACTCAAGAGGGCACCGATGAGAATCGGCCCAATGGCGCTGGCGATCTTGGACAACTCGAAGATGATCCCTGACTCTTCTGACCACTTCAACTGTCTGGGCAATCATTTCCGGGCCGAGCATCTGCCTCTCTCCGACATCGTTCCAGGCTAGCGGGGATCTGCACTTCCTACCGTACAGTGCCTCGAACGGTGCCATCTGGATACTGGCCTGGAAACTGTTATTGTACGAGAATTCCACCAGGTGCAGGTGATCTTCCCACGAACCACCGAAGTCAAGTGTATAAGATCTCAACATATCTTCAAGAGTCTGGATCGTGCGTTCTGACTGACCATCTGTCTGCGGATGATATGCTGAGCTGAACTGGAGATGAGTTCGCAAACTCTCTTGTAAGCTACGCCAAAAGTGAGACGTAAATCTTGAATTCTGGTCCGAGGTGATACTGACTGGTGCCCCATGCATCCTGACTATCTGTCTGAGGTACATCTCTGCCAGCTGAGCTGTCGACTGACCAATTCTGAACGAGAGAAAGTGAGCCACCTTCGTGAGCCGGTCAACTATAACCCAAATAGCATCTCGACCAGCTGGGGATCTAGGCAACCCAGTCACGAAATCCATGGTTACATGCTCCTACTTCCATTCTGGAATTGGCTAGGGCTGAAGAAGTCCAGCTGGCCTCTGATGTTCAGCCTTAACCTGTTGGCAGACCAAACACCGAGAGAAAAATCGGGCTATCTCCCTCTTCATGCCGTTCTACCAAAAGTACTGACGAATGTTACGGTACATCTTTGTACTGCCGTGATGAATGGAATACTGAGAACTGTGAGCTTCTACCATGATCTCCTGCCTGATATCTCCACTGGGTACACAAAGACGCTTACCATATCGAAGTGTACCGTCCTCATTGATGCATAACTCTGGTTGCCGTCCTGCCTCACACTCTGCTCTGAGTCGTTAAAGCTTGGGATCTGCTGACTGCAACATCCGGATCCTCTCGACTATAGTGGACTGAAATTGCATACTGGCCATCAATGCCACACTGGAAGGGAGAACAATTTCTATGTCCATCTTTTGAAGATCTGCTAACAGCTCTGGTTGCGCTGTTAGGAAATAGACTCTGGCTCTCCTGCTCAATACATCTGCGACAACGTTGGCCTTCCCAGGATGATACTGCAGGTTGACATCATAATCCACAAGAAGCTCCAGCCATCTCCTCTGACGCATGTTAAGATCCTTCTGGGTGAAAATATACTTCAGGCTCTTGTGGTCAGTAAAAATCTCTACCCTATCTCCGTACAAGGAATGCCTCCACAACTTAAGTGCAAACACTACTACGGCCAGCTCCAAGTCATGGGTAGGATAATTTCTCTCATGTTCATGAAGTTGACGTGATGCATAAGCTATTACCTTCCCATGCTTCATCAGAACACATCCCAAAGCTCTGCCTGAAGTATCACAATATACCGAGAATCCTCCGGTTCTATCTGGAAGTGTGAGAATGGGAGCCGTCATCAAGCCTCGCTTCAACTGCTCAAAAGAACTCTGACACTCTGCTGTCCAAGCGAACTGCACATCCTTACGGGTCAACTGGGTCAAGGGTGCTGAAATTCGAGCAAAGTTCGAAATAAATCGTCGGTAGTAGCCGGCCAAACTAAGAAAACTACGGACTTCTGCAACTGTGCTGGGCACTAGCCATGTCTCAATGGCCACAAACTTCTGGGGATCCACTTCTACCCCTCCTCTGATGATGATATGACCCAAGTACGAAATGCGATCGAGCCAGAACTCGCATTTACTGAACTTGGCATACAATTGGTGCTCACGAAGAATCTGGAGGACAACTCTGAGATGCTGCTCATGCTCTGCTTCACTCTTGAGGTAGACCAGGATGTCATCTAGGAATACTATCACGAACTGATCCAAATAAGGCATAAAGATGCGATTCATGAGGTCCATGAATACAGCCGGCGCATTGGTCGCTCCAAATGGCATAACAAGGAACTCCCAATGCCCATATCTGGATCTGAAAGCTGTCTTCGGGATGTCCTGCTCTCTGACTCTGATCTGATGATATCCTGACCGCAAGTCGATCTTCAAGAATACTGCTGCCCTCTTGAGTTGATCAAACAAGTCATCTATTCTCGGGAGAGGGTATCTGTTCTTGATTGTCACTGAGTTCAAGGTACGATAATCAACACATAACCTGGATGTACCATCCTTCTTTTTCACAAGAAGCATCGGGCTCTCCAAGGTGATCCACTTGCACGAATGAATCCCTTGGTCCTAAGTTCTTCAATCATCTTGTACAATATCTCCAACTCTGACGGCGCCATTCTGTAGACTCTCTCCGACACTGGGGCTGTCCCGGGGATCAAGTCAATGGTGAACTCGATCTCCCGCTCTCGCGGCATACCTGGAAGCTCTTCTGGGAAAACATCTGGAAACTCTTCAACTATCCGAGGTAACTGTACTGCTGCTACTGCCATCCGCAACACTGGAGGAGAAGGCTCAACTTCGCCTCGGGAAAAGAAAAACTCTGGCTTGCCTGGAACGCTAAAAACAACCCTGCCAATATGGCAGTCTATCCTAGCATACTGGTTCCTCAACCAATCCATCCCTAAGACCACATCATAATCGGCCATCGGGAATTCTATCAATCTAGCGAGGAACTCTATACCGCTAACTACGATCCGACACGAGGAAAATACTCTATCTACTCCCACGAGTCTGTTACCAGTAAGTATATTGAGCCTTACAGATAATGACTCGGGCTCCAATCCTATCCGTGTCGCGAATCGTGCAGACATAAATGAATACGATGAACCAGAATCAAATAAAGCTGAAGCTGGAAAGGAGTTGATGAGAATAGTACCTGCCACTACCTCTCCTGTGCCAATCCTTCCTCTACGGTCATTACCATAGCCTGACCATGCCCTCGGGGTGCTGGTCCCCTCTGCGAAAATCTTCGCTGTCTGTTCTGAATCTGGGCTTGGGCTTGCGCGTACTGCTGGGGGTGTTGTTGCTGGAATGCCTGGGACTGAGGCGGTAAGGGCCTCGGAGGCTGATACTGCTGCTGCAGGACTGGTGCTGGTCCTCTTACTGAAGAGCTAGAAAGGTTGGACGATGATGAACCACCCCTATTCGGGCAGGATCCAACCCTATGGTCTGCTGCTCCACAAGCCAGGCACAATCCCTGCGCCCTGCGACACTTTGCCACCACGTGGCCCGGCTTCCCGCAATGCGAACATCCCACTGCGGAAGATTGCTTCTGCTTCTGCTACTGAGGGTACGTCGGGGCTGAATATTGAACCGACGTTACTGAGGCTGCCCGCCCTGGGAGCTCCAATAGTCAAAGCCCTGACTGCCGGGGCTGGTGCTGAAGATTGGTTCATCTGGCCGTGGGATCTCTTCCGACCTCCGGTCCTATCTACGATCCTCTGGGAGGTATACTCATGCCTCCTAGCTGCTCTCAAGACTGCATCAAAAGTTTGATGCTCAAACTGCTCAACTGCCAATAAGATCTCGAGATGGAGCCCCTGCTGGAATCGCTGGGCTCTATCATACTCGGTTGCCACCAAGGTGGGAGCAAACCGACTGAGTCTCGAAAACTCGGCCGCATATCCGTCGACCGTTCTGTCCATCTGCTTCAGATTGGTGAATCTCGTCTGTAGATCATACCGAGCTACAGCATCAAAATACTTGGTCTGGAATCTCTCTCTGAATACTGCCCAAGCAATGGGTGTTGCTAATCCAACGGCCTGTGCCGCCCACCAGCTGCGGGCAAGATCTAACAACTGCAGGCGTACTACGGCCACCTTCTCGTTCTCTGGGGTCCTGGCTGCTTCTAGAATCACCTCTGTGTCCTGAAGCCAAGCATCTGCGGCGATAGCATCTTCACCGCCGTCGAAGAATGGAGGGTTCAAGCGCTTGAAGCTGTTGGCCGCACTATTACCCTGATGACCTCCTCTGGTCAGAGCATCCGTTACTGTCTGGTGCAAGGCATCTCCTCGACGATCTTGGAAAGCTATCAAGGTCCTGACAAGACCTACCAAAGTGCCATCATCAGGCTCTGCAGGCTGAACGAGCTGAACTGGTGGCTCTCCGCCAGAAGGCACGACTCTGGAGGCCACTCCCGAATGCTGGGCTTGATCTCCGGGTTGCTGCTGGTCCACGGGAAGTGCTCCGCCTTGCTGATCGGCATGGCCAGGTACAATACCGCTGAAGAAGACGACATAGGGAACAATAAGGAAGGACCAAGACAATCCAACGATTACAATCATGTGATCAGGTCAAGAATCCAGGGATTCAGAGGATACGAACAGAGATCAAGGGCGAGTACTGATTGAGACATCTATTCGGTAAACCCTCACATATCTTGATTTACAAGACCTGTATGGGCCACCACTTAAACCATGTCACGCCCCAGAACCAGAATACTGGAGAGCGGGAGCAGACATAGCCAGCTACGTATATTGAAGTGCAACCTACCTCGCTATACGGTCACGGCTGTCTAGATACATGAGGGTTTAACTACAAGCCAACAGTCTCTTAAGGTCATGAACAAGCCTAGTGTCTCAATCACAAGCAAGTAAGTAAATGTTACAAGATATAAGATCACCAAATATACAATAGTAAGGCGTCCCAAACATTATATATTCAGCTGATCATGAAGCTAGTCGTTACAAAACGTGAGGACTAGCAAGAGTTTAGTCATACATGATCAACCCTAGGATCTGTCAATCATGTTACAGCCCGTAGGCAGACAATAAGAGAAGGTGCAATCGAGCTAAACAGGTGCTCGTCGGCTAAACGCCTCAAAAGAATATTTTTACAATAAAGTGGGAGAGCCAAAAATAACCCACTCGTTGCCCTGGTTACGCCTGGTGTTCACCATCGGGCTGGAAGGTCGGTAGATCCTCTGGAGCTGCTCCGAAATCTGGCCATACAAAACCAGCTGTGTCAGATCCCAAAAAGAGCAAGTGCCACAAAGGAAGCTTCACTTAGGAACTAAAACCAGCAATTAGCACAGAAGATAATAATATATAGTAAAACTGGAGAAAATATAACATCACGGGTATATACGGTAAGATAACCATGGGACCATTCAGATAACCAGGTTACAATCCTTAAACCAAACAAGGACCAAGATTGTAACCCTTCGTCTGAACCGAACTTGGTTTCTCCCATTATCAGCAAGATAATGTAAGAAAATCAGGACATGTAACAATTTTATACAGGATCAAGGCTAGACAGATTATTCCTCATTCAATCAATCACGGCCAAGCAATGAGTACGGCTTGATACTTTAACTAGCTAGGGTTATCACAGGCCTAGTTACTAGCAAGATGCAGTGAGATTATTCCACAGCCACAAGCCCTGCAGACCATCCAGGTTATCCAGGTCGAATATTAGGGGTTGAATTCAAGTGGGTACATCGTCCAGGAAATATATGTACCCTTAGGTGACTTAGAGGGTGCAACACATGACAGTGTGCTGGAAATATGCCATATCTGACTGCAGGCTACAGATCCCAAGAGCGCCCAGGTAACGGGATTGCCTGTAGCTGGGAAATCTCTTCATGACTACTGTGTTATTCTAGTTATTAACCTTAGTCCTTTTCAGTGGGTACCCCTGACCGTGGTACTCAGGAGACCCATCCTAAACAAGATGCAAGACCAGACTGGTTTAATTGTACAAGCACAATCGTCCACGGTGTCCAGGTCATTCATATTTGTCATGTCATGTTAGCCGTCGCAACAGCATGTCAGGTTTTCTTGTCAGGAGTGCGCCACGGCGGACCACTATCATGCATTGTCATGTTGTTCCCATGTATCATGTCAGGTTTATGTATCATGTCGTGTTCATGTCACAATTATCCCACATTACACTAAGGATCAAGAGAAACAACATGGGTAAGGTAATAAGATTTGTCATGGCAAAACAAGTGGTACAAGAGATAAAAGGGGTGTCAGGGACAGCATGCACCAGCAAACAGCATGCGCCAGCAAAACAGCATACGCCAACAAACAGCATGTGCCAGCAAAATAGCATGCGCCAGGAAATAGCATGCGCCAGCAAACAGCAAGCGCCAGCAAAATAGCATACGCCAGGAAACAACATGCGCCAGAAAACAGCATGCGCCAGAAAACAGCATGCGCCAGGAAACAGCATACGCCAGGGAACAGCATGCGCCAGCAAACAGCATGCGCCAGCAAAATAGCATGCGCCAGGAAACAGCATGCGCCAGGGAACAGCATGTACCAGCAAAACATCATGCGCTAGAAAACAGCATGCGCCAGGAAAACAACATGCGCCAGGACAGCATGTGCCAGCAAAACAGCATGCGCCAGGAAACAACATGCGCCAGGAAAACAACATACACCAGGACAGCATGCGCCAGGAAACAGTATGCTCCAGGAAAACAGCATCCGCCAGGACAGCATGCGCCAGCAAAATAGCATGCGCCAGCAAACAGCATGGCAATAGTGTTTTGCCAGCAAACAGCATGCGCCAGCAAACAGTATTGCAACAGCTTTTTGCCCGCAAACAGCATGCGCTAGGAAAACAGCACTGCCCATCTTCTCCAATCAGCCTCTAATGGCCATGAAAACCCATGAACCAAAAAGACCATAAATTACTCAAAATAAGTCGAAATCAGGACTTCTAATAGTCTAAATTGGGTAGAATCAAATTTTCTACAACATGGAACCATAAAAACTTAAAAACAAGAAGGTTTGATAGATCAAAACCATAAAAATCCAAAAATGGCTAAAACCTAGATCTAGAAGAAAATATACAAGAAAATATAAAATGACAAGAACTAAGGTGGATTAGAAAGTTGCATAGAAGAGTTTAGAACAATAAAAATGGTGGGTTCCTTCATGAAGCAAGTTGCACTTGCCTAGGCTAGGATTCTCTTGGTTGGTGGTGGAGAGAGTAAATGAAGAATGAAGGAAGTAAAGAGAAGAGAGAAAGGGAAGGGGTTATAAATAAGGAGGGCGGTGGTAGGTAGGAGGGTTCACCTTTGGTTCATGATGAACCAAAGCAAACCAAGCCAAGCCGAACCAACCCGAGAATAAACCAATCAATGAAATGCTAGAATAAATCAAGCAGGAAGACATGCAATACGAGTTAAAATACGTATACGTATACCAAGATACGTAATACGAACCACAGGCACTACAAAACAGAGCTTCGATCTTGAACTGAGTAGATATCCAATCTTGAATAGTGTCCAAAACATCTTTAGTAAACATCTGAATTGATTCGTATATCGAGACATAGTTTGATCAATTATTAAAATCAGGTTTGACCATGACCAATGGGCCAACAATCTCTCCCATTTTGATAATTGACAAACCTTGACCGATATAATATCTTCGGTCTTTATCAATTCAAAATAGTGTCGAATGTACCGAGATTTATGAAAGAAAAAAATTTGTTCATAACCTGTATTCATGAAGATGTTAGATCTTATTTCTCCCCCATTGTCACTTAGCAAAATAATTACAAAGAGAAAGTGTCATGTCCCGATTCTATCGAATCGATAGTCGTCCCCGGGGTGTGATGCCGTGCGAACCTAAATTTGCGATCGCACATGGCATAGTCAAAGGTAATCTGAGACACGAGATCTAAGAGAGTATGCAGATAAATTAAAACACACATTGAGTAAAGAAAACTTTGATCTTTATTGATAATGAACATCATTTACAGACTCTGATGCAGGACTCGTACCGCGCGGGCTACAACATGACTCAATTACAAAAGAGTGCCGATAAGATAGCCGTTCCATACATTGCACACATCCCTCAATATACAACAAAGTACTCCAGTGACCTGGAATGGAGGGACGCTGAGCCATCTTTCTTGGACTGTCGAGAGCCTTCAAAAGTGAAGTCGTAGGGACAAGTCTTCGACGCATGACCGAAGCTTCAAAATCACGAACGTCGCCGAGCTAGTTGGCGCGTCCTTCCTGAAGCGCGGGACCTGCAAAAAGTCAGGATCAGTACGATCACATGTACTGGCGAATGGCTAATTAAAATCCAAGATCTGTATTTGATTCAAGAAGTTTTATAAATATGTTAGCTAGCTATTTCTGTGATCTTTCTAACCGTCCTGCTCGATTTGCATGTTAACATGTTTTGAGGCAAGCATATGAAATTGTATAAAATTAAGCAACTATCATATTCATCCTATGTCATGTGCATTTGTTAAGCAGTAAAAGGGTGTGAAGGTCACTGGCAATGTCAAGCTATCACGGACTATAGCCGGGTTAGACGGCGACCCTTTCGCGGCGGGTAGCGAGCCCTGAGCGAAAGTTTCGTATAACCAATGCCGATGAAAGGCTGGCGCTTGCTATATTCGTTCCTCCCGGGCCGAATCGATCCCTTGGCCTAGGCAACCGTTCGAGAAAACTTACCTTTGTCGACAAGTTGTCCAATGATCGTTTTGTAGAGTCTTCGTTATGAACTTAGTCGATTTACTCACTTAGCCATATCGTTGCGATAAACGTTAATCGATTCATTCATTGTTTTGCATAGGCTAAGTATAATTGTATAAGAAAACATGTTTTTCATTTTAAAACCGGTAGTTGTTAGCAAGTGTCTCGTGAAGAATCGTGCCACGATTTCTTTGATTCTATACTATTATGACAAGCATTCATTTTACTTCACATATTGATTTTTGAAGTAGAGGGACGAGGCGAAGGAGGTCAGCCACCCGCCTTAGAATTGCTTTAAGCGAGCGACCGGTTGGCTGTACTGACGTTGCCTATGCGATCACCTGCAATCGCATAAGCAACTGATTAGAACACTGTGTAATTCAAAGAATTTCGATAGGAATACGAAGCTCGAAAATGCAAGTCAAGAAAATCCATCAGAAACATTCACGAAAACCAAAGCCAAAGCCAAATCAAGTTCGACATGAAAATCAGAGCAACAGAAGGTCTCTCCTGACTCAGCCGCAGAGCCAATCCTCGAGGCACAACCCGCTGAATATGGGACTCGGTTCCGAAGAAGCCATTCCATAACGTGGAATGGATCTTAATTCAACTATTTCCGTTCGATCGACTCGACCGATTCTGACCTATCGGTCCCGACCGAATCGATAGCGACAGTGTTCCTTTCTCGCGTACCCCGTGGACGAAAATGGGGCACGATGTAGGAACGGGGCACTACACCATAACCAACTAATAAAAAGTTTTGTCCTTGAAACTTAAGGATAGAACCTACCTCTACGAGAACAATGAAGGAAATTTCTTCTTCATTTCCAATTCAAGCTCCCACGTCGACTCTTCGACCGAATGGTTCCTCCAAAGGACGCGAACGAGAGGGATCGCTCGATTTCGTAGCAGATTATCCTTGCGTTCAAAGATTTGAACTGGCTCTTCAACGTAGGATAAGTAAAACTTCAGTTCCAGCTGGCCAAAATCTACCACGTGGCTAGGGTCGTGCACGTACTTTCGCAACTGAGAGACGTGGAAGACGTTGTGTACACCTTTAAGTGCCGGTGGTAGGGCAATTTTGTAGGCCACTGGGGTGACCCGTTCAAGTATTTCGATCGGCCCAACGAATCTCGGACTCAACTTTTCCTTTGCGTCGAACCGAGTAACTCCTCGCATGGGCGACACTTTGAAAAATACGTGATCGCCTTCTTAAAACTCGAGGGGTCGACGATGAACGTGCGCATAGCTTTTCTGACGACTCTGTGCGGTCTTTAATCTTTCCCGAATGAGCCAAACTTTTTGCACAGTCTGTTCCACCAGTTCCGGGTCGAGAATCTGCCGCTCTCCGACTTCATTCCAGCAAATAGGTAATCGGCACTTTCATCCGTACAAGGCATCATACAACGCCATTTGAATGCTGGATTGATAGCTATTATTGTATACAAATTCGGCTACAGGTAGATGAACATCCCAGCTTGATTTAAAGTCAATTGTGCAGAGTCATAGCATGTCTTCGAGAATCTGATTGACACGCTCCGTTTGGCCGTCGGTCTGAGGATGGTAAACTGAGCTGAACTACAACTTGGTACCCAGCACCGACTGAAGGCTACTACAGGATCGTGACATGAACCGTGAATCCCGATCAGAGACGACGGATACTGGAACTCCGTACAGCCGTACTATCTCATCAAGATAAATCTGTACCAGGCGATCAACGCTCCAAGTAACTTTGGTGACAATGAAGTGCGCTGACTTGGTTAGTCGATCGACGATGACCCAGATGGCATCATTTTCCTGCGGCATCTTCGGCAGACCAACAATAAAATCCATGCACACATGCTGCCATTTCCATTCCGGGATCTCCCTGCCCGGTGTCTGGTGCTCAGCTTTCACCTGCTGACAGGCCATGCATTACGACACGAAAAGTGCCACATCTTTTTTCATCCCAGGCCACCAGAAGTTTGTGCGGAGTCCTTGTACATCTTCGTGCTACCGGGATGCAAGGTATACTTTGCATAGTGCGCCTTCGACAATATCTCCTTTCTAAGTTCTGAATCGTCCGGAACGCATAGCCTACCCTTCAATCAAAGCATATCGGTTTTGTCTTCTGTAAAGTCGGTCGTCCTACCCGTCGAGATTAGCTCTCATATATTCTTCAGGTACAGATCGTCCTTCTGAGTAGTCTTGATATTTTCTTGCAAGCTCGGCTCTAACTGCAACTTTGCCAACTGCACATTCCTGAATCGGACTCGGAGTTCGATGCCCATCTCTTCTAGGTCGCGTAGCAGTCTACGGTCGATGGATAGCGAGGCAATATATTTTTGACTCAGAGCGTCCGCCACAACGTTTCCCTTTCCCGGCATGTAGTCAATAGTCAAGTCATAATCCTTGATCAGTTCAAGCCAACGCCTTTGCCGCAAGTTCAGTTCCTTCTGCGTGAATAGATACTTGAGGCTCTTATGATCGGTATAGATCGTGCACGCCATGCCATAAAGATAGTGACGCTACAATTTCAATGCGAACACAATCGTCGCTAACTCCAGGTCATGGGTAGGATAGTTCTTCTCGTGCGGCTTTAGCTGTCGAAAAGCAAAAGATATCACCTTGTTCCGCTGCATCAGCACACACCCCAAGCCCTGACCGGACGCGTTGCTGAATATCTGGAAACCCTTAGTCCCTTCTAGAAGTACGAGTATCGGGGCCGGGATGAGCCGTTGCTTTAACTCTTGGAATGAAGCTTCGTAGTCGCCTGACCATTCAAATGCAACTCCTTTCTGGGTGAGGCGAGTCAGAGACGATGCGATCTTCGCAAATTCTTTCACAAAATGTCGGTAGTATCCTGCTAAGCCAAGAAAACTTCAAATATCGCCGACGGACGTTGGCCGCTTCTAATCGACAATGGCTTCAACTTTCTTTGGGTCGACCGTAACGCCTTCAGCTGAAATGATGTGTCCGAGGAATGCGACGCTGCTCAACCAAAATTTACATTTGCTTCGCTTCGCATACAATCGATTTTCTCGAAGGATCTGAAGCACGGTCCGTAGATGCTCAGTGTGTTGCTGCCTATTCTTCGAGTAGACGAGGATATCGTCGATAAAGACTACTACGAACTTGTCGAGGAATGGTCAGAACACCCGATTCATCAAATCCATGAAAGCAGCAGGGGCGTTCGTTAGGCCGAACGACATTACCAGGAATTCATAATGGCCGTATCGAGTGCGAAAGGTAGACTTCGGCACATCGTCTGACTTGATCTTGATTTGATGGTAACCTGAACGCAGATCAATTTTAGAGAACACTGTAGCTCATTGCAGCTGATCAAACAGATCGTCTATGCGGGGTAGGAGATATTTGTTCTGGATGGTGGCATTATTGAGCTCACAGTAGTCGATACAAAGACGCAGTGAGCCATCCTTCTTCTTGACGAATAGCACGGGCGCTCCCTACAGTGAGACGCTGGGTCGAATGAATCCCTTGTCGAGCAACTCTTGCAACTGTACTTTGAGTTCTTTAAGCTCTGCAGGGGCCATTCTGTACGGGGCTTTCGAGATCGGTCGGGTATTGGGGAATGTATCGATAGTGAACTCAATCTCTCGATCGGGTGGCATGTCGGGCAGCTCGTTCGGGAACACTTCTGGGAATTTTGCCACAACGTCGGTCTGATCCGCGTTTGCACCATCCTGTCGCATGTCTAGAACAGAAGCTAGATAGCCTTCGCACCCGGAATGCAGCATCCGTCGAGTAGAATTGCGGAGATCACCATGCAGGTCAGCGACGCCTCACCACACAAGTAGCAGAATTCAGGTACTCCAGGTATGCGGAATATGACCCTCTTTTCAGCACAGTCTTTGGTTGTGTTGCACGGACCGAGCCAATCCATCCCCAGAATGATGACGTAGTCCTTAATATCTAGAACTATCGCATCAAGACTGATCTTTTGACCACCTATACAGATAATTCCGTCTCTACAGACTAAATTTGCAAGTAGTAGCATGCCCGACGGTACGTTAACAGTGAGATCAAGGCCAAATGGTGTCAGGGAAAATTTTTGCTCGACGGCGAAGTTCGCCGATATAAAATTATACGTGGCACCTGAATCAAACAATACACGAGCAGGTTTATTATTGAATTGTAGTATACCTGTCACGACTGTGTCCGATACGAACTCTTTGTCTCGAGTCATGGCATAGACGCGGCCCTGACCATCGGCGACGGTCTTGGCCATTTTGTGGCGCGGTCTGTGGAGCCTGAGGTGCTTGGCCTCGGTTTTGTTGGTGTTGCGGGAGGCGTTGGTTCGGCCTAGCTTTCGGATAGTTCTTTACGATGTGATTTGTTCGGCCGTACACGAAGCATGCTTCGTGCTTCAATCGGCACTCGGTGGCCATGTACCCCTCCTTGTGGCAGAAATCGCAGACCATTCGGTCCTTCGTCTGGTTGCCGCCTCCATTGCTGCGATGTTGACACTTGTGTGCGTTGTTGTCTCCCGCATTACTATGACGTTTGTTATTAAAGTGAACAACGCCAGTAGCAGCAGGAGGATACTCGGACTCCAGACAGAGGGCATGGTTGAGTGCCTCGCCCATAGTTTTGTATTCAGGCACCGAGACATGAGCACGGATAGTGGAACGCAGGCCCACTTCGAATCGTCAAGTTCGACTTGCAGTGGTGGGTAGATAGTCTCCAGCAAATTTGGCTAGTTTGTTGAATTCTGCCACATATTGTCATACCGTCATATTCTCTTGCATCAACTGCATAAATTTTTTTTTTTTTCCTGTCGCACGGCTGCAGAAAGATATTCGATCTCGAATACATTTATGAATGTAGCCCAAGAGATCTTCGTCGTCCCGTCTTTACGGCGAATAGCCCGCTTCTGTACAGCCTACCAATCGTGCGCATTCATTCGAAGTAGAAGTTGAGCACACGTGACTTTCTTCGAGTCTTCGACACCCAGAAGCTAGAACTTATCTTCCAGCTCCTCCAATCAGTCAATCGCCACCGAGGGATCTTCTGTGCCGTTGAAGGAAGTGCGGCAGCTTTTTGTGAATTTTGACACATCAAAGTTAGAACTTCTCGGTGCCGCAGGTGAGAGCACGGACGCCTTCGGTTCAGCTTCGTTGGATCGAACTGCAGGCTCGATCACGACAGGTGTCATCATTGAATTGTTGTTGTTGCCCATGACCGATTGTACAATTTGCTGGAGGGTATTCAGCTACTGCTGCTGCAGCTTGAATTGAGCCTCGAATCGATTCTTTAATTGAGTCTGACGAGCCTCTGTTTGCTGAAGATGGAGCTCGTTTTGGCGTTGCTATATTTCAAGCATCTACAGCAAACGCTGTATCGGGTTGTCGGAAGGTCCGGCTACGGTAGACGTCATTCCCGTTGGGTTGACGGAATGCTCGGGTCTAGAAGTACTCGAGCCGCTGGAAGCGCACGTCTCGTCCTCTGCCCGAGCTTCCGCAACTGCAGAAAAAAGAAAGGCAACTCTCGTTAGTTTCAAAAAATGTCCTGGGTTCAGCGTATGGAACAACTCATCTCATCGACACGAGGTCAACGGTTGGAGACTAGAACTCGACACTGGAGGCCAAGGACGTAAAGTCGTGCTCTGATACCATTATGTCACGGCCCGATTCCGTCTAATCGATAGTCGTCCCCTGGGCGTGATGCCGTGTGAACCTAAATTTGCGATCGCACAAGGCATAGTCATAAGGTTATCCGAGATACGAGATCTAAGAGAGTACGCAGACAAATTGAAACACACATTGAGTAAAGAAAACTTTGATCTTTATTGATAATGAACATCATTTACAGACTCTGATGTAGGACTCGTGCCGTACGAACTACAACATGACTCAATTACAAAAGAGTGTCGAGGAGATAGCTGTTCCATACATTGCACACATCCCTCAATATACAACAGAGTACTCCAGTGACCTGGAATGGAGGGACGCTGAGCCATCTTTCTTGGACTGTCGAGAGCCTTCAAAAGTGAAGTCGTAGGGACAAGTCTTCAACGTGCGGCCGAAGCTTCAAAATTACGAACGTCGCCGAGCTAGTTGACGCGTGCTTCCTGATGCGTGAGACCTGCAAAAAGCGAGGATCAGTACGATCACATGTACTTGAGAATGGCTAATTAAAATCCAAGCTCTACATTTGATTCAAGAAGTTTTATAAACATGTTAGCTAGCTATTTCTGTGATCTTTCTAACCGTCCTGCTTGATTTGCATGTTAACATGTTTTGAGGCAAGCATATGAAATTGTATAAAATTAAGCAACTATCATATTCATCCCGTGTTATGTGCATTTGTTAAGCAGTGAAAGGGTGTGAAGGTCACTGGCAATGTCAAGCCATCACGGACTATAGCTGGGTTAGACGGCGACCCTTTCGCGGCAGGGTAGCGAGCCCTGTGCGAAAGTTCCCGTATAACCAACGCCGATGAAAGGCTGGCGCTTGCTATACTCGTTCCTCCCGGGCCGAATCGGTCCCTTGGCCCAGGCAACCGTTCGAGGAAACTTTACCTTGTCGACAAGTTGTCCAATGACCGTTTTGTAGAGTCTTCGTTATGAACTTGTCGATTTACTCACTTAGCCATATTGTTGCGATAAACGTTAATCGATTAATTCATTGTTTTGCATAGGCTAAGTATATTTACATAAAGAAGCATGTTTTCTATTTCAAAACTGGCAGTTGATAGCAAGTGTCTCGTTAAGAATCGTGCCACGATTTCTTTGATTCTACACTATTATGACAAGCATTTATTTTACTTCACATATTGATTTTTGAAGTAGAGGGACGAGGCGAAGGAGGTCTTCCACTCGCCTTAGAATTGCTTCAAGCGAGCGACCGGTTGGCTGCGCTGATATCGCCTACGCGATCACCTGCAATCGTATAAGCAACTGATTAGAACACTGTGTAATTCAAGGAATTTCGATAGAAATGTGAAGCTCGAAACGTAAGTCAAGAAAATCCATCGGAAATATTCACGAAAAAATGCATTCATGAAAACCAAAGCCAAAGCCAAAACAAGTGCGGCATGAAAATCAGAGCAACGGAAGGTCTCTCCCGACTCAGCCGCAAAGCCAATCCTCGAGGCGCAATCCGCTGAATATGGGACTTGGTTCCGAAGAAGCCATTCCATAACGTGGAATGGATCTTAATTCAACCGTTCTCGTTCGATCGACTCGACCGATTTCGACCTATCGATCCCGACCGAATCGATAGCGACAGTGTTCCTTTCTCGCGTATCCCGTGGACGAAAATGGGGCACAATGCTGGGACGGGGCACTACAGAAAGCTCCTCCGCAATAAATGCATAAGTAACAATTAGTGAAGAAATACAAAAAATATGAATAAAAATATCCAACACAGGCATGGTATAAATATCACAGACAAAAATAAGATAAACAGATTATCACAAGCATTTTATATGAAAGCATAAAAAGATAATGCTATAATATAAGCTGAACTGAAATAAAAAAGCTAAACTGAATAAAATGCTAGACAGAATAATATGCTAAACTGGAATAAGAAACATGTCCATCAAACAATCACAAATCATATCCAGATAAAAAAAATACTGATATAATCTTGGAATGTCGGAGCATTTCCAAGTAAACAAAAGACAAAAATCATCAGTCTCACAAGTATGACATCTCAAAAGTCATCCTCGTCATCATCATCATCTGCTGCAGTTCCAACATGTCCAGATGGACCAACTCCAGATGTGCCAGCCCTAGAGGTGTGTGGAGTAGCACCAGAAGTACGATACCAATCGTAAGCGTTCCCTGGCTGGAATAGAGAGTGGACCGCCTCATCATCAATACGATAACCAGATACAGAAGGGTCTTTAGGAAGAGAGCTAGCAGAGTAACCCGTCTGTGTAAATCTGAGACCGACAAAGGAGTTGGCAATAGCCTGGAACCGAGTCACATTACGGAACTCATGTTCCCTGGAAGTGTCAACAAAGAATGTCTGCAGATCCGATAGGTTCCCTAGAAGTGTCAACAAAGAATGTCTGCAGATCCGATAGGTGCTAATGAATACCCTCAAAGGTCATTGGATAAGGCTGAGGAGTAATAGGTGCAGTAGGAGCAGGTGAAGGAGGTGGAGGAGCAGTGGCAATACTGCGACGAGAAAGCTTGAGGAACTTGGGCTTAGGGTCCAGAGCACAAGTAGATAGGTCTATGTCAAAACGCTGAATGATGCGTGGGATAATCATCGCATAAGAGAGGTTGCGGTCTCTTCTGCGACATCTACCCATCATCTGAATGATAGTCTTAGGGGCAGAAAAAGGAATCCCCTTAAGAATATGATATAGGGCAGAGAGTTCTAGGGTAGTGACATCATCTTTTGAAGTGGATTTTAGAAGTAGAGTGGAATACATGATACGATGTAACTCGTAGTTAAACAAGTTCAAGTTATTGGCCTTAAACTTTCCAGGACAAGCACGTGCGGGCGCAAAAAGCTCATTCTTGAAACTAACAAGAGTCATGCCCTCGGGGAAATCGAAGTCAGTGATGTCATCGAGTGGTACACCTTCATTTTGAAGACCAAGGATTTCTGCTAGCAATGCATCATTGAATTCGATATCTATCTCGCCAACACGAGTTCTTGCGGTAAAAGTGTCTAGTACGAAGTTACAATAAAACAATCTAATGGCATTAGTGGCGATAGTGAATTATAAAGTAGCAAAATGGTGTAACCCTAATGCCTCAAAGTAGGAATGGTGGTCAGGAAATACAGTCCACTTAATCGAAGATCCGGTGCATATAGTATGCATAACAAAATCGGCATACCAAAGTAATGCTTGGTCATGAGTTTTGAAGAAAATTCATCCGTAGCTCTGTTATCTGATTGGACCGGAGAAAAGAGGGACCGTATTCGGATCAGAAGACGATGCCTCTTCACTGGCATGGGTCTTCTTCCTCTTAAAAGGATTGAATCCCTTAGGCATTCTATCCCAAAACTAGAAACCCTAAAAATTTGAAAGTGGAGGAGAGAAGGAATTATACCTTCTGAGAATTAAGTATGCTGTAGAGAACGCGATTCTCTGTACGAATCCAAATTTTGGATGGAGATCTCCACGTGGATTGGAAGATATGGAATGGAGAAGAACTAGGGTTTTTGGGGGTTTCGGCTGCTGTTGTTGTTGAGGAAGATGAGTTTGGAAGTGAAGAAGAGGAGATGGCCTCGGGTTCTGGTTAAAATATATACAGCACCAACAGAACTCTGGCCGAACTCGGGCCGAATTCTTCTAGGGTTCTTCTGGTATATTTTAAAAAAATTTTTGTAGGCCATGTCCTTTTCATCAACTCATTTCAAATATTTAATTCAAAGTTTAGTAATTTTAAATTTTAAATAATATAATTAATATTATTTTATAAATTAATATTCTTTACTCATCATCTGTTTCAGATTAGCTGTAGGAGTACTGTCCCAGCTAACGGAGGTTCACCGGGGAACTCTTAAATACCGCTTCGCTTCGACCGTAGTCGTGGTGACAGACACTCTTTTTAGGCTTGTCTCGAAAATAGTTATTGAGTATTGAATAAATTAATTAATAAAACAAAATTAATTAATATTATTGACGTCTAAAATTTCTAATTCTCGACGTAATAATTGAAACGATCTTCCGCTAGAGGTTTTGTGAGTATGTCAGCCAATTGATTCTGTGTGTCTATGTATACAAGGTCTATATCTCCATTTTGTTGATGATCTCTAAGAAAATGATGTTGAATCTCGATATGCTTAGTACGAGAGTGACATACTGGATTCTTAGTCAAATTAATAGAACTGGTGTTATCAGAGAAAATGGGTATGTGTGTGAAATGCAATCCATAGTCTTCTAAAGTTTGCTTTATCAACAAAATTTCTGCACAACAACGTCCTGCGGCGATATACTCAGCCTCGGTTGTTGATAATGCGACATAATTTTGCTTTTTGCTAAACCAAGAGACTAGGGCTTTTCCTGGGAAATGACATGTGCTGCTAGTACTTTTTCTATCTACTTTGCATCCGACAAAATCAGCATCAGAATAACCGGTTAGGTCAAATGATGTGGTTTTGGGATACCATAAGCCGACAGAAGAAGTGCTTTTAAGGTATCGGAAGATACGCTTAACTGCGCACGGATGTGATTCCTTAGGATTGGCTTGAAAATGTGCACACAAGTAAACACTAAACATAATATCTGGTCGACTAGCAGTTAAATACAGTAAGCTACCGATCATACATCGATACTTACATATGTCGACGGATTTGCCTTGTTCATCAATATCAATCTTGGTTGAAGTCGCCATTGGAGTGCTAAGTGGTTTGACTGCTTCCAGGTCGAACTTCTTTAATAGATCTTTTATGTATTTTGCTTGATTTATAAACGTCCCATTGTTGGTTTGTTTGATTTGCAGTCCGAGAAAGAATTTTAACTCTCCCATCATGCTCATCTCAAACTCATTCTGCATACACTTTAAAAATTCTTGACAAAGAGATTCATCAGTAGATCCAAAAATAATATCATCTAAATAGACTTGAATCAAAAGAATCTTGTTATTCAAAGATTTTATAAACAACGTAGTGTCAACCTTTCCCTTTGAAAAACCGTTGTCAAGTAGAAAAGAGCTTAGACGATCGTACGAAGCACGAGGGGCTTGTTTTAAACCGTATAAGGCTTTTTTCAACTTGAAAACATAATCAGAATTTTTGAAATCAGTAAAACCTGGAGGTTGAGCTACATAAACTTTTTCTTTTATAAAACTATTTAAAAATGCGCTTTTAATATCCATTTAAAATAACTTAAAATTATGAAAATATGCAAATGCACATAACATGCGAATGGATTCTAATCTCGCAACTGGGCATAAGTCTCATCGTAGTCGATACCTTCTTCTTGATTGTATCCTTGAGCTATGAGTCGAGCCTTATTACGAGTCACTAAACCATTCTCGTTCAGTTTGTTTCGGAATACCCAACGGGTGCCAATGTCCGGATGATCAATGGGCTTGGGAACAAGTTCCCAAAACTTGATTCCGTTCGAATTGGTTTAATTTCTCTTGTATAACATCTAACCAAAAATTATCACTACATGCTTCTTCAATGTTTTTGGGAACAAGCTGTGAAATAAAAGCAACACAAGAAGCTATATCTTTATTAGAGGAACGAGTACTTACACCCTTGGTAATCTCACCAATTACCAAGTCCTTTGGATGATCTGCCAAGAATCTCATCTCTTTTGGCGTATCCTCAGGATTTCTGGTTCCGGCTTCTTTGCTTGAAAGTTCTGCATCTTTGTGTGAAGGTTTTGCAGTAGCTGTACTTGGTGTAATCACGTCTTCATTGTCGTCATCATCTAAGTGTTGTTTTAGTTCATCAAACTTGATATTAATTGATTCTTCGATGATCATGGTTTTCTTGTTGAAGACTCTGTACCCTTTGCTCTTTGCTGCATAACCTAAAAATATACCTTCATCGACCTTTTCATCAAATTTACTCAGATTGTCTTTAGTATTAAGAATAAAGCATTTACAACCAAAAATCTTGAAATAAGAAACAGTGGGTGTTCTATCAAACCATAGTTCATATGGAGTCTTCTTCGATATAGGTCGAATTAGAACCTTATTGAGAATATAGCACGTTGTATTGACAGCTTCAGCCCAAAAGTATCTAGGTAGACTAAACTGGTTTAACATTACTCTAGCCATTTCAGATAGAGTCCCGTTCTTACATTCCACAACTCCATTTTGTTGTGGAGTCATAGGGCAAGAAAATTCATGCAAATAACCGTGTGTGTCACAGAATTGCTTGAACTCTACATTCTCAAATTCGCCACCATGATCACTACGAATACGAGTAATCATAAAACCTTTTTCATTCTGTACTTTCTTGCAAAAGGTAACAAATTCTGACAAAGCATCGTTCTTGCGTGCAAGAAAATATACCCATGTGTATTTAGAAAAATCATCTACAATGACAAATGCATATAACTTACCACCTAAACTAGCAATTCTACTTGGTCCAAATAAGTCCATATGCAACAATTGTAGAGGTCTAGTGGTACTTACAGCGTTCTTGGATTTAAAGGCGGATCGGGTAGCTTTGTTCTTTTCACATTCGCTACATACCATATCCTTCTTGAAAGATATGTCCAGTAAGCCGCGTACCAACTTCTTTGTAGATAGTTTTGAAATAGTATCCATGTTTGCATGATCGAGTCTCATATGCCATAGTTGACTCTCAATGCTTTTGGCCATCAAACATCTACCTGCTTTGTTAGCATCTTCTAACAGATAGAAAACATATATGTTGTCTTCCTTGATACCTTCAAAGATAGTAATACCAGTTGAACTATCAACTATAGTACATTTGTCTTTGACAAAGTTAATGTCATAACCGTGATTAGCTAAATGGCTTATGCTGAGCAGATTATGTTTTAACTCGGTTACTAGACAGACATCTTTAATCACATGATAGGGAGCCTTACCAATGTCACCGATACCGATTATGTGCCCTATTAAATTTTTACCGAAGGAGACGTATCCTTCTTTATTCTTCTTCGACAGTGTTGCGAATAATGAAGCATCACCGGTCATGTGCCGTGAGCAACTGCTGTCGAGGATCCATTTGCTTCTAGCATGTGAAGGACGTTCCACCTACAAAACAATTTGCAGATGAAACTCTTGGTACCCATTTCTTGTAGGGTCATGACTGGTTAGTTTTTGGTATCCATGCATAAACATTTAAATCTACTAACTTTTTGATTCTATATGCAGAAGATATATGACCAATGAGGCCACAATAATGACATTTTGTATGTTGAGTGTTGAAAGTTGTGTGAGGTGCATGATTGGTAGGTTTTGGTTTTCTAGTATAGAAGAATGCATTCCTATTAGTCTTTTTGGGCATAGGTTTGGTATGGTTTGGTTTGGCAGTGTTTGGTTTGGGTGTGTTCCGATGATTCGGTAATTGACACGTGTTAGAATAGGAAGCAGCAACTTCAGGCCGTTTTCCTAAACTAATTTCCAACTTTTTGGAGGTGTCATATAATCTAGTGTAGTCAGATGTAAGTGTTTATATTCTGACTTGTGCACACTGGAGACTCTTTCTCTCCTTAGATAGGTCTTCCTTTAGCTGGATGATAGTTTGGTCTTTTTCTTCGTATAACTTGATAGTCTCGTGTAACAACAGCTTAATAGATGAAAACTCGCCAGACTCAATAGAAGAGTCACTATTTCTAGCATCAACTAGTTGGTCGGTAAGTCTTCCTATCTCACCTTTGTACTCTTTGAGTACCTTCTTAGAGGTTTCATATTTACAATGCAGTTTTCTGTAGTCATTTAACAGGTCGCTGAAAGCCTCTCCTATTTGCTCAAAGGTGAAATCATCATAAGGATCAAACAGAGGATTAGTGATTACCTGATCGCAAGCCATCAAGCATACATTTGTAGCGTCATCTGATTGTTCGTCTTCTGAATCGCTAGCTTCGCTTTCATGCCATATGCTTGTATTGGCATACTTCCTTGATGTAGATCTCTTCAGGTAGCCTTTGTCATATTTGCTGCTTTTTCTTGTTGATGATGATGTTGTTGGACAATCTTTCTTCATATGTCCTTTCTTCTTACATCCATAGCAAATAAGATCTTTTTCGTTGTTGTTGCTGTTGCTATCTTTTGTTCTTCTGTTGAATCTCATGAACTTCTTGAATTTTCTTACCAGAAGAGCTTAATCTTCAGAGTCAGAGTCGCTGTCGTCAGAATCATCTTCGATAGTTCTTCTATGTTGAGCCTTGAGAGCGATCGACTTTTCTGACTTCGCCTTTGGTGTAGCATCTTCAAAGTCTTGAAGTTCTAACTCGTGAGTGAGTATCTTACCCATGAGTGTTTCCAGAGACATTGTTGAGAGGTCGTTTCCTTCAATAATTGCTGTAGCCTTTGGAATCTAGTTCTTTGTGAGAGCTCGTAGAAGTTTGTGAATCTTCTCATGGTTAATGTATTCCTTGCCTAATAAAGACAAAGGATTTACAATATCCAAGAATCTCGTAAACATCTGAGTGACTGATTCACTTGGCTTCATTTTGAACGCCTCGTACTCTTGAGTAAGTCTACTGATCTTTGACTCCTTGACTTGTGTTGTTCCTTCGTGGGTTACTTCGAAAAGTTTCCACACTTCATTTGATGTTGTGCAAGTCGACACTCTGTTGAATTCAGTTCTGTCTAAAGCACAAAATAAAGCGTTAATAGCACGTGCGTCAAGACTGACCTTTTTCTTTTCATCCTCCGTATATTTATCATGGGGTTTTTCAACTAAAACTCCATCAACATTAGTACAAGAAGGCATTTTGTAGCCATCAATAACTATAGACCATAAGTCAAAATCAAGAGATTTTAAGAAGAAACTCATCCGTGTTTTTCAATAAGTGTAGTTTGTGCCGTCAAACAGTGGAGGTCTGTTTGTGGCTTGGCTTTCACTTATGAATTTCACAGTTGCCATGTGTAATACTGTGATCTATATAACAATTGAAAAATAACTGAATATAGCTGCAGTTTTACCTTGCTTTACCTCTATAACCCGCTCTGATACCAATTGTAGGAACGAAATCGTAAAGCAGAATACTCTAGAGGGGGGTGAATAGAGTAGGCAGCAGAATATTGCTAATTAAAACTTGTTAGCAGTTAGTTCACAGAAATAATAATAATCACAAAGTAAATAACTGTAAGGAAAAGAGTGATCAGAAGGCAAACGCAAACACAGAGATTTATACTAGTTTCCCTCTTGTGAGGACTAGTCCAGTCGAAAAAACTCTAGCTTCCAGTTGAATCCACTATTGGAAAATCCCGCAAGTTTTCATACTCTTGCAACTTCTACAGACGCGAGCTTTGATACGAAGAACTCGACCAACTTCAGTTTTGAAGAGTATTTCTTCAATCAAGCCTCTGATTACAATTTCTCTGAAATCTTCTAGACCGTACCGTACCGGCAAATTGACTAGAGAATTGTAACTGGCTTGGGATTTGAAAATGGAAGCTTTTTAGAACTCTTTGAAAGAAACGTAAGCTTTAGAAGAGAAGAGATGAAAGTGAATGAGTGTGTTAAAATGATCAGAATTCCTCTCCATTTATAGTTTTTCTAAAGACAGAACTCTGACAGAATTCGGGCAGAATTCGGACAGAACTCTTTGTAACAAACCGCAACTGAAGAGAGACCAAGTTCAAAATCTAACGTTCACATAACGTTCAACTTGGCCGAACTCTGGCCGAGTTCTGTCAGGGTTTGGTCAGGTTTATTTTGTGAAAATTATTTTTTTGGCTTTTTAAAAATCCTTCAGAAGCTTTTTGTAAAAGTAGATGTTTTTCAAAAACATAGGTTATTTTAAAAAGATAGGTCAGCTTTGAAAAACGATTTCGGATAGCCTATTTGCCAATATGACTTGGTGTACAATGTATTCCTAGACTCAATAAAACTGAAAATTACATTACGTAAAGAAATACAGTCTTGAGTGGCAAACAAAGCTTCGGTCTTGAACTAAGTGTAGAAGCATAGAATTTCAGGCGCATCTATAGGTCAGAATTCCTATGCGCTTAACACTACTCAAACATGCGCCAGGGAACTCAAACGAAGTACTTGGCACAGCAAAGGACAGTAAAAGTATAGATATCAAAAGATAATTTTTATTTCATATAAAAGTCTATTACATGTCTAAAGAAAGGCTTTACAAAGGAGAACTTCTACAAAAAAAAAGATCCTAACACTACAGCCAGGCGCAGCAAACTGCAATGCGTCCCATGCCAGGTGCATCATCCGTCAGGCGCATCTCTTCAGTGTCTCAGTCATGCGCATCTCTTCAGCGTCTCAGTCAGGCACGTCTCTTCAGCGTCTCAGTCAAGCGCATCTCTTCAGCGTCTCAGTTAGGCGCATCACGAAGTCTCAGCATATGCGCTCTACTTCGACTCGATCAAGTGCTTCGGCTAATAAAGCATTTATTGAGCAGAACATGGGTGGGCGATCAACCCCACTCTAGCAAGAGGAAGAGATCTCCAAAGCCCAAGGAAGAGGAGAGCACCGCAATTCTGATCTGCGGCTCTTCCAGCATAACGGAGACGGGACTCGAGCATCCCGATCTTTGGATGCAACATGCACCTTCGGCCTGCGTCGGGAGCCCAAGATCCCAATTTTTGGATGTAACAGTCACCTTCACAAGTGTGTGTACGAATACAACTCGTCGTATCTTCTCCCTCGGGAGCATCTTGTCAACAGAATATACTCGAGCAAAGAAATTCATCTCCATATGGAAAGATGGGAGAAAACGAGAAGCAAACTCTCTCCCTCTGCTATTTATAGGCCGAGAAAATCAAACCCATACGCCAAGTGGCGGGCTCTCCGAATCCCGTGCAATAAATTTGCATTTATGGTGATGAACCTGTCCCTTCGAATTCAGCCAAGTCAAAACGGCTATTTAAAGCACTCAAAGAACTCAACAGTCGGACCAATGAAAGATGCGTCATGCAACAGATGCGCCGGTCAGATATCGCACATCATACAGACACGTCCATCAGTACTAAGCGCCTCATAAAGATACGCCCCACACGTCCCCATTCACCTAGTAGAACGCAGATCAATGTGCCCACTCAAAAGCCCATCATCCGTCAAGAATATTAAATGTTGAAGTCTGATACGACAGCAGCAATGCCTCAATGACAGAGCAGCAACAGCTTTTACAGAAAATAAAGTGCCGCTGACGTCAGCATCATCATTACTTTCCACTGACGGTTACAAGCCACGTGGCCGATCAACCACTTGCGTGCGCCTCAAAAGCCATGCTTCCAGACTGGTTCGTGACTCCTGAAGGTTACGAGCCAAAGCCTTTTCATGCGCCCAATCCCAGGCGCTTCCTGTCATATCACTCTCCACCAAATCTGAGATCTTTGAGCTACGGACATGTGCCACGTGTCCTTTGACTCAGTTCAGTCCACGAAGGGGTGCTAACCACCCAAGATCTCAACAACCGAAGAATCCTCTCAGTCGCCACGTGTCAGCTCTTCCGTAGCACCACAGGCGCAACGAGAAGGACTCAATCCCCGAATCAGGGCACATCAACCATGCGCCCCCGCCAGCATCAGCCATGTGGCGTTCCCACGACCAAGCGCATCCGACATATGCGCGCATGAGTAGCCAGCCTGCAAGCTATAAATAGAGGGGTCATTTCCTTCTTCCAGACACACAGAGAGATATACAGATATACACCGTCAAAGACAGAGGTAACCAGATCATCAGAGTTACAGAGACGCACGTCTACTCGTAGAGATCGGAAGAGACACTCAACGTCTTCTTTCCCTCCGCAAGCTCCGCCATCCAGAGCAACCCAGACCTTCAAAGAACCTAAAATCGTCGTCAGATCGTCAACGGAGTCAATGCATTACCACTCGCTCCACCGATACAGGACCCAGATAAAAACAAAAGTGTACTCCTAGGACTACATCTAAGTCCTACATTGTAACACTGTTCTGTTTGTAATTGAAATTCCAATCAAAGATTTTAATGGAAAACATGCTGGCGACTCTGCTGGGGACCTCTTTCTCCTCCGATGAGAAAGTTGTATCACAATCTGACGACGTGAAGGTGGGCTCCTCCCACAAGATGCTAGTCGTACGCCTCAATCAACAGGCGTATGAGGAGTTCATCTCTGAAGGCAGTGCAAGTCCTTCGAAGCGGCTGCCGAAGCCGAAGAAGACTCGCCAAGTCTGGGTATGCAAGGTCGAGGTCCCTGACACCATCACTGAAGGGGATACGCCGATGCAGCCTACCCTTCCCGTCGACGTCCTCAGTAGCCAGGATGTTCCCACGGATGCAGCGTATCTCTCGGGAAAATATGGTGCTGACCACATTCCCCAACCATCTCCTTCTCAGTCAAGAAAGATGCGTCGACGGAGCAGGGGCACAGCTAACGCCCTGCACATTAACTCTGATGCGCCGCAGAAGGCTTCTGTATTTGACAGACTCACTCGCTATCGTGGCGAGGATAATTTGGACTCTGAGTACTATGCACCCCAGCGGGCTGGTACGAAGAAGTCCAAGGCAGCACGGGCCACGCGCCTCGAACGTGCTATGCCGACAGTAAGTCAGAGGCATGCGCTCACAATCATGCGTGCTGCCGATGGCAAACTGTACAAGGTTGACTCGGGTGCTTCTGCACCGCAAACGAGCCAACCTTCACAGACCTCGTTCCACTTGGGCGCATCCGCTGTGCCTTCAACCAATTCGTTCGAGGCAAACTCCGTGGCCTTGAACCCCCGCGTCTACATTGGTTGTGCGTCTGAGGCTGGTTCAAGCCACCCTAAATGTTGCTCCTCCACTACTGATCTGGGCGTATCTTTTGTGCTGGATCAGGGGGTGCAATATTCACTTGACCACCCCAACGTTTGGCCTCGCCATGCGCCTGATGGGGGTGTGAAGGTGGCACTCTTCCATAACGATTTACGTAATGTGATCATTCACAAACGCTGATCAGGAGAGTTGACCGACAAGCACAATGCGCCCCTCACAGGACACACCTGTGCCGTGGTCATCATCAACTGTTGTTGTAAGATAGCAGTGCCACCACAAAGGCAGTCTGTGTTCCAGCGACTGCAATCGTCAATACCCCTCCGACGTCGCCTCGGAAGGAAGGTGCCGATTGAAGAAGAGCCGGAACTAAAGGTTGCTTCTTGCAACGTAGTCTCTAACTCCACATCAATCCGAAAAGCGATTGGCAACTCCTTGACCTCGTCCTCATCCAAGAGCCAGCCGAGGAAGACCAAGGTGACTGTCCCGTCCTCAGGAGTGTTTGAAGGCACCCGGGGAAGGAAGAAGATCTCAAAGGAAGCTGGGGGTAGTCAGGCCCTTGTTGATTCTCCTTCCGAAGACGAGGATATCCTCCAGAGCATAACTGGGGGTTGCCAGGATGAAACTCCAGGAGAAGTGACTCTTCTACAGGAGAGCGAGGTTGAGAGTGAAGCTTCAATCGATCCATCCACTTCCAGTCACGTCATGACAGTATATATGACAGGAGGTGGCGATACGGAGTCTGATGCTCCACCAGCAGACCTCGTTCAACACATTGATACTTTGGAGGGGGGACTCAAAACCCTCTCTGCCTCCATGCAAACACTGACTCAAGCGGTGTTTGAGATACGGTCAGCTTTGGCCAGGACACCTTCCACTAATCCTGACCCAGGAGCCAACGGAGAATCAAGTGTGCCCCTTCAACGGGCATCCTTGAATACCGATTGCCATGAAGCACCTCGGGTATCGGAACCTTCAAATGTACAACTCTAGACTGTACCGCCTTTTCCGACTCCCAGCTCCACGGAAGACGTGGTTGAGATGATCAGGGACTTGCGTGAACGCTTCGAGTCAAAGAACAGACAGGAGGAGCACCAGAAGATGGGGATCCCGCAACCATACCCCCTAGAATGGAACAAAGTGGTCTATCCTCCCAAGTATAAACCACAAACGTTGACGCCATACGACGGGATGGACTCTCAATGCCGTTATCTGACGTAGTTCCAGTCTCAAATGGGACATCTCCCGAAGGAAGACGCGCTACTCACCAGCCTATTTGTCGGGGCATTGAAAGGAGTGGCTTACGACTGGTACTGTAGTCTCCTTGATAACTCTATATCCTCCTTTGATGACTTGACACGTCTCTTCCTCGATCGTTTTTACGACGGAGGGAAAGACATGACGATGGCGTCCCTCATAGAGGTACGTCAGAAGGAAAAAGAGACGGTTCGAGCATTCATCGAACGATTTCAACAAGCTTGCTTCAGACTGCCCTCGGGTATACCAGAACATGCACTCCTCTCCTCCTGCAGCATGAACATGCTTCCTGCTGGCTTAACTCCACTCCTCCTCCCGACTGGAGTTTATTGATTATTGAGGCCGAAGCAGCTGAAAAGAAGGCATGCAATGCTCGCCTTCTGGGAGTCAGTTTCCCTGCCTTTAAAGACAAGGGAAAATGGCCTGCTACCAGCAACCCTGGACGCGAGACGAAGGGGAAGCAGGCATTGACTTTCAATGCCTCTAAAGGTGCACAAGCACCTACTCAGAAGCCTCCGCTTGAACCGAGGCTAAAGGAGGTCTATTCTTTCAATGATGAAGACACCTTACAACTTTTTGAGATGTTAAAGCAGGTGACAAGATTAAGTTACCGGACCCAAAGCGTCCCGACGAGATTGGGAGAGTTGACAATCCGAGGTACTGTTACTACCATCGGTTTGTAGGACATCCAACTCAGGACTGCTACGTCCTCAAGAATTATATCCAGCGCATGATCAATGCGAATGTCTTCTCCGTCGATTACGAGGAGAAGACAGTCTCGGCCAACCTGGTGTCGCTCCAATTCGGCACCTTGCCGCCAACCACAGCACAAGATGGCATCGTCCCCATCCCAAAGGCGATAATGGAGGTCGTCAACCTACCACCTACCCGTGACAACGTGAGTGGACTCATCCCACTCACCACATCTCGGGGAGAGAACTTATGGGTTTACCCTGACCTCGTCTCCGAAGTTACTCAAACGGGGGTACGCACTGCCTCAAAAACTAAGGGCAAGAAGATCAAGTCTTGCCGTATGGTCTCTTCCTCCGTAAAAGAGGCACTTCCTGTACAAATACGTTCACAGCAGAACGCCCAACCCGACGAAGCTTCCGTCGAGGTGGTGCCTCCCTGCACCGCCCCTGCTGCCCAGGAAGAGGGCCCATCCAGACCTCCAGTAGCCAATAAACAGAAGCACGTAGAGGCCCATTTCGACAAGCCTTTGCGAAGAGAAAATGCTTCGGGGCTAGCCAAGCCCCACAACTTCGACATACTGTACAACTTGTCATTACTCCTGCCCGCTTATCTCTGTTCGAGCTTCTTCGTCTTTTCAAAGACACCCACAAAGCTCTCTGTGAAGCCTTGAAGGATGCTGAGTCCTTCATCAGTCAGGTTAAGCAGCCTGAGGACCTCCCAACAACATGTGCACACTGCCATTGTGCGGAGGAGGTCATCCCCAACATAACCTTCACCCAACAAGACATGCTGCTCAAGCACAACCGGCACAACAGGCCGCTGTATTACACAGGGTATGTGGGTTCCATCAAAGTGAAGCGAATTCAGATTGATCCAGGGTCTTCCCTCAGCATTATCCTGAGGACTCTGCTCTCAACATTGGGAATCCCGATGCACCGTCTGGCGCCTTCCAACACTACAATCAGCGGTTTCAATGCCAGCAAAAGTGAACCGCTAGGGAAAATCCGACTGAAATGTCATATCGGTAATCTCCGAACCAAAGTGACTTGCTATGTCGTAGACGTCGACGTCAACTACAACCTCCTGCTAGGCCGGCCATGGCTGCACGAGTACATGGTGGTGCCGTCTACACACCACCAATGTATGAAGTATGTGTCTACTAACGACATCATCCGAACAGAGTTCGCGAACATTGACCCTTTCAAGGGGGTCGAAGCCTACTTCACCGATGCTAGCTTATATAAGTCGCTCGATGAAGGGGAAGCCAATGATGCTGATGACAAAGCAGAAACAGCGACGGAGACAGATGTGGAGGCAGAGATGATTTCCGACGCTCCTTTGAAAATTCGACTCAAAGAAAAACCGCCCCAGATGCTGCCTCCTATGGCAATCAAGTTACCTGGAAAAGCACCGACTTCTCTAGGTAGAACACCCGCTGAAGCTCCTTTGAAGATACGGCTCAAGGGAAAACCTCATCAAACGTCGGCTCTCCTCATGGCAAAACTACAGGAGAAGGCATCAGTCACCGAAGGCGCAGTTGAGGTACCCCTGAAGGTGCATCTTAAAGGCAAGCCTCCGCAATATTTAGCCTCATCCAAGCTGCAAGAGAAGGCCCACATAGCCCTCTCAGATCCCAAGGTCAAGCCTGTGATGAGTTCTCCCGAACCAGCCCCAGTTCTCACGGATGAAGAGTTAGGAGAATACATATCTGCTGACATAGATGCACCTTCTCTTGACAATGTAATCCCACGAGACAAAATTTCGTGTTTTATCAATAATAGAGTGTATTTCAATTATTCTAGTCTTCCATATTGGAATGCCATATAGACACTAGATAACGCTCTATGGTCGTTACAAACACAAATAACGACCGTCAATTATGTAAATCAAGTAGTCCCGTCCCAAGGAGTCTGTTTTATAGTCCCACCGTAGAACCAGGACGAAGAACCCATCATCTTCGGCAAAGTCGAGCGTCATCAAGACCTCCCGCCACTCGAGCCAGAACCGGATACCGGCAGAATTCAAGTCTATCGATATACGGACAAGGCAAAGTACCTCATCCAAAAGATGGGCTACGATCTGAAAAGAAACAAGGGCCTGAACTACGACAAAGGCCAGCGTCTTCCTCTCCGACTCCCAACACCCCAAGGAAAGCTGCTGGACTATTATCATCGTACTCGACGGGGGGGGGGGGGCTATGTTACGCCGCCGACAACTCCAGAGAGTTCGGAGGCAGAAGAAGTAGAGCACTCTCATTCATCTGAAGCATCAACTTGGGATTCTAATTCCAGTATCGGCTCAGTCTTCAGAAAGGTGCTATCATTCAATATGGCATCTGCACAATCTTGAGAGGATGAAGGCGATGACCAAACGCCAGAATTCTTTGAGGAAGAACCTTAGGCTCAACGCCTAGGAGCGCAGTCGGAGTCTCGGTTTGAATTACGCGAACCCCCTACCGAAGACGAAGTCGAGCAGATCAACCTTGGGGACGAGTCTTCTTCCAAACCTATCTTCATCAGCAAGAGCCTAAAAGGAAAAGACTGGGAGTCTTTAGTCCAATTGACCAAAGAATACATCAACGTCTTCGCCTGGAGCTACAAAGATATGCTGGGACTTGATCCCCAGATCGTGATGCATAGACTTAACATCTTACCTGATGCTAAGCCTATAAAGCAACAACAACGACGTTTTCGTCCTAACATCATGAACACTATCGATCAAGAGGTGGACAAAATCCTGAGCAGCGGGTTCATTCGTGAAGAGCAACATCCGGATTGGACGGCCATGTCGTCCCTGTCAACAAGAAGAATGAAAAGATACGAGTCTGCATCGACTTCAGATATCTCAATTCTGCTTGCCCGAAAGATGAAATCTTGCTTCCAATCACTGACGTGATGATCGACAATACATGTGGCTTCGAACACATGTCTTTCATGGACGGGTATTCGGGCTACAACCAGATCAAAATGTTTCCCGATGACGCAAAACACACGTCATTCAGGACACCAAAAGGGGTTTTCTGCTACACAGTAATGTCCTTTGGCTTGAAGAACGCTGGTGCTACATACCAACGAGCTATGAGTACCATCTTCCGTCAACATCTACGCAAAATAGTTGAATGCTATGTTGATGATATCGCAGTCAAGAGCCGTCTCAAAGGTGATCACTTACAAGACCTAAAGACAGTCTTCGATCTCATACGAGCGCATCAACTCAGGATGAACCCCGCTAAATCCTTCCTTGGGGTTTCTAGCGGAAAGTTCTTGGGCTTCATTATCACGGCGAAAGGCATTCATGTCGACCCCGAGAAGACCAAAACCATCCTTGACATGGACCCTCCGAAGAACCTCCGAGAACTTCGAGGCCTGCAAGGGCGTCTTGCATACATCCGAAGGTTTATAGCAAACCTTTCTGGAAAATGTCAATCCTTCCCCTAGCTCATGAAGAAGGGAGTCTTCTACGTCTAGACAGAAGAATGCCAGAAAGCTTTCGATGATATCAAAGCTTACCAGACGAGCCCGCCAGTCCTGGTGGCACCCGTCGTAGGCAAACTATTTCTCCTCTACGTTCGTGCCATGGATCATTCCCTCGGCACTTTGTTGGCTCAGAATAACGATGCAGGCTACGAGCAAGCTATCTACTACCTTAGTAGGACAACGATTGGGGCTGAACATCGGTACAACCCTGTCGAAAATGAATGTTTGGCTTTGGTGTTCGCCATCCAGAAGACTCGCCATTATGTTTCGGGCAAGACAATCCATGTCATCTTCCGAATCAATCTACTCAGGGTTCTCATGACGAAGCCGGGATTATTGAACTCCCGACTAGCTACATGGGCAATCATGTTGACACTATATAACACGGTATTTGTTCCACAAAAAGCCATCAAGGGTCAAGCCCTAGCCAACTTTTTAGCCGCGCACCCCATCCCAGAGTCTTCTAGACTCTATGAAGACATCCCGTATGAGGTCCAAGAATTAAACGTCATCGAAGAAAGCTCCGTCTGGCAGGTGTTTTTCGATGGCGCTTCGAGAACAGGCCCCAAAGGCAAAATCATCGCAGGAGTGGGGGTGGTCCTAGTCTCCTCCGATCAGCTGGTCATCCAGCGTTCTTACTCCCTTTCAAAGCCGTGCTCCAACAATGTTGTCGAGTATAACGCTCTCATCATGGGACTCCAGTTGGTATGATAACTGGGGGTGGATCATCTGGAAGCTTACGGCGACTCAAAACTCGTCGTTAATCAAATCCGAGGGCAGTACGAAGTTCGTCATGAAGATCTGGTTCCTTACCATAAAGTTGCATTGAATATTATCTCAACCTTCACCAAGTTCTTCATAGAACATGTACCTCGGCTCCAAAACCTGGAGGCTGATGCTCTGGCTGGCCTCGCAGCTTCATTAGCAGCACCCCTCGGGACTCACCACTACGTCACGGTAGTTGGGCGAGACTTGGTCTTTCCTAAAAACAACCTATACACACAAATGGCCCATGCCATGACGATAAGTGTCAGAGTTAATGTTCGAGACTGGTGGTTCCCATTCATCGACTTTGTTGTCTATGGAATTCTCCCAGAAGACCCGAAAGAAGCCGTCTCGGTCAGAAGGCGTTCCCTTCGATTTTATTATGATACAGCAACTAAAACGCTGTACCGACGTTCCTACGACGCACTTCTCCTTCGATGTCTATCCAACGAAGAAGCAGCCGAAGCCCTTTGAGAAGCTCATGACGGAACTTGCGGGGCTCATCAACCCGGGCCTAAGTTGCAGGATCGACTGCGACGCATGGGTTACTACTGGCCAACCATGGCAGCCAACGCCGTCGACTATGCTAAAAAGTGCCATGCTTGCCAGCTTCATGCCGACTTTATCCATACACCATCGGAACCACTACATCCTATGGTCGCCTCCTGGCCCTTTGAAGCTTGGGACATGGACATTGTGGGACCTATCACCCCTCCTTCATCGAGGGGACACCGCTTCATCCTAGCCATCACCGACTACTTCTCCAAATGGGCAGAAGCAGTTCCACTGACGGAAGTAAAAAGCTCTAGGGTGATCAACTTCATCAAGCATCATGTCATCTACCATTTTGGGGTACCCCGTAGGATTATCCACGATAATCGTCCACAGTTCATCAGCCATGTTTTCAGCAGATTTTGTGACAAGAATCGTATTCAGAACGTGGCATCAACCGCCTACAATCCGGCAACGAACGGATTGGCCGAGGCTTTTAATAAGACTATCGTCAGGCTACTCAAAAAGGTCGTGTCATCCAACAAATACGACTGGGACGAAAAGCTCGGCGAATGTCTTTGGGCCTACCGTACAACGGTACGGACTCCTACGGGTAATATACCATTTTTCTTAGTATATGGAAGCAAAGCGGTACTGCCTCTTGAGATCCAGATACCCTCACTCCGTGTAGCGATCACAAATCAATTGACAGAAGAAGACAATCAACGCCGCCATCTGCGAGAATTGGAGGCACTTGACGAAAAACGTCTCCTAGCTCAGCAGCGCATTGAACTCTATCAAGCCCGTATATCACAGACTTTCAACAAAAAGGTCAAGCAAAGGACTTTCCAAGTAGGCAACCTGGTCCTAGCAGTCAGGAGGCCGATGGTGTTGACTCATAAAACACCAGGAAAGTTCGAGCCCAAGTGGGAGGGACCTTTCATCATAGATACGGTATACTCAAACGGTGCTTACCGCCTCGCCCGACCAAACGGGGACTTGTTCATGATGCCCATCAACGGCAAGTTCCTAAAGAAGTACTACTTTTGACATCTTTCAGATATGTACTTCCATCTCTACCTAGTAAGGGAATCAGTGGACCTGATCATCAGAGCTCACATACACCTCCCTTTCACAAAACCTTATGCTTTCGGAACCCAGTTGTTCCGTGGCATTCTATCTCCAGTAGAAGAACAACCACGTCCACATTACCTCTGAGTTGCTCCTCTATCCCCTGTAAAACGGAATCTTATACTACGTAGGATTGTGCTACTTATCATGTTTACCATGTCCACATTACCTCTGAGTAAACATCCTGTATAGACAACCCTTGCGTTATCGTACATCGATCGCAGAACTTCCATGTCCATATTACCTCTGAGTAGTTCCGCGTATCCCCCCAGAGTCACTCCTACTACGTCCATAACACCTCTGAGTAGGAAGATTCCGTCATTTGAACCCCATATTTGCCACGTCCACATTACCTCTGAGCAAACATGTCGATCCTCTCAAACTTATTATCTGTACCTAAAAACCAATATGCACAACAGATAATAGATCCACACAAATCACTAGTTCATGACAGTAAATATGAACACACCAGAAAATTCTTTATTTTGCACTCAAAAGTAAAGGATTACATCCCCAGCAAAGTTGCAAATATATATATATATATATAACAAAAAAAGAGAGACTACAATCCCTAAGCGTCATTGGGATTGGCAGAGAGCTCTTTAATCCGATGCTTCAAGTCTTCAGCCCGAGCCAAGACTCGGCGTTCAGCTTCTTGACGCATCACTTCCACAGCCTCAGGAGTAGTATCATTCTCGTGCTTAGCGTCCAACTCTTGCCGCTGACAGGTCAGAGAAAGAATATGGCGGGTAACAACTGCTTCTTTCTCCTTAGACGATACGTGCTCAGCCTGGGCTCGCTCAGTATCTAACAAAAGTTGGGTCCGCTGGTCTTCAAGAAGGCAAATCTTGGCTGTGACCTCCGCTATACTAGCATCCAATGAGGCATGCAGCTCCATCTTCTTCTGCATGGACTGTGACAGTCTCTCTATCGCAGCCTCAGCTTCGGCCACCTCGCGGTCCCAGATGGCCACTGTGGCCAGATAGGGACGACTCAACTTCAGCTATTAATTTCTCCTTCTCTGCTTCTATCAGAGCAGAAAAGTCATTTTGTCGAATACTCTGAAGTTCGAAAAGATGCTGGTCGAGCTCAGCTACAGACGCCTCCAGAATCTCAGCCATATGATCATGGCCCCGGTGGGAATGTATCAGACCAATGTAAGGGAGCGCCATGGCTTTCGCTGTCGTGAAACTCCCATTCGCATTCAGCACTGTCGATACGCCCTTCTGCAGTATTTTATATACGCCTCAACGACAAACTGCACATATTTATCCGCGTCTGCCAACACCTGAGGCGTCATAGCAGGAGTTGGAGGAGCTACTGTGGACGGCGGACCTGAAGAAGACCCACCGACCTCAATCTGCAAGGCTAGAACCTCAACAACAGCGGACCCTCTCCCGTCAGGGACTTGAACTTCGTCGCTAGCCCGAGGAGCCAAGAGGATGGAAGGAGCCGAATGGGGTGTCGATATCGTCCCCCAAGTAGGAGGAACAACAGAGGGTTCTTGCACCAGCAAACCCTTACCCTTTTCAAGGCCACCGACGTCTGGAGTTCTACCTGCAGCCAGCACAGGGCCTTCCTCCTCCAACAAGGCAGCAAGATCAGCACCCATTTTCTGACTTGGCATTTCCTCTAGAGTCGGGCACGGCAGACGAGTCTCACCTTCTTTATCAAAACCCTCCACAGAAATGGAGTCTGCCAGTACCTTATGGGCGGCAGCCAGCTCGACTTCCACTGCTGGGTCTGGGGTAGGGCTCGGCAACGGTGTGGCCGACCTTCCTTTATCATGACGAGGAGATAAATCACCCTTCTCCTCTGATACAACCGTGCCTGTTACTCCTACTGCAGGCTCGGGGACCTCTGGAGGAACGTCATCCGAAGAATACGAACTCCATTCCTCGTCCTCATCCGGAAGCACAGCTTCTGCTGGGACCTCGATACCAGAAGCCCCCACGGCAACTTGTATCTCTACAGAAGTCAGATCATCAGGGTTCTCCTCTACGGGAGACATCACAATCGGCAGAATTCACTCATCAGATGAGCCCGCCACCTTTGGTTTACTAGCACCCGATCTCGGAGCTCGGTGTCTCCTCTTCAGCGGCTGCTACAAAAAAGAAAGCATATGTCACAAGAATGGTAGAATGAACCAGACTATGTAGGACGTCTTTACCTCCACAGGAGCCGATTCCGTTGATACTACCGGTGATAACGCTTTCCTCTGCCTCTTCGGCGCAGAAGAACCGGCCTCCGTGTCGGCACGTCTCTTCGGGTGATCAGCCGAGGGCTCTGCCTGAGTACCCTCCGGGAATACGACAGGGGTATCTCGATAACCAACCTCTGGCGGGTGGTACAATCGAGCCTTCGCCAACATATTACCAGTTGCCTCCAATTGGGTGCCGACAATGAAACTGGTCTCCCTATCATATCCAGGGAATACGGTGTTCATCGTACAATAAAATTTGGCAGCTGAGAAAAGAATCGATGGCTGCGGATTCAGAACTGGCATGGTAAAGCGAGCTCCGGTGCATCCGGCATTATAGTAATGCCAATCTCGTGCCCCATCCCGCAGACTCCCTGTGTACCCCAGGCTAGTACTGGGTTCCCCAACATCAACTGAGCGTAGCCGAACTGACGTGCAAAATGGCTCGGCAAGTACGGCTCCAAGTAACACTGGTTTCTATTCCTGTACACCAAATGGGACGGCCGGATGCTTTACAACCAATAGAATTCCCACGGAGATAGAGTTATTGCATCTTCATCCGAATCAGCTAAATCTTCATTTGCTTCGAAGCCGGTAAAAATGGGACCAACTTTAGTGATCTTCCATCCCTGAAGGTAGGATAAAACTTTCCTACAAACAGGAACGCCCGTATACAGCCATTTCCTCTGGTAGAAGCGGCGGAGGAATGCATCTCCGGCCACGTGATCTTCTTCCTGGTCCGGACTCATCATGTTGGGATGCTGCAAAATCAACCACCCCATTAGATAATGAAACGGCAGTTCGGCACGGGGAAAGCTGCCATTTTTACCTCGTTCATGAACGACGTTACCCACGAATTCTCGTAAACCTCGCAGTAGGTTACACACCATCGCAGGGAGAAGAGCCAAGTGATAGCCAAAAACCAACTTCACAGCTGGCAGGATTAGGTTTCAGGTCACCCTCTCCACAGAGCCTGACTTGCCTAAAAAGACGTAATCCCGGAGCCAAATTATCAGATAAGCAGCCAACACTGCTTTGGATGACATCCGATGAGTGAGGTGCCAGAAACAGCTATAGGAACGCTCGTCCGACTCCCGGTCCTCATTTTCTCGGGGACTCTTCTCATTTAGCCTGCTCATTTCAGAGAGCACCGCAGTACTGGAGAGAGCTGGCGGAGTCGTGAACCGAGAAGAATCCTCCTTGTCTTGCTCAAAGACATAATCCCTTCAAGCAGTCACATGGGGCTGCGCCCCGCCCTTATCCTTCTTCTGCATATAATAATGGTGACTCACCACTTCTTTGAAGACAGCCATCATCTCCTCTTCTTTGTCCCCCAGGACTTGGAACTCCTCGTTAGTCGGGAAGTACTCCTCATAGGGTTCTAATCCCCAAGGAAGCCACGACACCTCATATATTTCACGAAGTGCAAGTCCTAGTTCCCCTACCGGAGTGAAGAAGGTCCCGGTCTGGGTATTAAACATCTCCAGGAGCGCAAGAAACATATGCCTGTTGATGTCGACGCCCGCCTGGGTAGCACGGATAGCGGCAGTCAGCCCAATCTCCCTGAGTTCGGTTCAAAATTTTGTCAGAACCCAGAGTGTCAGCTTGTCCCACTTGGATACATAATGACACCAACCCTCTACTCGAAATTCACCCTTAGGGTATGACCGCTTCGATGACAGCATACAATTAACGAAAGTCGAAGCACCAAATGCAAAAGTGTCGGCAGGGACGTCACTATAAATACTCCCAGAATACAGAGTTTACCAGGTGAAAGAAGACCCAGCCCGCATGGTGACCAAAATATCCCTCTGGTTCGAAGTAGCATCGATCCTGATGGTTCCCGCCACCATTCCCCCCTGAGACGAGGTTAGCTCCCATGTCATCCTCCTCTGGGAAGCAAAACGACAGAAAGCTGTCTAAGGCCATTGACGCTCGAGCTGCTTCATGAACATGTGTACCCCTTTGGCTGAGAAGAACCAATCTTCCTTGATCCTCAACACCTTCGCTTCAGTAGAAGTGAGGCGATCCCCGAACAGGAACCAGGCTTCAGGAAAGTCTCACTACCAGGAACGGCAGATTACAAACTGCCATGCTCCATCATCCGTTAGAGGAACACATACTGTTGTTCTCCGATTTGGGTCATTCTCTCGTGAGGTTGATCCAGCATGATGGCAGCTCGGGCGAGATTTATCACCTCCTCGTTATAGTCAACTCCCATCTGACAAAGAGCAGCATCTAGTAGTACTTTGTTCAAAAGTGGAACGGTCATCGAAACTAGTGATCAGGGAAAGATGACAAAGACTTAGATATGTTAAAACAACAAAAAGATCGGAGCCGTATTCTCATCAGAAGCGTACGCACTGAACCATGGCTCAGGCATATCTGAAAAGAGGCTTCAGCACATCATCAGGACTGGAAGTCTATGCGCGTCAGCAAGAAGCTTCAGCGTATCATCAGGACTCGATGTCCATACACGACAATAAGAAGCTTCAACGCATCATCAGGACTCGAAGTCCATCCGCGTCAGCAAGAAGCTTCAGCGCATCATCAGGACTCGAAGTCCATGCGCATCAGCAAGAAGCTTCAGCGCATCATCAGAACTCGAAGTCCATGCACGTCAGCAAGAAGCTTCAGCGCATCATCAGGACTCGAAGTCCATGCACGACAGCAAGAAGCTTCAGCACATTATCAGGACTCGAAGTCCATGCACGTCAGCAAGAAGCTTCAGCACATCATCAAGACTCGAGGTCCATGCGCGTCAGCGTATGTGAGTCCTAAAAAGATTTTTCTTCTCAAGTACAAAAAGGTATGGCAAAGAGTGACAAACCCACCAATCATCGCCGACCGAACGTCGACGGGCGTCCTGGGGACATCATCAACATCAGCCTTCGCAGGCTATTTTCCTTTGCTTCGTCCTCGGCCAGCACCACCGCGAGGAGTTTTAGGAGCCATATCGTAAAAAGAAGTTAGGGTTTTTTGAAAGAAGAACTCTAAAGAAGAAGAAAGCAAAGAGAAGAAGAACTCTCTCTCCATCAGACGCCTATTTATAGGCTTGGGCATACGCGGAAACCAATGAAGAGTGACGTCAGCCACCGCTTGGGGATCTGCGAAATGATAACTACAAATAATCCAAAAAGATCATCATTAATCTTTTTTTATTTATTTTGAAGAGTTATCATTTGCATTTAAAACTGAGAGAAGCGTACGCCTCATCACAGATGCGCGGAGCAATCATGCACCCCGAACAGTCATACGCCCCATTGAAGACCCTACCATGCTTCTTATTCAAAGTATTCCAAAACTTGACGAAAAGTTTTGAAAACTTTGAAGGGGTCTTGTAGAAGCATAGAATTTCAGGCACATCTATAGGCTAGAATTCTTATGCGCTTAACACTACTCAAACATGCGCCAGGGAGCTCAAACGAAGTACTTGGCACAGCAAAGGACAACAAAAGTATAGACATCAAAAGAAGATTTTTATTTCATATAAAAGTCTATTACATGTATAAAGAAAGGCTTTACAAAGGAGAACTTCTACAAAAAGAAAGATCCTAAGACTACAGCCAGACGCAGCAAACTGCCATGCGCCCCTTGCCAGGTGCATCATCCGTCAGGCGCATCTCTTCAGTATCTCAGTCAGGCGCATCTTTTCAGCGTCTCAGTCAGGCGCGTCTCTTCAGCATCTCAGTCAGGCGCGTCTCTTCAGCGTCTCAGTCAAGCGCATCTCTTCGGCGTCTTAGTTAGGCGTATCACGAAGTCTCAGTATATGTGCTCTTGTTCGACCCGATCAAGTACTTCGGCTAATGAAGCATTTATTGAGCAGAACAAGGGTGGGCGATCAACCCCACTCTAGCTGAAGGAAGAGCTCTCCAAAGTCCAAGGAAGAGGAGAGCACCGCAATTCCAATCTACGGCTCTTCCAACATAACGGAGACGGGACTCGAGCATCCCGATCTTTGGATGCAACAGGCACCTTCGGCCTGCGTCGGAAGCCCGCGATCCCGATTTTTGGAAGTAATAGTCACCTTCACAAGTGTGTGTACGAAGACAACTCGTCGCATCTTCACGCTAGGGAGCGTCTTGTCAACATAAGGTACTCGAGCAAAGAAATTCATTTTCATTCGGGAAGACGAGAGAAAACGAGAAGCAAATTGTAGCTCCCCTTCCCGAAAATTTTTGAAATATTTTTTTTATATTATTTATTTGATTTAAAGGGTGATTTTTAGGATTTTATAAATAATTATTTAGTTAATTATTACGGTAGATGACTGTAGCCATGGATGAGTTTTAAAGTGCAAGACGACTAGGAATCATGGCACGGATAGCATGGTCGTGTGCCTTGACTAGTGTATTAGCCATACCAAGGAAGACTCAGCCATAAGTGTGTCTTAACTAGGAAAACCAGATCAAGTTGCGACTTAACCCTCACTGATGTATTATTTATTTATTAATTAGACGTATTGATTTTAGATGACCCGATTGTACCAACTAGTCCGGACTGGGCCCGAACCAAGCTCAAGCCGTGTAAGCATGTAGTGTGACCAATAATGTTAGTGTCGATATATTTTGTGTGTTCATATTTTTCCTTAGAAGCTCTACTACAAATATTTTGTAAGTAATTATTAATATTATTATATATATATAATAATTATTTGATATTCAAAGGACATTTAAAGGTATGCTAAATGATTTTCTTAGCTACCCTTGTGTACTTTGAATAATTAGGCTGAACCCATATTTGTATGTTTACCTTGTTACCTTAAATGCCCGGTAAGCCGTCTTTCTTATATACGGGCGGGTGAAGTATCTGCCCATTTCTTCCCTATTTCGGTACCAGGTGCCGAGCTAACTACTGGATGACCTGAACCATTTGTTATAATGGTTGTTATTATTATTGTTGTTAATTTATTTATAAAAATATCGTTTGGTATTTTGGATTAAATATAAATTGAATATTATTATATATATGTTCGTATTCCTATAAATAGCTCTACTGTATGTTGTGAGGATTTTTCCAATGTTAATTAGTACTATTCAGATACAGATATGTACCTATATATATAGGACTATATAAAGATACATATGTCTAGATAAATGTATGTATGTGTATATATATATATATATATATATATATATATATATATATATATATATATATATTTAAAATATATATATATATATATATATATATATATATATATATATATATATATAAAGAAAGGGAATAAGTAAATTGATTATAAATAATAATAAAAAGCCTTTTTCCCTGTCATGTGAAAATGCCTTTATGAATATATGCTACCGCTTATTATCCCCATGCATCTCCTAGCCAACCCAAACAGTAAGCAAACCCGAGCCCCTTAAGTGAATACAACAGCTGAACCCAGTTCCCAGCAGAGCCCAGCAGGCCAACCAGCAAACCCAAATACCCCTAAAACCCACTCCAGTGCAGCCCAAGCAAGCCCATCTCAGCCCTGGGCCCACCGAGCTGAACCCCCAGGCCTGAGTTCTCCCTCACCCGAGAGTAAACGACCCCTGTACACAGCCGCTCATATACACCAGTATATATATAGAGAGAACGCGAGCAAACCCTAACAAAACTCTCGCAAACACGACGTCACCACCCACCTGTGCGAACCCCCGCACGCGCGCACACCGCCGAGGGCCACCACCGGCTGGCCGGAGCCGTCGGACAGCGCACAAACAGCGGAAAACAGAACATCACAACAACAGCAGCGACAATAACATGACTTACTTTGCCGCGATATCCCAGTCGACTCAGTCCATCATTTTCCGAAACGATTCTTCATGTACGACCACAACCCTAACGCCTCTGATCCCCATCATTTAGTTTGATTTTAGGTAAACTATATCGCCCAGAAAATCGAACCAAAGTTTGGTTAAAACCGGTTCATAAACAGGGGATCGAGCAGCCCAAACCCCCAAGTTCGGAGATAAATCCTGATTAATCTAGCTGTAGTCTTCGGTAACTTGTTGAATAGAAATTATAGACCACATGTAGGGCTTTAAAACTCTTCTGGTAGTTTAATTTATCGTTTGTTATAAGAAAAGAATTTTGATTGTAAAGTTCATGAAAAACCTGTTTTCGAAACCCCGAAAACCTTCGAAACGACGTGCGTCCCACAAATCCGGGTGACGTGGTCGTGAACCAAAAGCATCGAAAGGTGCATAACGGCTTCGTAGTCGTGTGGGATATGACAGAATTCAAATTGGTCGCGTGTGCACGACGAATTTGATGCATATCCGTCTAAATTCACCGTAGCGGCCTCTGTGCAAATTTCCCAATTACTTTGTGCACGCTCGTCAGATCGAGACAAAACTTGCGCCAACAGGACCATATCATTTTTTTGGTCCGGTATGCCAAGTTTGGTCCGATTCTGAGACACTTGAGCGGATCGCCGTGTTGCGGGCCCCACGGTCCGATTCAACGGGTGATTTTGTGCACGGCCTACCGGAATCCAAAATTGGAGATACCGTTGGGTTCGTATCATCAAAATGAATCCGTAGACATGTAGTTTGATGACATTAGAGACCATTGACCCTGACACATTTTTTGGTGTAAAGCGGGTCCAATGGCGGATACCATTTTGGCCCAAAATTATCGTTTTGCCCCTGTGTCCAGAATTGGACTTAAGGACAGGCAAACCTAGCTAATTTGACTATTCTAAGAATGTTGGCAATGTCTGTTTCAACTTTCGGAGACAGTGGTGAGACTTGGACCTTCTGACTTGTGGATTGGCGATATATTATTGGATCTTCGTGCAACCTCCAGGCAAGTATACCTTGCCTTCCTCTACAGTTTTACTTATATGCATTTCCTTTCGTTTTTAGTCATTTGATTGTTTATGGCCATATGCTTCTCGTGTTATTTTCTGTGGAGTTGTTTTTATTGTTTATAGCCGTGTTCATGTTTGGCCTTGTGTTTCTTGATTGGAGTTTCTCACCAGTATCTTGCTTGAGTCGTGTCATAGAACGAGTGCATGTAGTGAACTGCCATAGCCTTGATTATTGTTTTACACAACCAGAGAGTCCACACTCGGGACGAGGGTGTTTGTCGTGATCATTGGCACCAGAGAGTCCATACTCGGGACGAGGGTTGACCAATTACACCAGAGAGTCCACACACGGGACGAGGGTGTCTTGCCGTGAGCTAACCAGAGAGTCCACACTCGGGACGAGGGTTAGTGCTTAGTTCAAACCCGTGCATCCACACTCAGGATGAGGGTTTGGTTCTTCCATTGATCTCGTGTATTCGTTCATCTGGCAGTTCATTTATGCGTAGTTGTTCTAGTATTCGTGTTCGTGTTTATGTTCTAGTATTCGTGTTCGTGTTCATGTTCTAGTATTCGTGTGTTCGTATTCGTGTTCGTAGTCATTTGTCTTGTTCTTGTTTCTTTCTTGTTTATTTCTTGCGCATGATAAAACTGCTAGATAGGCATGTATATTATGTATCTTGCTATGTCCTCTGAGGACCTGATGATCTCTTCAGGTTTAGCGATTGTATGGAGTTAGCTAGTAGTCCTGGATGGCGGAGGATTTGCACTTGTGGGATTCAGGTATCGTTATTGTATTTATTATTCGCTTGTGCTTTCATACCTTATCATGAGATATCCTGTTTCTTGATTCAGTTTTAGACTCTTGTTATTTCCTTTAGAGTCTTATCGGACATATATGCTAGTGGGCTGCAGACCACGACCCATAGTGTTCATTCATGTTATTGTCTTATTATGGATTGAGATATAGATTGTTTTGCCATGATTTGGCAGTATACCATAGCCTTGACAGCGTTTACGTATTCGAGTCGGGCTGGAGTCCGCTTGATGCGTAGCTGGCTTGGATACGCTTCGTATCCGAAAAGCGGGTGTGGGTCCTGACACAAACTCTCTCCCTGCTGCTATTTATAGGCTGGGCAAATCAAATCCATGCGCAAAGTGGCGGGCTCTCCGAATCCCGTGTAATGAATTTGCATTTATGGTGATGAACCTGTCCCCTCGAATTCAGCCAAGTCAAAACGGCTATTTAAAGCACTCAAAGAACTTAACAGTCAGACCAATGAAAGATGCGTCATGCAACAGATGCGCCGGTCAGATACCACACATCATACAGACATACCCATCAGTACCAAGCACCTCATAAAGATGCGCCCCACGCGTCCCCATGTGCCTAGTGGAACACAGATCAATGCGCCCACTGAAAAGCCCATCATCCGTCAAGAACATTAAATGCTGAAGTCTGATACGACAGCAGCCATGCCTCGATGACCAAGCAGCAACAGCTTTTACAGAAAAAGAAGCACCGCTGACGTCAGCATCGTCATTACTTTTTACTGACGGTTACAAGCCACGTGGCCGATCAACCACTTGTATGCGTCTCAAAAGCTATGCGTCCAGACTGGTTCGTAACTCCTGAAGGTTACGAGCCAAAGTATTTTCATGCGCCCAATCCCAGGCGCATCCTGTCAGATCACTCTCCACCAAATCCGAGATCTTTGAGCTACGGACATACGCCATGTGTCCTTTGACTCAGTTCAGTCCACGAAGGGGTGCTAACCACCCAAGATCTCAGCAACCGAAGAATCCTCTCAGTCACCACGTGTCAGCTCTTCTGCAGCACCACAGGCACAGCAAGAAGGATTCAATCCCCGAATCAGGGCACATCAACCATGTGCCCCCGCCAGCATCAGCCACGTGGCATTCCCACAACCAGGTGCATCCGACATATACGCGCATGAGCAGCCAGCCTGCAAGCTATAAATAGAGGGATCATTTCTTTCTTCCAGACACAGAGAGATATACAGACATACACCGTCAAAGACAGAGGTAACTAGATCATCAGAGTTACAGAGACGTACGTCTATTCGCAGAGATAGGAAGAGACACTCAACGTCTTTTTCCCCTCCGCAAGCTCCGGCATCCAGAGCAACCCAGACCTTCAGAGAACCTAAAACCGTCGTCAGATCGTCAACAGAGTCAACGCATTACCACTCGCTCCACCAACACAGGACCCAGATAAAAACAAAAGTGTACTCCTAGGACTACATTTAAGTCCTACATTGTAACACTGTTCTGTTTGTAATTGAAATTCCAATCAAAGATTTTAATGGCAAACACTGAGTAGATATCCAATCTTGATTAGTGTCCAAAACATCTTTAGTAAACATCTGAATTGATTCGTATATCGAGACAGAGTTTGATCAATTATTAAAATAAGGTTTGACCATGACCAATGGGCCAACAACCTTCACATAAATATACATTGTACTAGTGATTGATATATTAAACATGAAAGAACATGGTAAGTTTGTACTGCAATGACACACTCTGTCATAGGTAAGTTGTAACATAGTTATGCTATTATGCTTATCAAATGTTTATATACAAATACACTAGGATGGCTAGAAAGATCATAAAAGGTATTGCATGCTTTAACATATCTTCTTAAACCAAATGAGAGAACGAAATTTAATTAGCCACCCACCAGTACTCGGTAATGTACTGATCCTTGCTCTCCACATATACTCCAAACCAAAAAAGCGTGCCTAAAATCTGAAGGCGACACTTGAAACATTTTGAAGGCTGCTCGTGTGCTCGAAGGCTTGAATCTCCTCTTTTGAAGACTCTACATCAGTTTAACGAAATATGGCTCGACTTCCCTTGATACCAGGTGGTTTGAATATTTTGGTTATAAAAGGGAGATGTAACATATGGAACGACTATCTTAACAACGTTCATTTTATAATGGAGTCAATTATAAGCCTGTGCAACAATTATTGTAATAAAGTCTTATAAATGATGTCATTATCAATAAAGTTAAGTTTTTCTTCTTCTTTCAAATGAGTTGTTCAATTTTTTTGCGTACTCTAATAGATGTTGTGTTTCATATAAACTTATGATATTTTCTTATGCGAGCACAACTTAGGTTCGTACGGTATCACGTCTAGAGGACGACTATCAATTCTTCAGAATTGGGGTATAATAAAATGGTACCAGAGCACGGCTTTATTGCCTTTGGCTTTTCGTCTTGAGATTCAAAACCTTTGGCCTTGTATCGATGAGATGAGTTGTTCCATATAATGAATCCACAATATTTTTTGAGACTAATTTGTTTTCTTTTTAATACCAGAAGTCGCGAAACCAGCTGCCGTGATCAATTCGAGCGCTTCGAGTGGCTCTAGTAGATTGGAGGTCGAACCAACGGTTGATCCAATTGTGCGAATCTTGCGCCTGATGGAAGCGCAACAACAATGGGCCGATGCTCGACAGATGCAGTTCAAGAACAGATTCATGGATCAATTCAAGGTGCAGCAGAAGCAACTTGACACCTTAAACCAAATCGTTCAAACAACCGTGACTAATAACAATTATTCTGCGACCGCACTTGCCATAACAGAGCCGATGAACCAAAGCAGCGAAGTCGACCCTGGTGACCTCAGCCTGCACTTACGAAGTATGCCTACTTCAAAATCTCAAAATTTAAGAAGGTGTGCAATACTTCATTCAAGGGAACTAAAGATCCTTATATGGCGCTCGATTGGCTAGCAGAATTGGAAGACCTCTTTTAAGGATTCGGCATAGATGAGTTGAGACGAGTTGTTTGCGCTCAACTTCAAATTTGGTTGAATGTACACGACTGGTAGGATGTGCAGAAATGAACGATCCTCTGAGTCGGTGAAACGACGAAGATCACTTGGGCCACATTCCGCAAAGCATTCGAAGAAGAATTCCTTCCTCCGACGGTTCGTCAAGAAAAGAAAAAATAGTTCATGCAACTGTGTCAAAGAAATATGACAATATGCGTCTGAGTTCGCCAAGCTCGCCAAGTTTGCAAATGCACTTCTGTCTGATGCCGTGAGTAGAACACGATGTTTTAAAATGGGTTTGAGGTCTTCCATCATTGCACATATGGCCTTTACATAGTATCAAACGGTACGGGCAGCCCTCAATTATGCTATCTGCCTCGAGCCCTGTATGCTCCAGCCGCTGCCGACGTTGTGCAGAATTTTTATCATAAACGCCCTAGTTTTGTAGGAGGCAACAACGTGTCCAAGCATCCCAACATAGGCAACCAAGGTGGCTATCAAGGACATGACGAAGGGCCACCGTATACCTGATGTAACAATAGAGGACACGTAGCTAACGAATGTCGAGTTTTAAAGGGAGGATGCTTTAAGCGCGGTCAAATAGGAGACTCCACACACTTCTACAATAGAAGAACACCCAATTAGCCTCAACTTCCTCCACAACATCAACACCAACAGAATCGAGGCCCAGCACCTCGAGCTCTCCAGCCCGCACCACCGAAAGGTTAAGATCATCGTCCCAATGCCCACACATAATAAGCCCATTTGCGTAATGTTTGATTCAGGTGCCACACATAGCTTTATATCGACAGACTTTACTGCTGAAACAAATTTCCTATGAAACTTCTAGGCCTTAATCTTTGTGTTAATATACCATCGAACATGCCACTACTTGCACATTCTGGCTGTAAAGACGAAATCATCAGTATCAGAGGTAAAAATATATATCTTGATGCGATAGTTCTAGATATTAAGGACTGTGACATCATACTGGAAATGGATTGGCTTGGCACTTGTAATGCCACCATTGATTGTACATGAAAGAAAGTTACCTTTCGCATATCTGGAGTGACCGAATTCTGCTACTCGTGTGGTGAAGCATCAACGACATGCATGGTGATCTCGACAATTTCTTCTCGAAAGATGCTATATTCCGGCCGTCATGGATACTTGGCGTCCGTTTGCGTCATAAGACATGATAGTGCAAACGCAGGTCAAACCGATGTTGTGGTAGAATTCTCCGATATATTTTCGGACGAGTTACCTGGTTTGCCACCCAATCAAGAAATCAAATTCACCATCGATACCTTTACCTACACCCGACCGATTTCTAAGGCTCAGTATAGAATGGCCCCTACAAAGCTGAAGGAACTCAAGATCCAGTTGCAAGAGTTGCTCGACAAGGGATTCATCCGGCTTAACATTTTACCATAGGGAGCACTCGTGTTGTTCGTTAAGAAGAAAGATGGGTCGGTACCTCTGTACATTGACTATCAAGAGTTGAACAAAGCTACCATTCGGAACAAATATCTACTATCCCACATAGATGACTAGTTCGATCAGCTACAAGGCATCTCAGTGTTTTCGAAGATTGATCTTCGCTCGGGTTATCATCAACTCAAGATCAAGCCAGACGATGTGTCAAAGTCAGCCTTTTGTACTCGATACGGCTATTACGAGTTCCTGGTAATGCTGTTCAGCCTAACAAATACCCCTGCTGCCTTCATGGATTTAATGAATTGGGAATTTCGACCCTTTCTCGATAAGTTCGTAGTAGTTTTTATCGACGATATTCTCGTCTACTCGAAGGACAAGGTGCAACACACAGAACATCTACGGACCGTACTCCAGACTCTTCGAGATAATTAGTTGTATGCAAAGTAGAGCAAGTGTGAATTCTGGCTGAGCAACATTTCATTCCTTGGGCATATTATTTCCATAGAAGGCATTGCAGTTGACCAAAAGAAAGTCGAAGCCGTTATTGATTGGAAATGGCATGCGTCAGCTAGCGAGATTCAAAGTTTTTTTGGTTTAGCGAGATACTACAGATGATTCTTGAAGTACTTTTCATGAAGGTTACATCGCCCTTGACTTGCCTCACTCAAAAGGAAGCCGCATATGAGTGGTCGAACGACTGTGAAGCTTTCTTCTAAGAACTGAAGTAGCAGCTTCTTTTGGCCCCTATACACGCACTTTCGGATGGGGTAGAGGGTTTTCAAATCTTCGACGATGCTTTAGGCCAGGGCTTTGGATGTGTGCTCATGCAACGAGACATGGTGATCTCTTTCGCCTCGAGACTGTTGAAGCCGCACGAGAAGAACTTCCTACGCATGACTTGGAGTTAGCAGAAATTGTGTTCACGTTGAAATTGTGGTGATACTACCTTTATGGCATGGCATACAACATCTACACTGATCACAAAACCCTCAAATATCTCTCACCCAAAAAGAGCTGAACTTACGACAAAGTTGTTGGCTAGACCTATTCAAGGATGATGACTTAATGATTAAAGACACGCCGGATAAATGAAATATTATGGCAAACACTCTGAGTTGAAAATACATTGCCTCACTATCCATCAACAGCATGCTACTATGAGACTAGGAATAGATGAGCATCGACCTTCGGGTTCGATTCAGGAGAGTATATTTGGCACAACTATAGTTAGAGCCGAGTTTGCAGAAAAAGATCAAGACCGCTCAGAAGGATGATCTGTACCTGAAAAAGATGCGAGAGTTGATTTTAACGTCTAAAGCAATCAAATTTACAGAAGATGAGACCGGCATGCTACGATTGAAAGGTCGACTATGTGTCCTGGATGACTCAGAGATAAGAAAAGAAATAATGTTGGAGTCACATTATGCGAAGTATTCCTTACATTTCGATAGCACAAAGATGTAGAAGGACCTCCGTACAACATTCGGGTAGTACAAGATAAAAATAGATGTAGCACTCTTCGTGTCTCAATATATGGCCTGTCAGCAGGTGAAAGCTGAGCACAGAAATCGGGCAGGAAGATGCAGAACCTGGCGATTCTAAAATAGAAGTGAGAGCACGTGAGCATGATTTTATTGTTGGTCTGCCAAAGATACCACGAGAAAATGATGCCATTTGGGTCATCTTTGATCGACTAACCAAGTCAGTGCATTTTATTGCCATCAAAGTTACTTAGAAAGTCGATAACTTGTCTTAGATTTATCTTGACAAGATAGTACGGTTGCACGGAGTTCCAGTATCCATCATCTCAGATCGAGATAAAAAAAATTTGTCGTACTTCTGGAGTAGCCTTCAGTCAGCTTTGGAGACTAAGTTGAAGTTTAGTTCAGCTTACAATCCTTAAATCGACGACCAAACGGAGCAAGTGAATGAAATTCTTGAAGGCATGCTAAGACTCTGCGTAATTGACTTGAAGTTAGGTTGGGACGTCTATCTATCTTTGGCCTAATTTGCATATAATGATAGTTATCAATCCAGCATACACATGGCATCGTACAAAGCCTTGTACGGGTGTAAGTCAGATCACCCATTTGCTAGGATGAAGTCAGGGAGCAGCAGATTCTTGGCCCAGAGCTGGTGGAGCAGACCGTCGAAAAGGTCAGACTAAAGGTAGCACAGAGTAGGCAGAAAAGCTATATGAACACCCATCAACGACCCCTCAAGTTCCTGGAAGACGATCACATGTTTCTGAATATAATGCCTATGCGAGGAATCACCAGATTCGGAGCTAAAAAAATTGAGTTCGACATTTGTTGGTCCTTACGAAATACTAAAGCGAGTCGCCCCAGTAACTTACTAGATTGCATTGCCGTCAGCACTGTCGGATGTGTACGATATCTTTCATGTCTCACAACTACGAAAATACGTGCATGATCCGATCCACATAGTATATTTGGGTCAGTTGGATCTGAAGACGGACTTATCGTACGTAGAAGAACCCATGCAGATCTTAGAACATAAGGATAAGTTATTTCGTAATCGTGCGATCCCTCTCGTCCATGTGCTATAGAGGAACCATTCGGTCGAAAAGTCAACTGGGAACTCAAATTAAAGATGAAGCAGAACTTCCCTTCATTATTTTCTTAGAGGTAGATTATATTCTTAAGTTTCGAAGACAAATTTGTTTCTTAGTTGGTTAAGATGTAGTGCCTCATTTTTTGTTCGCAACACGGGAAATACGGTAAGAAATAATATCGCTCTCGATTGGTTGGGACCGATTGAATTAAGATCCTTTTCTCGTTATGGAATGACTTCTTCGGAATCAAGTCTCATATTCAGCGGGTTGTGCCTCGAGGATAGCCTCTGCGACTGAATCGGAGGAGACCTTCCATTGCTCTATTTTTTATACCGCACTTGTTTCTTTTGCTTTGGTTTTCTGAATGTATTTTCGTGAATGTTTTTGATGGATTTGATTTGTGTTCTTCGAACTTCGCATTTTATATCGAGCTCAGAGGGACAATCCAATAGACGTTTCCATCTATTTGTGCTTTGTACCTGTCAACAGAACCATCAAATAGACATTTAGTCCAAAAAATCCACTTACAACCAATGATATTTTGGACCGGCGAGAGGGAACAATGGTCCACGTTCCATTCCGAACAAGAGCATCAAACTCCCCAGACATTGCCTGATGTTATTTTAGATCTTTGATAGCCTGGGCTACTGTAGAGGATTTTAGGTCAGATTTGGTAGAAAGTTAGGCATATGAATTTATTTGTGGTTGGATCGAGTAACAATACCCTGATGTAGAGGTGGAATAGGTATCGGTTCTGGGGGTGATAGTGATTTGGGTATGGGTGAGTTGAATTCAGATGGTGGGTTTTGGGATGACATTTGAGTGGAGGGGTACGGTAAAGGTAGAGTCGGGGAGCTGAATGTCGAGCTTGGAGTGAGAGTGAATGTGGGTATGGTTGTGGAGTCTTGATTGGATTTCGCTTGAGGGATGGGTACTACATTGACATATTGTATGATGGTGGACGGAGACGATGACTCGGATGGGATCCATACATGGGACGTGGAAAAGGAAGGACATGGAGGGTTTATTTGCTTGGTTTTAAAAGGCATAATCGACTCGACGAATTTAAAATAACGAGATGTGTAGAGACATGAGATAACTGGATCAAGACAGAGATAGACACTCTGGGTGGAGGAATAACCAAGAAAGACACAAGGGGTGGAATGAGACGAATATGGACACAACCAAGGATAGCATAAACACCCAAAACTTCATAGTTGGGAGATGTGCCAAAGAGTTTTGCATATGGTGATAGAAGTTAAAGTATGGGAGTGGGTAGACGATTAATGAGATAAATAGCAGTGGAGAATGCATATGACCAATATGACAAGGGCATGGATGCATGTAAGAGGAGTGATAAGCATGTTTCTACAATATGACGATAATGACATTCAGAATACCCAATATGTTCAGGAGTGTGTGGGGGTAAGGCTAAGTGAGATATCCCACTAGAACAGAGATATGAAGAAAGTCCTTTATATTCCTCCCCCCATTGTCAGAATAGAGCGCGATAAATTTTTTATTGAAGTAGTTCTCTATGAGTGATTTGAAGTGGATAAAAATGTCATAGACATCGAATTTTCTTTTAAGTGGATAGAGCCATATGTATTTTATAAAATAATCGACAAAAATAACATAATATTTGAAATCATCACTCGAATAGATGGGAGGTCCACATATCGGAGAATATTATTTCTAGTAGAAAAGTTGAAATAAGAGTGGAAACAGAGAAAGGTAACTTATGACTTTTATTGCATTGACATGCATTGCAATTGAATTTCAAAGATGATGGACTTGAGGCTTCTAATTGAAAGTCAGACATAATATGTCTAAGGATTGTCGGTGACGGATAACCTAAGCGATGATGCCACTCGGACGAAGTGGTCTTGACACTGGAGAAAGCTGCCAATGGAGAATACTTAAGTGAACTAACTGTCCATTCATACACACCATCCTTAGTCTGTCCTTATAGAAGTGTTGCCCCCATACGGATATCCTTCATACGAAATGAAGAGGGTAAGAATTTGATGGATGTATTGTTAGATTTGTAAAATTAACAAATATAAATAAGATTTTTACGCATGGTAGGAACACAAAGCACATTCTGAAGTGAGAAACTATGTGAAGAAGTATGTAGAAATGTAGAACCAGTATGCAAAAAAGGAAGACTCGTGCAATCGCTAATCATAACGTCGTCAGTCCCTGAATAATGAGCTTGAGTTAAGAGATTACGCAGGTTGGTAGTAACATGGTGCGATGCACCACTATCAAGAAGCCAATTGGTGCTTTCGAAGTTGTCCGTTGTTGTAACATTGGCACGTGGGTGCCATGGAACTGGAGGTTGAGTTTGCCATTGACGAAATACATGTTGTTATGGATTGGATTGCATATTTGTTGGTGTCAAGCGAAATAGAGGACATTGTTGAACTGTGTGTCCTTAAGCACGACACCCTTAACACTTTCCAAGATATGGACGAAGAGAGGGACAATCAGTCCGCATATTGGAGTTGGTTGGTGTGCGTCTCGACGATCATTGGATCCATGATCCATTCGGTGAAGTAGATGGCTCCGATACCATGATGAATGTAAGAGAGAAGGTAATATTGGAGAATTATTGCTAATTCATTATGTTGAATCAACTTGAATATATACAAACAATCAATCTAAAATAGGTAACTACTAATCTTTAGTAGGTAATTAATTTCCTACAGTATGTCTATATAATAAGTAACTACCAATATATAATAGCTAACTAATTTCCTACAAATCTAGGCAATATTCCAAATTAGGATAATATTGATTACAATATAATAAATTCTTAGATATTGAAATTTATGATCAAATATCTTTACCAATATTTGTATAGCAATTGTGATTAAATTCATCTTATAATCTAGAATTATTTTTCTACTCTATAGTGAGACATATGACCAAAGAACTACAAAGAATTGAAATGAACAGTTGATCCAATAAAAGACAAAAAACTAATAGATATTAGTGTTCTTTCGCCCATCATGCTTTAAAGAATTGAAATGAACAGTTGATACCAGTTGCCCAAGGTGCTTGGAGATGATAAGTCGGCCCATGACATTCAACCAAACCAGTTGCCTAATTTAAACAATAAAAATGATGGGACTAGCCAGACTTTAGTTTAAAAATAAAGGTCCGAGACAAACTCTGAAAGTGGTGTCGGCATAATGTTCATATTTTTTCATCAAAACTTATACAATGGCATTATCAACACAAAAAAGTCTATAGAAAGAAATCACCCAATTAAAGTATAGAATTTGAACTTGGTGTGTGTGTATATATATATATATATATATATATATATATATATATATATATATATATATATATATATATATATTTCTTGATAATTCTTCTTACAAGTCGTGGTAGGAAACGTGCTCATGTAGTCAGTCTGATTATAAAGCGACGTGTAATACTCAATAGCTCTCTCCGTCATTGCCCGATCATTTGTAGTCAGCTTGCCGTCGTTGTCCAGTAGCTCGGTTGGTGAGCTCCTATGCTGGCGGGCTCGTATGGTAGCATGGAAGAATTTAGTGCATCGGTCTCCGTCTTTGAGCCATACGCACTTGACCCGTTGTTGTAGATGAACCTCCTCTTAAAAGCGCATTTTCTTGACAGCTTCTTGGAGTATAATTTCTTTGTCAACAAGTGCTTCATTCATTGGGTCTCCTTTACACCAAGGCTTGGACAAATTTGAGTTCTTCCTCAGCGTTGTACAGGTTGGTAAGAGGACGGGTCTTGTTCTATTGTTTCAAAGCTCTTTTTATAAGCTTTAGAAGATAAGCCAAACAATATTGTGCATTCCCATGTATTTGGGATGTGAAGACAGCGTCCACCCTTCTTGGTATCCCTCTGTCATAGGCCATGCACTGTTGTACCTGAATGGTCTTCGACGCGGGGATTCTTTTGCTGTAATTCGTATCAGGATAGGCGTATGATCGCTCATGCCGTATTGAAGACCCTCTGTTCGAACGGATAGGAACATCTCTATCCACCTATTGTTATATAATGCTCTGTCCAGCTAGCAGACTACTCTATTGCTAGATGAACTATTACTCCATGACCACATATACCCAGTATGCTCCATACAGACTATTTCAGAGCTGAGTAAGCAATCCTAAAAATCAACAAGAATAGGGGCAGGGACCTGTCGACCTCCCAATTTCTCACTCTCTGTCAGCATAGCATTGAAATCTCCATAAAAGATAAGCGAAAGGTTGTCAGCTATCCCCGCCAAGACCTTAATGAGGTCCTTCCATAGTTGAAATCTCCATCGTCGATCATTATGACCGTACACCGCACCTAGCACCACTTTGAGTCCTCCTTTATTTGTTACTATCAATAAAAGAAGTTGCTCATAGAAGAGTTTTACCTGGCTAATCCAAACTCGCGTATCCCATATGAGTAATATAAATGCCACCTCGCATGCTTCTAGGTTGTGCGCACTCACCCACTGCGAGGGATTCCTGCTGCAAAGCCTTTTCTCCATCTTTATTTTAATTTCTAGAATCGAACGATCAAACACTTGTGTTTTCACACCACATTGAGAATTTTTCTCCATCTTCCAATAGAATTAGCTCCTCTAACATTCCATACGATGATATACATGGATTAACAATGGTGTATGTCCCCTTACGATCTGCAGGTCTCCCCAGGACGTATAGAGGGAGCAGTATGATTTATATGCTGCAGCGCTGGATCATTTGGGGAGGTGTTTGTTTGCAAAAACAAAAGTTTTCGAAGAAAACTTAAGTACAAACTTAAAAAAGTACAAAAGTATAATTTGATTATGTGAAAGTACAACTACAGGAATCTGATTAGAAGTCGATCACTTTATCCCTTGGACGATGCGATGTCGGAGAAGAAAAGCTCTTGAACGTGCTGCGGAAGCAATGAAAAAGTGCCGAGAATTTTCTTCAGAAGATAATGATCATTAATGATGCCTTTAGAAGTGATTTTGGAACTCTATTTATAGAGTTTTAGATAACTGTCAGAAAGTTACATTGATTGGTGCACACTATAAAATATACTGATTTGTATACTATTTTGTGCGCCATGTTCTGCTTCATCCATTTGTACGAACGGTTAACTTAACAGCATGAGATACGTGGCTTTCTTTGAGAGAAAGGTGCTTGGTCATGGGCAGTGTCATGTGTTCGTTCTTCAAGATTAGTGGCATATGCGCCACGTCATCTTTAACTGCTTCTTGATGATGGTTGATTGATTGGCGCCAGTTAATGAATGGTACATCATGTTGATTGGTGCCAACTATGAATGGCATTGAGGGTTAAGCTGGTAAGGAGTTTATTACTTCGTGCCACTTGATAGATGGTGCTGAAAAAGTAACTCACAACCGTCATTATGACAGATCTGACAAGATCCTTCTTGAATGGCATACGTCCGAGATTTGAAGAGATTTTTTTGACTACTGTGTTGTCAGTCATCATGACTGATTCACGACCCGCTACCCAAATTGTTAGGCCGGGCCGAGCCATGTCCAGCCTACTCTTGGTTAAAGCATACTAAGCTGTTCTAAGAATAAGCAATAAAGGATCTAAGCTGATAACAGTTCTAATATCACATTTAAAGGTTCATCACAACACATAATCTATAAGCGAAAGTAAAATAAGTACAGACTTAATAATACACTTCCAAAGTATTAAACTGGAGACAAAGTCCAGTGACTACAAGATATAGTCTAAACAGTTCAATAACTAAGCCAAAAATAATCTAAGCGAGACTACCAAGCGAGGTTCCCTGTGGGGACTTCTTCGAGAGCAATGATCTGGTCCTCTGCAGTGGGTCCATAGAAAAGATCACAGAGCAAATCTTCCTCCGAAAGTATGCCTACAACGTTATCCTGTCAGGACGGGAGCAAGTACTGGTTCTACAAACTAAACATACTGAGCATTGATTGAAAAGAGATGTAATAAATAATAATCATGTCATATCGCAGTCTATCATGTAGAAGATACATTTGTCATGGCGATAGATGTATATTTAATATTTAAAACTGGAGCAGGTACGTGATCGGTCAATAGGTGTAAAATGTATTGGCGTACAAGTCTATATGTAATAAAATGTGTTGGCACAATGATTGTAATATTTTTGAATATGGTTAATATGTTAAGTTTAGCATTTCTTTATCACTAATCTTCATACTATCGCTATAGCATTTCTACTTATACTTATACCTTTGGTGATATGTGCCTATTGGTTTACATATTAGTGATATGAGCTTATCTATCTTAAATTTAATCGGGTTGCCAAAATCAAAACTATGCTTTTGATTTTGGTTATTCAATTAATTTTAATCATTATTATATCACTAACATTTATGCTGTCACGACCCGCACCCTAGAGTAAGGGCACGAGACATGGGTACGTCCAGCCTACGCTGCAGTGTCGGCGGTAGAACGCTGTCCTAGGTCACAACATCTAACAGTTGAAGGTAAAAACAGTTATACTCCCCGAATGGGGGTGACATAACAGAATATAACTCAATCACAGCTAAGGTAGAACATGATAAAGATAGAATGATAATAGAAGATAATATCCAGGAAAGAAACATCACAGAGATACAAATCCAGAATTCTAAGTGTCTATAAATAAATACATATCCCAAATCTCTGAAATCCATATACAGTAATCCAAGTAAAGTAAAGACAATCCTAATCCAAGGGAGTGTCATCTACTGCTAGTGGATCCTGCTGCTGGTCCAAGTCCAGGCACTCATCTAATGTAGCACCGTAGTAGGTAGGGCAGAACGCCTCAGCCTCGTCCTCTGTAAAATTTTCAACAGGTCCAGTCAGGGCAGGAGCGAGCACAGTACATCTCATCAAATCATAGCAGGTCAGGATACATAATCATGCTATAGAGTAAGATACAAGAAACTGAAAGAAATACATGATAAAAAGAGAGAGACTGTAAATAAATAGCTACAGTATATAGAGAACTAACAGTGCTAGTGATTCAGAGCACAAGATGGTTATGTAGACGGCACGATGTTGTACACGAGTAATCTACAGAGGTTGTACACGAGTAATCTACTGGAATGAATACATAACCACTTCTACTCCCCCGCCCCAATCAATACACAAGGATCTAGTTAAGTTATGTTATTGTACACTAAGGTCATGTGAATACATGATTATACACGATTTCACACGTTTCGTACACGAATGTCACAAATACAAGGAGTACACGATGTTCACGATAAAGTACATGAACACGAAATACCCGATGTATCCGCTAAGGGGATAACATCGCCCAATAAGATCCATATAGTACTAATCCGTGTTTCCAACGTGTCAGCATCATGTAAAGTAATCTAAAGCAGGAAATATACTCCTAATACAGGATATGAAATGATCAGAGAATGTACTCGCATGTATCCTGTGAATCTGGAGAATATATACTATCCAAGGAGTGGTGTCTGTCTCCTATAGAACAGTACAAGTCACTATGAGTCTACAATGATAATAAGATGCAAATCAATGCATTCTACATGAATCTAGGTCAATCTAGACCAAAGTTAACTCTTGGTCAACTCTGGTCAACCCTAGAAGTCAAACTAGGTCAACTAGGTCAAATCTAAGTCAAACTAGTCTATACTAGGCTAACAAGGCTATTCTAAGTCTAACAAGACTACACAAGTCTAATCTAAGCTTACTAGTTAAGCAGGCACAACCATAGGCCATAGGCTAAGAGACTAGGCCATGGGCTAATAGGCTATACCATGCTTACAACCTACAAAACATCTATACACCTAACACATATATATCTAATATATAATACACATAGATATAATTATATACTCTAATATAGGAATACACATATACCATTTAAATAATATAACTTAGAATATACCCTACAGGCTAATATGTGTATACAATACATCATTATGTGTCAATACATATATATATATACATATGTATAGAGAGGGGGCTCATAAATATGTGTCCAAGTGTATGTGTGTGTGTGTTAGTGAATATAAGAGTGTGTGTGTATTAAGCTAGAGTGTCAAGAGGGTTATACATGTGAGAGAGTGAATAGTGTAACATGACAGTTGTGTGAGGGTGAGTGATGTGAGGCATGTGTGTATATACAAGAGTGTGTGTGTGTATACTGAAAACAGGGAATGGGAAAACAGTGGTAATGTGAAGGGAAAATCAGTGGGTTATAACAATGTAAATTCTGGAATTAAAACAGTGTGACAGTGAGCTATACAAAGGAGGAAAATAACCAATCAACCCAACCACAGTTCAGACCAAACATTCATTTCCAGTTCAAAAACAAAACCCAGGTTAATACATTGGAAGACCTCATATTTCAGTTCAAAAGAACCCCAAAAATTAGTTTAACAATCCACACTTTCAATCTCAGATTTTGAACCCCACACACCCCAAAACAGTCCCAAATTCGATACACAGCTAGGAATCATATAGGTGTACATATTAGAGATTTAATTACATGAAAATAACAGTTTAAATAGTTCAAATTCGATGCTAAAAACCATATTTCAAAACCTAGAATCAGTGAACAAACAGACATATATATAGGTATCAGGAATTAATTGGGAAATGGAGAATTCGACATTAAATTAAGTTAATAAACCAAACTAATGGTTGGTAATGCATAAACTAATTGTGCACGTGCCATACAAGGTGTTTGTGTCCACCTAAGTGGACACAAATGTGTCCAATCATATTAAATACAAAAATAGTGCACAAACTGAACCACACAGGATAATTATCGTGCACGTGTTCACGGTGTCCGTGCACACGACACGACACGACACAACCCACGTGGTCGTGTCCAAATGTCAACCTAGTGTAGGGCTAGGGCTAGGACACCCTGCCACGTGTCTACGTCACGTGTGTGCGCGATACGACACGCGTATCAGTGCACAAAAACGACAGCCGCTGAATCAGTGTATTCTTCGTGCGCACGTTCGTGCGTGTCCGACACGACACGAGAGCTCGTGCAACTCGACACACGGGGTGGCAGACATTGCCCCTCGGTGTGTGCCAAATCCCATGTGTTCATGTCGCGTGTCCGTGTCACAAATGCACCCGTGCAGCAGGGCATGCACAGTGCCTGTGCACGCGCGCACGCGACCACGTGTTTGCGTGTCCGTGTGGACTCGACACGACACTAAGAATACACAAAAACACAGGAACACATAAGCGACACATAGATCTAATTTCCTATTCAAAAACAATCCCAAAATTCATTCGAAATGCCCATTGGGGCATTTCATCAAACACATCCAGCAAGACACTGATATGTGTCCAAATAGGACACGAAATGGATACGAATTCTAGGGTTTTCTATTCCTACAGTTAGGTTAGGTCTAGGGCTCCCTAAATATGCAAGAAATTCAGAATTCTATGGTGTAGATTGGAATATACCTATGTGTAACAAAATCCTCAAAAAGCTTCAAGGAGAGGTGCTCCTCTTGATGGCCAAACTCCTCCAATGTGCTTCCAAGCTAAAAATACTTATTACCAACAGCAAGTAGAGAAAAATTAGAACCTATTGCAATTGGTTTGGGTGAAAAAGGAATTAAAATGGATTTACTAGAATTTATTGAAGATGGAGAATTACCTCTTTCTAAAACTTGCCAAAACTATTCTAAGGAGGCTAGCCCTAATACCAAGGAGCTTAAATAGGGGGGGACCATAGTGGCCGGCCAAGATGGGTTTGATTAGGGTTAGGGCACCATGGTATGGGCCTATGGGCTATTAAGCCTTAAGTCACAAGTCATGACTTGTGAAATCATAAGCCATTCCTTAAACAATTCAAATCCTATTTTTCCAAAATAAATTCTAATGGGTTAATTATCACTAACTTAAGTCAACCTAGGTTTCCATATCCTAATCACATAGTCATGACCAAGGTTAGCCACTTGGTTAGTCTCCAAAGTCAACATAAGTCAAAGTCCACTAAAACACCAAAATCAATTATACTAAAAATCACTAGAAATCATATTAATTCTAATAAATCTAAATAATACATAATAATTCCAAATAATTCCCAAAAATTTGAAAATGACCAAAATACTCCCAAGCTAGAAAAGTGGTAGTGACAAATCTACCCTCCTTAAAATAATTTCGTCCTCGAAATTAAAGGCGAAACTAAACTGCTGAGAAGGATAGAAAAGTATACCTCAAGGTCCAAAAAGATAGGGGTACCGCTCGCGCATCTCATCCTCCCGCTCTCAGGTAGACTCTCCTGGAGAATGATGCCTCCATGCGACGCGTACCAAGGGTATCACCTGGTTCCTCAATACCTTCTCTCGGCGATCCAGAATCTCCACAGGCTGCTCTGGATAACTGAGAGTAGGTCCAACCTCAATCTCCGAATGATCGAGCACATGGCTGGGGTCAGCCATGTACCATCTCAGCTGTGATATGTGGAATACGTTGTGAACTCCCACTAGTGCAGGTGGCAAGTCTAGCCTGTATGCCACGTCATCGACTCTTCCGCTGATAACGAAAGGGCCGATGAAGCGTGGGCTAAGCTTCCCACCTCCACCAAAACATATCGTACCACGAGTCGAAGATATCCGCAGAAAAATTGCGTCTCCAACCTAATCACAAGCAAGGTCTCAAGTTACTAAAAATTAAATACGATCAATCAAACAAAACAAAAATAATACAACCTACTTCTAATCATGTCTCTAATCTGTACCTCAAACTCCAACGGCCTCCGGTGGCTATCGGCCTAGTGCCGATGTCTGTCCTGTGCCACGCGAACTCTGTCCCTGATGAGCTTCACCTTCTCGGCTGCGTCAACAACCATCTCTGGTCCCAGTAAAGCTCGTTCTCCAACATCATCCTAAGATAAGGGTGTACGACACCTACGCCCGTACAGAGCCTCAAATGGTGATATCTCAATGCTGGCCTGATAACTGTTGTTGTAAGCAAACTCCACCTAATGTAGATGATCCTCCCAGTAACCTCCAAAATCCAGGACGTACGTCCGCAGCATGTCCTCAAGTGTCTGAATAGTCCTCTCTGACTGTCCGTCCGTCTGGGGGTGGTATGAAGTACTAAACTTGAGCTGAGTGCCCAAACTAGTCTGCAGACTCCTCCAGAAATAGGAAGTAAAGTGACTATCCCGATCTGAGACTATGCTGACGGGAACTCCGTGAATCCTGACTATCTGTCTTATATACAGCTCCGCAAGCCTCTCTGTAGACGTACCCACCTTGAATGGCAAGAAGTGGGCCGATTTGGTCAACCTGTCAACGATGACCCAAATAGCGTCTTTCCTTCCTGGTGTGCGCGGCAACCCAGATACGAAATCTATGGTGATATGTTCCCACTTCCACTCTGGAATGGGCAACGGCTGCAATAATCCTCCGGGCCTCTGCCTCTCTGCCTTGACCTGCTGACAGACCAAGCATCTAGCTACGAAGTGGGACACCTCTCGCTTCATCCCGTACCACCAGATATGCTCTCGCAGATCCTTATACATCTTGTTGGCACCAGGATGTATAGAGTACTGCGATCTGTGAGCCTCCTGCATGATCTGCTCTCTGAGCTCCCCGCTAGGCACACATAACCTGGAACCGTGCCTCAGGGCACCATCCTCTGCAAGTGAAAACTCACCATCCTCCAATCCTGTACTGATCTGCTCTCGGATGCACCGCAGAGCCACATCCTCGAACTGTGTCGCCTTGATCCTGTCTATCAAGTCCGACTGTATCTGAAGGCCCCATAACTGCATCTGCACTCCGGGCACAATCACCTCTATCCCAAGGCTCTCCAAGTCTGTAAGCAGGTGCCGATCCATAGTCAAACACATGGCTGTCGGATACCTACTCAAGGCATCGGCAACCACGTTGGCCTTCCCTGGGTGATACTGAAGTGAGATGTCAAAGTCGTTCATCAACTCTAGCCATCTGTGCTGCCTCATGTTGAGCTCTTTCTGTGTAAACACATACTTCAAGCTCTTGTGATCTGTGAAAATCTCCACCCTCTCGCCATACAGATAGTGCTTCCACAACTTCAAAGCAAAAATCACCGCTGCCAGCTCCAGGTCATGGGTAGGGTAGTTCTTCTCATGGGGACGTAATTGCCTGGAAGCATAGGCAATCACCTTCCCATGCTGCTGCAAGACACAACCCAGCCCCTTTCCTGAAGCATCACTATAAATAGTGAATCCACCTGATCCTGAAGGCAATGTCAGAATCGGAGCTGTCGTAAGCCGCTTCTTCAACTCATCAAAAGCTGCCTGACACTCCTCTGACCAAACAAACTCAGTATCCTTCCGGGTCAACCGTGTCAACGGCTCTGCAACCCGGAAGAAATCCTGCACAAATCTCCTATAGTATCCTGCCAGCCCCAGGAAACTTCTGATCTCTGCCACTGAAGTCGGCGCTGTCCAAGCCTCAACTGCTACAATCTTCTTGGGGTCAACTGAGATACCATCTCCAGTCACCACATGTCCCAAGAAGTCCACCCGGTCCAAGAAAAACTCACACTTGGAGAGTTTCCCATAAAGCTGCTCCCTCCTGAGAGTCTCCAGCACTATCCGCAGATGCTCCTCGTGCTCCTCCTCCATCTTAGAATATACCAAGATATCATCAATGAACACCACTACGAACTTGTCCAAGTACTGGTGGAACACCTTGTTCATTAGATTCATAAATACTGTTGGTGCATTGGTTAGCCCAAACGGCATAAACAAAAACTCAAACTGTCCGTACCGCGTCCTGAAAGCGGTCTTGGGAATATCCTCTCTCTCACTTTCACCTGGTGATAACCTGACCTTAAATTAATCTTCGAGAACACCCAAGCTCCGCTCAACTGATCAAAGAGATCATCGATCCGCGGCAGTGGGTATCTGTTCTTGATCGTCAGGTTGTTGAGTGTCCTGTAGTCGATACACATCTGTACCGACCCATCCTTCTTGGGTACGAAAAGTACCGGTGCACCCTAAGGTGAATAACTAGATCGGATGAACCCCTTGTCCTGCAGCTCATCCACCTGCTTCTTCAGCTCCACCAGTTCACTGTTGTTCACTCGATAGACATGCTGGAAGATCAGTTCCGCACCGGGAACCAAGTCTATCGAGAACTCTACATCTCTGTCCGGCGGAAGCCCTGGCAACTCCTCTGAAAATACGTCCATAAACTCTACGATCAAGGGATGCGGAGCCACCTGCTCCTCAACTGAAGCTCCACAGAAGACGCCACTGTCCTGCTCTGCCTGCCGCCGGGTGTACTCAAACTCTGGCTCTCCTGGCGCCCCGAACAAAACTCTACTCCCTCGGCAATCAATGCGGGCGTGGTATCTACTCAGCCAGTCCATACCTAATACTATATCGTAGTTCGGTAATGGCATGACGAGTAAACTCACTCCCAACTCTCGGCCTCCCAATATGACGCTCCGCCCTCTGCAAACATCACTCACGAGGATGACCCTACCCCCGGTCGTGATCTTGCAGGTCCTAGGCAATGGTTCAGAAACCAAACTGTGTCTAATAGCATACGATAGTGACACAAAGCTGTAGGAAGCCCCAGAATCAAAGAGTGCAAATGCTGGAAGGGAGTCGAGAAGAACCGAACCTGCTATCAGCTCTCCTATGGCCTCGGCATCCTCAGCTGCCATGGCAAAAGCACGCCCCTGCTGTCCACCTCGTGCCTGCTGCTGGAACCTCTGCTGCTGGGTCTGCAGGGCTGGTCCCCTTGGCTGACCTGCTGGAGCCTTGGCTGCCCCAGCTCCTCTTGGTATCGGACGCATCGACGCAACTGGACACTCTCGCATCTGATGATCCGCTGATCCACACATCAAGCATCTACTGAGTCTCTTCCTGCACTCGTCCCACTTGTGCCCAGGCTTCTTGCAGAAAGTACAACTAATAGCCTGCTGCCTGGGTGCCTGCTGCCCTCTCTGCTGCTGGTGCTGCACCTGCTGAAAAGGTACACGGCCCTGATGCTGGTGTTGCTGCTGATATTGCTGAACTGGCCTCTGTGGCTGCTGATGCTGGAAGTGAGGCCTCTTGGCCTGTCCCTGACTGCTGCTACCACCCTGGAAGTCACGACCCCTCTTCTGCTTCAGCCCTAGGTCGTCTTCCGCCACCATAGCCCCAGAAATTATCTTAGCAAATGTAGCGTTCCTGTCGCTCTTAGTCAGCGACCGAACCTCTCTAATCAGACCTCGACGAAACTTTCTCGCCTTCGTCTTCTCGGTCAAGTCATCTATGAAACGGGCCAGTCTACAAAACTCTGCAGCATACTCAGTTACCGTCTGGTTCCCCTGAACCAGAGCCTCGAACTGTGCCTCGATACCTCCCAAGGCAACATCAGAAAAGAACTGCTCCTTAAACAGTTCCTTGAACTGGGCCTACGTCTGACACTTAACTCCCACCCTGGGATCTGTCTGATACCATAGACGGGCTAAGTCCGGCATTTGACTGCCTGCCGCCTCGATCTGGAGTCGATCTGGTATCTCTGCCAGCCTGAAGATCTCTTCAATATTCTCTATCTAGTCGTCTGCATAGTAGATGCCCTCCATGCCAAAGAACTCCCGAGGGTACATCTTCTAGAAGTCCTGAATGTCCTTCTCCCTCCGACGGGGCTACAGCTGGGTCCCTTGAGCTGTAATCATCTCGACTGTAGTACGAACCAGCTGGTGTGCCTCATCGATCCCCTGACAGAAATCTGCAGTCTGCCTCGTCTACTGCTGCTGGTGGGACTCTAGAATCCTCTCCACAAAGGAGAAGAGATGTGCGGCATCTACCATCCCCGCAGGCGGAGGCTGCTGCGGTAGAAGGATCTCAGAAATCACAATCGGCCTCCTGACTGGTGGAGGTGCTCCTCCAAAAGTGGAAGAAACACCGACTCCTGAGGGCTGTACTGGCCCTGTGGTACCGGAAGCTGGCTGCTGGACACGAGAGGTGGCAGACCCCTCTCCAGCCTCTCCCGTCACGGGACGATGCGATCTTGTCTCAACCATCCTGGAGATACAGATCAAACAAGAAACAATTACTGAGAATGAATCGAAATATCAAAGGAGGATAGTTAAAATTCTAGGGAAGACAATAAGCAGCAAAATAGATATACGGAATCTGATAAGGAATTTTTCCTAGTGTGATTGAGTACCTTCAAAAATATACTAATTTTACTGCAGGCTGCAGCGATATTCTAGTTCGAATACCACTACATTTATATCCTAGACCTGCATGGGCCACCACTTATGCTATCACCTTAGCACTTATACTTAAACTCAACATTGTCCTAATGTGCATTAAATTTATCATACTTGCTACTATGTATATTGCTTTGTTTGTCTAACATGTACATACAGAAAAGCAATAAGCAAGATCAATGTGGACATATGCAATGAAAAAATCATAGTGGGCCAAAGACGACGGATCCTACAAGATTTCTCTGAACCATCCGACGATATCTCCGGAGCCACTCACTCGGGGGTTCCGCTACCCGATCAGCGGACGGGGGTCGAAGGGACAGCACCCCTCTTCGGGGGTTCGGGGGCGAAGCCCCCGAAAGGTATTCAGTTTTCACAAACTGGATATCTTTGGACAGCTGTCGCCAAGGGAAAAAGCTAACATCTATCAAGGAAAGAAGCCATACCATGCCATCATCATTTCAAGACTCTGAAGAAGCCTGCACCTGCTACAGTATTTCTGGAGTCTGTAATGAGTCTTAGAAATAATTGTAAACACAAGAAATGGATGGTAAAATCGAAAGCTAAGGTAGGAATTAGCCCAGGATCATTTTTCGATGAAAACTGGCATACCGACGGTATACCGGTCCATACTGACGGTATACCAATTTTATTCACAGAAAGTTTCTGTCTACAAAATTGGCATACCGATGGCATACCGGTTCATACCGACGGTATACCGGTTTAGTAACTTTGAAATTCCAACGGTCGAAAATCCGAGCAATTAATGATCCCAACGGCTATATTTCTAGCCGTTGCATTCCAGACAGGTATACCACCGATATGCCGGTTCATACCGGCGGTATGCCGGTTTGCAGACTGAAAAGTTGCCTTGAGCTCTTTTCAATGCTTTGGTTATAAATAGCCTTGAACTCCTTCATTCAAGGTTGATGCTTTGAGCCTAAAAATTTCTAAACTACCAAAGTCTATCCACAAATAACTCTACAAAGCTTTCATTTGTCATCCACGAATTATGTTAGGGTTATTGAGTTGAAAAGCAAGATCTTCATCTTATTGTATAAGGAGATCTAAACCTATTGTGAAAGGTTAAAGTTGGCGAGTCTTCGTATCCAAACTCTCGGTTGAAGTTGGAGAGTCTTCGTATCCAAACTCTCGGTTGAAGTCGGAGAGGCCTTCGGATTAAAGCTCTCGTGTAAGAAGTTGGCGAGTTCTTCGGATCCAAACTCATGTGTAACTATTTACTCAAATAGTGGATTAAACCCGGAGAGAGTTCCGGGACTGGAGTGCCTCTTGGAAGGATACCAGGATATATCGTGTGTCGGTATTATTATTGTTTCTTCTCTTACACTTATATTTTTAAATTGCCAATTAGCTTGTGCTAAGTGCTTGATTAGTTAGCTTGACCCTATTCACCCCCCTCTAGGGTTTCTACAATTGGTATCAGAGCAAGGACTCTATTGTTAGGCTTAACATCCTTAGAGTAAATCCTTATTATTTTTCTATGGCATCGTATTCCCCCTACTCCTCCTCCGATAAAGAGGGTTTTACTTCTAGTAGCATAGACAATCACGTTTCTTCTAAATGCAAGAAATGCTCTAAGTGGAAAGCCATGGCTAAACAATCCTTAGAGATTCTTGACAACCTTCATTCTACAAATGAAGAACTTTCTGAAAAGGTTATTCATTTAGAAGAAGCAAATGAGTTTTTGAGAAATGAAAACAATGATTTATTATCTAGACTTGATTCTCAAAACTCATCATGTGTTTCTTTAAAGAGTTTGAATGAGGCTTTAATCTTGAAAATCAAATCTCTTTCCTCATCTATAGAAGATCTTAAAAGTCAAACGCATATGTTAACTTCTTTGCACGTTTCTTCTATTGATTCTTTAAAGAAACAAAATGATGATTTTATTTCTAGAATTGTTTTATTTGAAAAAGAGAATTATGCTTTAAATGCTAAATTTGATTCTCTTACTTGTTTGCATGATGATTTGCTATTAGAACATGATATTCTTAAAACCAAATCTTCTCATGCTCACTCTAGAGATATTCATCATTCTAGTATGTCACATGTTCATAACCATTCTCATTCTGATACATGTGCACACACTAGCATTAGGTGCTTCTATTGCTCTCGCATTGGACACATGAGCTTTACATGTCCTATTCGTAGGACTTTTACTACCGATGCTAGAGTAAATGCTATATGGGTCCCTAAAGCTAACAAATGTGGATCCAAGTTTTTTTGGATACCAAAGTCTTCGTCTAATATTATAGGTGGAGCTTCTGATATCGGGATATAGCACCAAGGAGCATGTTGGTGGTTGCAAAGCTCAAAGGTCAACTTTCAAGCAATTACACCAACACAAGTGTGGCCACTAGAGCCACTTTGGTAACATGCTAAACGATTCTCTTTAAATTGTTTATATTTATATAATCTAGCATGTTTCTCTTGATGTCTTGCTACTAGCTCACATTGATATCCTTTAGTTGTCTTTTATATAAATCAATGTGAGATTTAATACTAGCATGCTTAGTTAATTTTCTTATTAATTCTTTTATCTAGCATGACTAGTTGCTCAGCTTAAATGATTAGTTCACACTATATAGTTTATCACTCATTTTATATTAGTGTGACACATTTATATATGCATGCTCGTTATTCTTAATCTTTATTTATAAAGCATGCATATCACTCTAGTCCAAAGGAGCTTGGTTTTGATTTGAGTTAATATGATTTTAACTCTCCATCTTTAAAGTTTTTGAAATAGTTACTTCTTGTCGGTTTGTATTTAATATGTCATACTTTTCTTAATCGGTATTTGTGAATATATATATGTTTAGCACAAGCTTCTTATCACTTGACAAGTATATACTTATACTTTCACTTTAACCTTGTGCTCACAAAATATATTCATTATTGATTCTCATATTTTATTTTAATTAAACCTCTTATGAATCAATTATGTCTTTGCCTAATAAAGATTATTTATACATGTTTTGAATTTGTGATAGTTTTTCAAACATTCATTAAGGATACATGACTATATTCATTATATTTTTATTTACATGTAGATCATGTATTTCTTATGTTGATATATATTTTTGTATAAATATCTTTATGTGGGCATATGAGCTAAGCTAAAGTTTTATATTTACTTGAAGAGTATTTAATTATACTTGTTACCTTCAAACTTGTGCTTATCTCATACTTTAGCTATTGATTCCTTTGACCAAATTTGTGCTTCTTGAATCAATTAGTTTCTTCCTTAAAGTCTTCTTTTGATGATATTTTCTTGACTTTTTGGTTGGCATTATGGATACATGTTCTTAATTAATTTTTGATCTTTTTATGTATGCCTATTTCGTGATATATATAGTTTCATATATAAATGATTTCTAACTTTTGATATTTATTTGTTTTATACCTTTAAGTTGGGATGTTAAGAGAAAATGTTTATTAGTGTCTTGTTCATGACTATTTATGGAAGTTCTTTTAAGGATCACATGGTTTTGTGCTTTATCTTGCTTGTTAAATTCACCCCCTTAATTAGTGCACTTTTTCTAGTTTATATTTTTATATTTTACTATGGTGCACTATGAAAGCTTTTGAAAAATGTGTCTCTTGCTATCTTTAGCTCTTAATTAGCTTTTTTGATCTTAATGATCTTTCTTTGCTCATTTCTTGGGCATATGCTTCTTTTGAATTATTGTTGTCCAATGATATTTTTGTAGCCCATGAGAATACATGTAATTGTTACATCATATTTCTCATGACTTTAGCTACTATGGTTTGAGCTTTTATGTTAAGATTTTATATTTCTAGAGAATACACTTATGTCATAATGGCTATAATATTTTGCATTCTCTAGATATATCTATTATTTCATTATCCTAGACCAATCTCAATACTTGGCAAAAAGATTTATTTTATTATTTTTTATGAATATCTTTTTAGCCATATTTTGATAAGAGTTAGTTCATTTTTTTATATCTTCATGCTCTTACCACTGCTTATCAAAGAGTCTATAAATCATTTTGATCATTCAAAATGTATATCCTTAATTGTGATATCTATGCTTAAGCAAGTATCTTTAGTGTTTGTGACTTAAGATTTAATGAGCATTTTTTTTGTTAATGACTTACCTCATTAATCTTAATTAGTTATGTAGCTTGCTTAGTATATATTATTAAGCTATATAATCTATGTTCACATTCACTCTTCTAGCTATTGTTTTTCGTTTCAATCTATATATGATATGCTAGTTTACATAAATAAGATCTGTGATTCTTCTAAATGTAATTTGTATCCTATTTTAGATACATATGTTTGTTCTCTAAAACTAGTTTTACAAATTCTTGATTAGATCTTGTTTCTCTTGGAGGTTTGTGATTCATTTCTTTAAGTCTCCTTCCTTATTAGTCATTAGCAAATATCTTTTAAATTTCTCTCACTTTTGAGTCATGATTTTATCGTATTATCATTTACATCTCTTTTTGATTGAATTTGTAATTATTTAAATGAGATTGACTCTTTCCCATATTTTCTATTGATTTGTGAGATTTTTTTTGGATTTGTGATTTTATCTTTATGAGATTCATTGGATCATATTTATTCATTTGTTTTCCTTATGAAAGATTCAAATGGTTGAGTAGTCCTATATTATCTTATTATGTGATTATCAAACTAATTTATTACTCTACTTTGACTACTCATGGATTGCCTCATATGGGCCTTTGCTATTTGAACTTTACGGATTATTGTTTACCATTAGCAAGGTTTGGATTTTATCCGTTGATGGGTACATATATGGTGAAACATACCTAGTCCATGTAAAGTAATAAATTGGTTGATTCTTTCTTAATTAGATAATCATGGACATGATGTTTGAGTTTTATTTTTATTTTATTTTTGAGCTATATTCTGTCTATCATCATGATTGTTCTTAATTGACTTTATTATTTTTCATGATGATATTTTCTCAAAGGATAACATACAATTGATCTATCATATTTAAATATGAGATCCTTCTACATTGACTAATGTATGCCATCTTTTGATTATATGTGCTTAATTGGAATATTCTTTGATTTTTCATCTTTAGCGGCTATTAATTGGATATCTTTTCTTGACTAAAGATGACATTATTCGTCTTTTGACGATATTGTTGCCTTATATGCATTGAGCAAGGGGGCGAAATCCATAGTTGATTTACCTCCAAATTTTTAGTTCTATATTTTATGCTATAAGTGCTTTAGAACTATATACGCATATTTTGAGGGGGAGCAAATCAATTGATTCAATTTATTTATATCCTTTAATATGTCATATACCTAGTTCATCATGGACCCATATGTTCGTCTATTTCATATCCTATTGATTGAGGTCATGATATTTTTATTTGTGAAGGATTTATGAGAGTATATGCAAGTGTCTTTATTATTTATCTCTCTTTTATATGGATTAAATAAGTCATCTTGTTAATATTAACTTTCATATCTTATCTTGATGACTATTGTGCTTTCATTGTTTTGGCTTTCCTTATAAGCTTAATTGATTTGGCTTTTCTTATTGAGGACTTACCTAATAATCATGTTTATCTATATTGCTAATACTTTGAGGGGGAGCATTCAAGTCGACTGAATGTCTCTTTCTCAAGTATTTTTCTCCTTTACCTTCATGTTTATCTAAAGGATATTCACATAGCATGATAAGGTAATTGAGCTCAAATGCATGAACTTGGATAAGCATATAGATTTTGCAAATAATGAGATTATTCTATATCAATTACTTTGCAATTATCTAATCCTCATGGGCTTTTGACTGAAATCCTTGATTGAAATATTTTATTTGAATTGGTATATTGCCTCTTTCCAAAACTAGAGTTTTAATTCATATAATATTATGTTTTGGAGTTTCTTTCTTGGACTTCAAGTTGGTAAAACTATTTATTGACTGTTTTCAATTTTATTTGTTTTACCAACTATATTGTGTTTTGACAAGTTATTTTCCATTTGGCACTCTACATTTGATATGTAGTTTCTATACTTGTCTTTACACACTTCTCCTATTGTTCTTCATTTAGTATTTCTTGATCATGATTGTCTATGCCTTCCTCATGCTCTGATTTATGTACTTAAGATTAATTTTCTTTTATCTCTTAGTACGGGGGAGCCTATTTTTTGATCATGACAAAGGGGGAGAAGTAAGTTTAAGTATGTATTTAAAAGTAATCAAAGTAGTATGCTTTTCGTGATATTGCTTATATCTCTTGAACATTAGTGATACATGTATCTATTATGTCCATACTAAACTTAACTGATTTGTCATAATCAAAAAGGGGGAGATTGTTGGCCCAATGATTGTATCATGTTTTTGAATATGGTTAATATGTTAAGTTTAGCATTTCTTTATGACTAATCTTCATACTATCGCTATAGCATTTCTACTTATACTTATACCTTTGGTGATATGTGCCTGTTGGTTTACATATTAGTGATATGAGCTTATCTATCTTAAATTTAATCGGGTTGTCAAAATCAAAACTATGCTTTTGATTTTGGTTATTCAATTAATTTTAATCATTATGATATCACTAACATTTATGCTATCACCTTAGCACTTATACTTAAAATCAGCATTGTCCTAATGTGCATTAAACTTATCATACTTGCTACTATGTATATTGCTTTGTTCGTCTAACATGTACATGCAAAAATTAATAAGCAAGATCAATGTGGACATATGCAATGAAGAAATCATGGTGGGCCAAAGACGACGGATCCCACAAGATTTCTCTGAACCACCCGACGACATCTCCGGAGCCACGCACTGGGGGTTCCGCTACCCGGTCAGCGGACGGGGGTCGAGGGGGCAGCGCCCCTCGTTGGGGGTTCGGGGGTGAAGCCTCCGGAAGGTATTCAGTTTTCACAAACTGGATATCTTTGGACAGCTGCCGCCAAGGGAAAAAGCTAACATCTATCAAGGAAAGAAGCCATGCCATGCCATCATCATTTCAAGACTCTGAAAAAGCCTATACCTGCTACAGTATTTCTGGAGTCTGTAATGAGTCTTAGGAATAATTGTAACACAAGAAATGGATGGTAAAATCGAAAGCTAGGGTAGAAATTAGCCCAGGATCATTTTTCGATGAAAACCGACATACCGACGGTATACCGGTCCATACCGACGGTATACCGATTTTGTTCACAGAAAGTTTCTGTCTACAAAATCGGCATACCAACGGCATACCGGTTCATACCGACGGTATACCGGTTTAGTAACGTTGAAATTCCAACGGTCGAAAATCCGAGCAATTAATGATCCCAACGGCTATATTTCTAGCCGTTGCATTCCAGACCGGTATACCGGCGGTATGCCGGTTCATACCGGCGGTATGCCGGTTCACGGACTAAAAAGCTGCCTTGAGCTCTTTTCAATACTTTGGTTATAAATAGCCTTGAACTCCTTCATTCAAGGTTGATGCTTTGAGCCTAAAAATTTCTAAACCACCAAAGCCTATCCACAAACAACTCTACAAAGCTTTCATTTGCCATCCACGAATTGTGTTAGAGTTATTGAGTTGAAAAGTAAGATCTTCATCTTATTGTATAAGGAGATCTAAACCTATTGTGAAAGGTTGAAGTTGGAGAGTCTTCGTATCCAAACTCTCGGTTGAAGTTGGAGAGTCTTCGTTTCCAAACTCTCGGTTGAAGTCGGAGAGGCCTTCGGATTAAAGCTCTCGTGTAAGAAGTTGGCGAGTTCTTCGGATCCAAACTCGTGTGTAACTATTTACTCAAATAGTGGATTAAAGTCGGAGAGAGTTCCGGGACTGGAGTGCCTCTTGGGAGGATACCAGGATATATCGTGTGTCGGTATTATTATAGCTTCTTCTCTTGCACTTATATTTTTAAATTGCCAATTAGCTTGTGCAAAGTGCTTGATTAGTTAGCTTGACCCTATTCACCCCCTCTAGGGTTACTACAAAATGTAGGTACGTACAAGTCTACAAGCATAGGTGTACATCCGTACAGAAATGCGGTATAAAGGCCTACGACAAGGTATGCATGTAATGCGACCTTGCTCGGTACATACGTACGGAAGAAGGGGGCATGATCACGTACTCAACTATCAGTTTCCCCATAACCCAAGTCATAACATGTGAGAGATACAAGAATAGTTTAAAGCATGTGAAAGATACTGAGAGCAGTTTAAAGCATGTGAAGCATACGGTAGGTACATAGAAATATGTAAGATACGATTTTCAATTTAAAAAACTGTATTAACATTGTTCATGCGCAATTCATTATCATATGCAGTAAATAGAGTTTGTAGGGGTACTTGCCTCGAGCAAGATAATGAAATGAAAATGTAGAGGAAGAAGCCTGGTGTCCTGGCACTATAAAAAAAGGGTATAATAAACTCAGATCCTATTATATGTTCAAGACTCTAGACTGCTAACTCTAACACTAGTGGTATGATACGACTTCTAACTGGGACACTTAACTAAATGATGCCCCAGCATAGTAGACCAATTTGCGGTGACACTAAGCCTATAACCAACACTCAGATTCCTTAGAAACTCAAAGATCATTTTAGAGTTTTACAAAAACTAAGTATATAAATATATATACTAATAATAATAATTAATTATAATTAAGGGTGATACATAAGAAACAATCTACATATGTCGTCAGATGATAAAACAAATATCACTAACGTGTCCAGAATGGTCAAATTAGCTAGGATAGCCTACTCATAAGTCCAGTTTGGACACAGGGGCAAAATGGTAATTTCGGGACAAAACAGTATCCATGTTGGATCCACTTTGCACCAAAAAATGTGTCAGGGTACTAGTCTACTAAACCTAACAAATTATATATCCACGAATCCAGAATGACGATACGAACCCAACAGTATATCCGAAATTGGATTCCAATGAGTCGATCTCAAAATGACACGTTAACCCAGACATTTGGAATCTGGTCTGCACAGAATAGCGTGCCGGAGCCAAAGTCCACTAAATCTAGCAAAGTATATGTCAATGAGTCAAGAGTGACGATACGAACTTAACGGTATATCCGAAATTAGATTCTGATGAGCCGATCTCAAAATGACCCGTTGACTCGGACTGTGGGGCCCGCTTTGCACCAAAATGCGTGTCAGGGCCCACATCCTCCAAATCTAACAAATTATATATGAATTCATGCCAGAATGACACCACAAATCTACTGGTGGTGTCAGAATTGGAATCCAGAGCCCCGGATCCAAAATTAGGATTTTACAAGTTAGAAATTACGAATTCGGACGACCAAATTTGGTATCAAATTCAGCCAATCAAACGTATTCATAATGAAATAAAACTTGAGGGACAAAAAGATGGTTATACCAGTTGTGCACAGGAACTGACGGTGCATCAAACGAAGGTGCGACGGCGGAGTTACGAGCCGACGAAGTTGGCTCCACAAAACTGTCCAAAAATAGTATAATTTAAAGTGTCAAATTGGCGGCCGATTTTGATATATCAAACAACAAAATTAACGGATGAAACTTGAGGGGAGTGAAAAGGATATACCGAGATTAAGGCGCAAGAAACGGATCTACGATCAAACGGTCGGATTGTCCGATAAACGTGTGCGAAGTCGATGTCCCGAGGCGTACATTCTGGATCCGATCTCGTGCGCGTCGACGGGATCCCGTGCGAAATGCACGAATCGTCTAAGATACGCGTCAGGAAGGAGGGCAGTTGCTACAGGGTATCCATCGGAGGTTTGCTCGACTTGGGGGAGGGTGTGCGGCGGTGCGCGACGGCAGGCAACGCCGCCGTGCGGCTGCAGCCGCGGGAGCTGCAGTTGCAGCTGTTGTGCTGCCGCGAGGGTGCTCGCCGGGGCCGCTTGCTATCATGGGCGGCGATCGGCCAAGGGTCGATTGTGGTGATGGTAGTAGTGTTGAAGAAATGTAGTGAGGAGGATGAGAAGATGATTTGGAGGAGGATGAGTTGAAGATGAGGAGAATGAAGAAGAAAGGGAGGAGAAGGAGTTCGACTAGGGGGAAAAGTGCTGTCGGCTGAAAGAGGAGGAGTGGGGTGCTATAATGGGAGGGGGTGAGGTGTGTGAGTGTAAGTAGAGAGAGAGATATATATATATTAGAAAGAGAGAGAGAGAAAGTTAAGAGAGAGAGTGAGGATGTCGGCTAAGAGGGGGGTGTGTGCTGGTATGTGATGGAGAGGGGTGTGTGTGTGTAGAAGTGATTTAGGGAGGAGAGAGAAAGAGAGTTATATATATATATATATATATATATATATATATATATATATAATATATATATATATATATATATATATATATATATATATATAAGAGATAAAATGAGATATTTGTTGAAGTAGAGAGAGAAAGAGAGATATTTTTGAGTAGGAAGAAGGAGTGATATTTGTGGGGTGTTTGGTTAGTCATGAGAGAGGCCTACATAAAATTCTGGTTGGGTGTTGCATCAAGTTCGGTCAAGTTCGGGCTAAGGTTTGATCATAATTATAAATTTTAATCATTTATAATCATGGATGAAATAGGAGCACATGGGAGCTCGGTTGGGTGGCACGTAAGTGGCACGTGCATAGTAGGCTCAAAATAAATCAAAACCATATATTCGATCAATTAGATTGGACCGATGTCGGGCCCTGAAATTAAATTGGAAGTTGGATCAGGTTTTACGGTAGATAATCAATTAGCCTAAATTGACCTGAAAGTTGCGCGATGCAAACAGAGTACAAGGGAACAAGTTTGAGTGGGACATGATATATCAAAATGAAGATAATCTTGTCTACTACAAACTCATGCAGAGAGTTTCCAGAGATTGGCATCTCTGACGCTCCAGAAGTCAAAGTCACGGAAAAGAACATTTAATGATAAAAAATAATTATAATAAAATATTTATTGAAAATAATTTATTTAGAAAATTTAAAATAAACCCTAAAATTCAGGTGGCTTATATCCTACCCACCTTACAAGAATTTTGTCCTCGAAATTTAAAATCATCCAATAGGTCAAAATATAACATGTAGCTGCTCTGGCTACAATACTCAATCTGCTACCCTTGTGATCATCTCTTCTGTTTCTCTTTATAATCATTTTGGTTCAGGTTCAACAAAGGTCCTTCTATCATAAACTACGTCATATATCAATCTTCCATACTAATATAGAACCTTTATGTATACCATAAAATATAGGTCATTCTCTCGGTATGTTTATAAGCCAATAATGCTTGATCATCAACCATATTTCCAACCTTAATTGTAAATACTTGATTTCCTTATCATATCTTAAGTATCCTTATTCTATCAATCCACAGGACCTTTGCATTATTTGTCTTCAATCCTTTCCTACAGCTTTTCCTTGAAATTATACGTTTAATACTTATCCTTGGCGTAGAGCCTTCTTCTTTTTACTCAACAACTCCTCCTAATATAAATCCTTAATTTTAAACTCCCGATTTATTAATTACTAATGTACATATGTCTTTGCCTTCTTCGTTGTCGTTTTAACTGATATCTTCCCAATCTCGTACGCAATATTATATCTCATTCTAACTTATTCTATATCATTCCATATATCGATCTACGCTCTAATCACATGTAATTAGCTTATAGATAACCAATAATTACTTGGTCATCAAAGTCCTACGAATGCTCAACCTCAAACTCTAAGCACAAGATTCTAATCCTCAATCCATAGTCACAACAATATAATATCTCATCATCCCATCTTAGATACCCTATCATCAAGTTATACTATCAATACAATCGTTCTTAATGGTTTCCAAGTCTACTATAGTCAGTCACTCATATACGTCCTATAAGCTTAATCTAACCAATCCCTAAGAAACGTACTAATCACAATCACACAATAACATTTATAGTTATACTATAGAATCAGTTAACGAGGTTTGACTATTTCAGTCGTCTATCAAATAGAAGATAACAAGGCCTAAGACTGGGTCCAACAATCCATAACAGTATCCAAACAAGTTAAGGGTCAAGCAAGACAGAAAAGTTTGTCGGAATATCTCCAAGAATGGTATGAGGACAACGAGATGCCTAGGACGTAGTCGAGGAAAAACTCGAGAACCATATACCTCCGCGATTAGGTCACGTGAAGTTATTGCCAAGTCAGTGTGCATCTGGCTGAAATAACTGCTTTGTTCCGTAATACGACGGATGGCTGCAGTGCACGGCTGCCATGCCAGATAATACAGGTTCTTGAACATATCTTGGCTAAATCCATAAAATATTAATCAAATACACAGGGTATGGTTCAAGTAAGATCCGTAAAACATATGTAACCATGATGCCGTCATCTGAAGTCCTGCTTCGCCAGTATTTCTCTAGCTGCAAAACTCTTGATTCCATAATACAAGGTTAAAATCTACTTTCTCGAACCTTCCTTGGATCAATCTATAAGGTGTTTCCAACAATTACCGAGAAGGACGAGAAGAATTACCCAAGAGGTTAACGAAGAAGAGTTTAGTCAAGTCATAGGAAAGATGGAACACAAAAACAATTATATCCAAAAAGATAACATGAAGGCAATCATATTAGAGAGTCCTAGAGAACCTATAATCCTAGTTGTGGATATAGATAGGACAGAGTTAGTCAAGACGGGAAAGAATGATGATAAGAATTTATTCATTCTCATTTGGTCATAACGAAGTGAAATAAGTTGAGATATGATCTGATAACCATACACATCTTCCTGAAATTATGTTGCCAGAATTTTTGCCATGCCAGTAAGCATAGATGCAATAAACGATGGAGTCATAACAAAGGTATACACCCTATAATCATGTTATCTAGAATTCTCACCACGCTAACCGGTATGGCTGCAAGAAAATCTAAATTTTATGACTAGGATAAGTATATCCAAAATCAGGCTCTATATTTTTGTCATACCAGCTAATATGGCTGCGATAAATTCTATACTCCATAATTAAAGCAGACATTTACCGTTCTCACTGTTATTATTAAATATCTTATCAGACTACACCTTAACTCAATCCATAAATTTATCTCGATGCAAAATCAAAGTCAACAATGAATATCTGGAATCAAATTAAACAATGAATTAAGGAAGATCAAATAGAAACAAGCGAAAATAGATTTCTAGGTAAGATTAGAGTGAGATCCTCAAGGGTCATCCCAAGGGTACTTAGTCAAAATTGTAATCTACTAAATTTCAAGCAAGATACTAAATATAGTTAGCAATCCTATGCTGTGATGAGTTTTCCTATGTTGCAATCCTATAAATCCTCTAGGTGTTCTAATTGTTGTCCCTAGTGTTAACAAGTTGTCCTAAGATCGTAATTGCAGGCATGCTTGGTACATTAACGTAACCAAACAATTTAAGTCTCAACCTGTATGGGCCACCACTAAAAATATGTCACGACCCGCTACCTAAATTGTTGGCCGGGCCGAGCCATGTCCAGCCTACGCTTGGTTAAAGCGTAGTAAGCTGTTCTAAGAATAGACAATAAAGGATCTAAGCTGATAACAGTTCTAATGTGACATTTAACACAGCATCTATAAGCGAAAGTAAAATAAGTACAGACTTAATAATACACTTCCAAAGTATTAAACTGGAGACAAAGTCCAGTGACTACAAGATCTAGTCTAAACAGTTCAATAACTAAGCCAAAAAAATCTAAGCGAGACTACCAAGCGAGGTTCCCTGCGGGGACTTCCTCGGGAGCAATGACCTGGTCCTTTGCAGTGGGTCCATAGAAAAGATCACAGAGCAAATCTTCCTTCGAAAGTATGCCTACAACGTTATCCTGTCAGGACGGGAGCAAGTATTGGTTTTATAAACTAAACTTACTTAGCATGGAATGAAAAGAAATGTAATAAATAAGAATCATGTCATATCACAGTCTATCATGTAGAAGATACATTTATCATGGCGACAGATGTATAAGTAATGTTTAAAACTGGAGCAGGTACGTGATTGGTCAATAGGTATAAAATGAACTGGCATACAAATCTACATGTTATAAAATGTACGTATGTACAAGTCTACAAGCATAGGTGTACATTCATACAGAAATGCGGGATAAAGGCCTACGATAAGGTATGCATGTAATACGACCTTGCTCGGTACATACGTACGGGAGAAGGGGCATGATCACGTACTCAACTATCAGTTTCCCCATAACCCAAGTCATAACATGTGAGGGATACAAGAACATTTTAAAGCATGTGAAAGATACTGAGAGAAGTTTAAAGCATGTGAAGCATACGGTAGGTACATAGAAATATGTAAGATATGATTTTCAGTTTAAATAACTGTATTAACATTGTTCATGCACAATTCATTATCATATGCAGTATATAGAGTTTGTAGGGGTACTTGTCTCGAGCAAGACAACAAAATGAAAATGCAGAGAAAGAAGCCTAGTGTCATGTCACTGTAAAAAAAGGGTATAATAAACTCAGATTCTATTTTATATTCAAGTCTCTAGACTGCTAACTCTAACACAAGTGGTATGACACGACTTCTAACTAGGACACTTAACTAAATGATGCCCCAACATAGTAGACTAATTTGGGGTGACACTGAGCCTATAACTAAAACTCAGAGTCCTTAGAAACTCAAAGATCATTTTAGAGTTTTACAAAAACCAAGTATATAAATATATTTACTAATAATAATAATTAATTATAATTAAGGGTGATACATAGGCAACAATCTACAGATATCGTCGGATGATAAAACAAATATCAACAATGCGTCCAGAATGGTCAAATTAGCTAGGTTAGCCTACCTATAGGTCCAGTTTGGACACAGGGGCAAAATGGTAATTTTGAGTCAAAACGGTGTCCGTGTTGGACCCACTTTGTACCAAAAAATGTGTCAGGGAACTAGTCCACAAAACCTAATAAATTATATATCCACGAATCCAGAATGTCGATACAAACCCAACGGTATATCCGAAATTGGATTCCAATGAGTCGATCTCAAAATGACACGTTGACTCGGACATTTAGAATCTGATCTGCACAAAAATGCATGCTAGAGCCAAACTCTACTAAATCTAGCAAAGTATATGTCAACGAGTACAGAAAGACGATACGAACTCAACGGTATATCCGAAATTAGATTTTGATGAGCCGATCTCAAATGACCCGTTGACTCGGACTATAGGGCCCGTTTTGCACCAAAATACGTACCAGGGCCCACATCTTCCAAATCTAACAAATTATATATACATTCATGCCAGAACGATGCCACGAGTCTACTGGTAGTGTCAGGATAGGAATCCGGAGTCCCGGGTCCAAAATTAGGATTTTACAAGTTGTAAATTATAAATTCGGACGACCAACTTTGGCGTCAAATTCAACCAATCAAACATATTCACAATGAAATAAAACTTGAGGGACAAAAAGATGGTTATACCAGCTGTGCACAGGAATTGACGGTGCATCAAATGGAGGTGCGACGGCGGAGTTACGAACCGACGAAGTTGGCTCCACAAAACTGTCCAAAAATAGTACAATTTAAAGTGTCAACTTCGCGGTCGATTTTGATGTATCAAATGACAAAATTAATGGATGAAACTTGAGGTAAGTGAAGATGGATATACTGAGATAGAGATGGAAGAAACGGATCGATGATCCAACGGTCGGATTATCCGAAAAAGGCGCACGAAGTCGCTATCCCGAGGCGTACATTCAGGATCCGATCTCGCGCGCGTCGACGGGATCCCGTACGAAATGCACGAATCGTCTAGGATACACTTCAGAGAGGAGGGAAGTGGCCATGGGATGTTCATCGGAGGTTCGTCGAACTTGGGGGAGGGTGTGCGACGGTGCAGACGGCGGGCGGCGTCGTCGTACGGCTGCTGCAGCCGCCAGAGCTGCTGTGCTGCCGCAAGGGGGCTCGCCGGGGCCGCTTTCTGTCATGGGAAGTGGTCGGCCAAGGGTCGGTTGTGGTGATGGTGGTAGTGTTGAAGAAATATAGTAAGGAGGAGGAGAAGATGATGTGGAGGAGGATGAGTTGAAGATGAGGAGAATGAAGAAGAAAGGGAGGAGGAGGGGTTCGGTTATGGGGGAAAAGGTGTCGTCGGCTGAAAGAGGGGGAGAGGAGTGCTGTGATGGGAGGGGTGAGGTGTGTGAGTGTAAGTAGAGAGATAGAGAGAGTTATATATATTAGAAAGAGAGAGAGAGAGAGAAAGTTAAGAGAGTGAGGATGTCGGCTAAGAGGGGTGTGTGTGTGCTGGTATATGATGGAGAGGGGGTGTGTGTATGTGTAGGAGTGATTTAAGGAGGAGAGAGAAAGAGAGTTATATATATATATATAATATATATATATATATATATATATAAGAGATAAAATGAGATATTTGTTGAAGTAGAGAGAGAAAAAGAGATATTTTTGAGTTGGAAGAAGGAGTGATATTTGTGGGGTGTTTGGGTAGTCATGAGAGAGGCCTACATAAAATTTTGGTTGGATGTTGGGTCAAGTTCTGGCTAAGGTTTGATCATAATTATAAATTTAAATCATTTATAATCATGGATGAAATTGAAGCTCACGGAAGATCAATTGGGTGGCACGTAAGTGCACATGCATAGTAGGCTCAAAATAAATCAAAACCATATATTGGATCAATTAGATTGGACCGATATCGGGCTCTGAAATTAAATTGAAAGTTGGATCAGGTTTTACGGTAGATAATCAATTTGACTAAATTGACCCGAAAGTTGTACGATGCAAACAGAGTACAAGGGAACAAGTTTGAGTAGGACATGATATATCAAAATAAAGATAATCTTGTCTACTACAAACTCATGAAGAGAGTTTTCAGAGATTGGCATCTCTGACACTCCAGAAGTCAAAGTCACGGAAAAGAACATTTAATGATCAAAAATAATTATAATAAAATATTTTTTGAAAATAATTCATATAGAAAATTTAAAATTAACCCAAAAATTCAGGGTTCTTACAACTGATGATTTAGCTTCTTGAGGAAGCTTTCCACTAGCGCTATCTGATGGTTGGCTACATTTGATGCTGAGTGCCATTTGATGTTGGGCGCCATTTGATATATGGCACTGTGCACTTTCTGTGAATGGAGCATCGCACTTTGTTGATATTTTTAAGCTTCTACAAGACCCCTTTCGAAGTTTTCAAATTTCAAATTTTTTGAAAATTGAAATACTTTGAATAAGAAGCGTTCAGAAGATTTTACGTGCATAGAATCCCAACAAACTCACCGTTTCATGCGCGATTTGTACGATCGTTACACATAGGCTCAGGGTATAAATACCCATTAAGAGGAGATATAGTTTTTCTCAAAATTTCTTTCTCGAGCCCTCTTCATCTTCTTCTTTCTCATGTTCTCGAAGCTTTCTTCAACCAAAATCAATGGCACCAAAGAGATCTATAAAGGAGAAAGACAAGAGCATCGTCGGAGCTTCATCGCGAGTGCCGTCATTTAGGGTACCAAGACAAGCGCCACCGTCGGCGAGAGACGAAGAGGCTAACCCCGCTCTCGGAGGTAAAGGATCGGTCGGGTAAGACGAACCACAGCCAGCGCCATTCTTATACTACGCAAACCAGCGCCAATTGCCTCTTTCAGAGTGTTGGTTGGCGCTGCGCTAGTTTCAAAATACGCCACCTCTTTCAGAGTGTTGGCCAAAAACACATCGATCATGATCTCATTAATCGCGCACTCTTTGTTCGTTCAAAGTGTACGGTGCTATGTATCACGATTTGAAGACAATGCGCATATTATCTCGTTGCACAAATAAAACTATCTTTATGCGTGCGCAAAACATGGACTGTCACATCGCATGCGCAATGTATAGATTTTTTTACTTTGTGTATTGCGCCATTCATGATTTGCCCAGAGCAAACATTCACTTAAATGTTCTTAATTTCTTAGAATAATCTTTCATGGTTCTAACTCTTATTTCTTTTTTGCAGTTGACCTCAGGGAGGATCCTCACGCAGAAATATTGGCTTCTGCGTTCCGTTTATCAGAATATCAGGAAGACCTTTCTCATGTCTCATTCCCGCAGTTCGACCCTGTGTCACGACCCGCACCCTAGGTAGGGGCACAAGTGCGTGACAACGCCCAGCCTACACCGTAAAAATAGCGTAGAACGTTGTAGGTCTACTAGCAAACAAAATAGTATATAATAACCTGTCATCTTCGTACGGAGGAATATAATATGAAATACTGATAAACTCAATCACAATCTAGAAGGAAGAATCATGGCACGAAAAACCAGATAGATATAAACACAAGTGCAATATCCAGCTCAACAACGAGAGAGAGACAAAGTATTATAGTTATACAATCCCAAATATAATATCATAACATAAGTAGCAAGCTGGAGACAAGGTCCAGTCCAAAAGTCTACTCTAACTAATCTAAGCTAGAGGCTCGTCCAGCGGAGCTCAGCCCTGCTGAACCAAGGTCTCCAAGTCTAAGCCCACTACGTCATCCGGACCGTAGTAGGTACTGTAATCCTTCTCATCAGCATCTGTAATATTTTGTCAACATATCCAGTCAGGATGGAACGAGTACAATCAACTAACAACAGTTCACAAGATATGACAAAAGCTATAAGACTGTAAATAGAGAGTATATACAAGAAATTATGGAATGTACATGTGAGTATCATGGCATAGTAAGCTGTAAATCTAGAGCTAGAACAAGACAAGTAAACTGATCATAGCATGTACAAGAATCAAGAATCATCTATCTAGGTGTGTGAGTACTAGCTTCGATATGTGGCCGGCTTGGTTCTGAACAAGGTCTAATGATCCACCAATCCTACGTGGAGTGTAGGATTGGTATTATTCAAGGTCTACAAGAATAAACAAGGCGGATAATGACCACACATCTACACTAGTGCTTCCCGTCCCCGACTGGTAGAGTGGATCCAAATAAGACACGTCACGACGCGGGATTCTACGAGAAGGGAGCAAGTCTCCTCGAGAATCAGCGTCCATATACTGCACAAGAACTACAAGGGGGCTTGCACAAGACATACCAAGATAACAAGGAATAACACCTCATGTCGGAATTCATGAATATCAATCCGTGTGACCAATGTGTCAAAAACAAGCATATATACACTAATTACATGAATTATAACAATCATCGTAAATTGGAAAAGTATCAGAGAATGTACTCGCCTGTAATGTGATGGATAGATCGACTGAGTCCAAGAACAGTGCCTCGAGGACCTATAGATAGAATACTGTATCAATATAATGGTTTGGAAGTGAAATTAAGTCATACTGAGTCAAACTAGGTCAAACTGGGTCAATGCAAGTCAAACGGAATTAAACTAGGTCGATTTAAGTCAACGGTTGACTTACAGTTGACTTTTGGTCAACTGGTCAACTCTGGTCAACCCTAGGCCAACTTTATGTCAACTTTAGGTCAAACTTGACTAACGTTGACTAACAATTGATTTTGGGTCAACTGGTCAAGTTTGGTCAAGTTTTAGGCTATTTTAGGCTTCGGTTGACTTTCGTTTGACTTTTGGTCAAACTAGTCAACCGTGGTCAACCAAGGTCAAAGCTAGTCCAAGTCCACTATTCCTAACCATTACCAACCATAATAACCTAATTTCAGCTATATCTTAGAGTATTAAACTCATATGTTGAGAATTGGGTATTATCCCTATTTATCCTATTTACCCTTCTACTCTAGTACTAAGGCCAAGTAGCTTTACCTTAGGAGTTTCACTCACGGCTTCCTAGGGTAGTAGGATACTAGCCTACACTATCATTACCTACCAAGCTTCCTAGGTAGAGTGGACATCCAGTCCATCTTACGACTCATGTTGTCGATTTACCGATTATCTTGAGTATCGCGAGATACTCAATGATATCGTGCGATACCATCCTCCTAATCCCCCACGAATCCTAGATTTCAACTTGGGAGCCTACCCACAAAATCAAATTCGCATTATCTAAGTCTCATCCAATTTTGGACGCATTCCAACACTCGGAACTCAATTTTCCCATTTCACTAAATTCTGACTCACTCACAACTCTCTCTAAACTCACTCTACACAAACTCTCATAGGACTAGTTTTGGGGGGTTATTTAGGGGCTATATAAGTATACATATAGGGGTATATATATGTATACATATATATACGTATATAAGTGTATATATATAGGGGGGTATATAGGCTAAAGGGGGGGTCTATTATGCTACTGCTGCTGCTAAGTTGCAGCTACTGCTGCTGGTATTACTGCTGCTGTTGCAGCTGTAGCTGCTGCTGCTGCTGTTGGTTTGTGGGGGGGGGGGCAGCAGCTCCACCCCCCCCCCCCCCCCACAGCAGCTGCTGCTGTTGCTAATGTCTTCCTTTCTTTCCCCTCTCTCACCCTCTCATTCTCACTCTCTAAAACTCTCTATCTCACTCTCTAAAACTCTCTTCACACACAAACATATATATATATATATATATATATATATATATATATATATATATATATATATATATATATATATATATATATATATATATATATATAGACATACATCCATATCTATATACCTATAAATATAGACCCACACACACACACACATCTACATATATATATATATATATAGATACACACAATTACACATACATATTTACATACACACATACACATCTACATATGTATATATATATACACTCACACACACACATAAATATATATATCTATATACATATATATGGACACACACATACTCACACACATGGACACACACATAGGTGGACACACACACACACACACCACACACACACACACACACACACACACACACACACACATATATATATATATATATATATATATATATATATATATATATATATATTCTTTTATATATATATATATATAAAAGAATATATATATATATATATATATATATATATATATATATATATATATATATATATATATATATATATATATATATATATATATATATATTTTATATATATATATATATATATATATATATATATATATATATATATATATATATATATATATATATATATATATATATATAATATATATATATATATATATTCTTTTATATATATATATATATATTTTTTTTTATATATATATTTTTTTTTATATATATATTCTTTATATATATATATATATATATATATATATATATATATATATATATACACAAACACAAGGACACAAAGACTAATCCTAATCCTCCTAGGACTCTCCCATAGGCCTCAAATCTCTACACAAGGGACACAACCATGGGGTGGTTCTTATGGGTTCCAAAATCAATAAAATTTCATAGGAATTGATTTAGAGAATAGGTTATTACCAATTAGGAGTAAATCCTAATGAAACTCTCTCCGATTCGAAGATTCTCGAAGAATGGACACTTCCACCTTGCACTTCTCTCCCAAACTTAGGTAGCACCCTCCCTTGATAGTATAGAGAGATTCTATGGAAGAAATTTGGGGAAAAATTGAAGTTTGAGAGATCAAATCTCAATTTCTAGGTCTAGGTTTTGGGGAAAATCAATTTTAGGGAAGAACTTGAGTGGAGAAGAAGTAAATGAAGTGGGGATGGACCTCCATAGGTGGCCGGCCATGTACGGGGGTTTGGAGGCATTTGGCTAATGTCCAAAATGCCCTCTAAGCCTCCTTTAGGCCAAATTTTGACTTAGGAATTTTTCGGGTTCGGAACGGCCAAGTTAAAATCTACAATTGGCCGATTAAGTCACGAAAAAATTATCTAAAGGTACCAGACTAATTTGTGGAATTTTATGGGCCTTGTCTAACTTAAAATTGGGTCCCGATCAGAGTCTAAGCTACCCCGGGTCCCCGATACAAGTCGGAATGAGCTAAAATTCGAACCCGACTCCAAAAATTCCCAAATAACAATAAAATTAAATAAAAATTTCTAAAATTCCCAGAAATGCAAAAACGACCATTTTACCCCTATTTGTGAAAAGTGGGAGTGACAAGTCTACCCACCTTAAAAAAATTCGTCCTCGAAATTGAATGAGAAACTAACACAACAACATGAATAGAACAAGGAAAGAAAAGAAAGAATTTTACCTCAAGGCTCGAAGAGATATGGGAATCGCTCCCGCATGTCGTCCTCTCTCTCCCAGGTAGACTCACCTGGAGAGTGGTACCTCCATGCAACCCGAACCAAAGGAATGACCTGGTTCCGGAGCACCTTCTCTCTTCGATCAAAGATCTCAACCGGCTTCTCTGGATAGCTGAGTTTCGGTCCCACTTCGATATCGGAGTGGTCCAAGACGAGACTGGGATCTGCCACGTACCGTCTCAGCTGCGACACATGGAACACGTTGTGCACTCCCTCTAGTGCGGGCGGTAACTCCAGTCGGTAAGTCACTACACCGACCCTATCCAAGATACGGAAAGGTCCGATGTATCGTGGACTAAGCTTCCCGCCACCACCAAAACGAATCGTGCCACGCGTCAGAGAAATCCGCAGAAACACAAGATCACCAACCTAGAACAAAAACACAAGACTTAAAGCTTGATCTAAAACGATCATAATCAGACTCAAATACTAGAAAAATATAAACTATACCTCAAACTCCAACGGCCTCCGGTGGATATCGGCCCAATGCCGCTGCCTGTCCTGCGCCATCCGAAGTCTATCTCTGATAACCCTGACCTTCTCCGTAGCATCCACTACCATATCAGGGCCAAGCAAACCCTCTCACCGACATCATCCCAAGACAAGGGAGTACGGCACCTCCATCCGTATAGAGCCTCGAAAGGTGACATCTCTATACTGGCTTGGTAGCTGTTGTTGTAAGCAAACTCTACCAAGTGAAAGTGGTCCTCCCAAGATCCCCCGAAGTCCAAGACACAGGTACGAAGCATATCCTCGAGGGTCTGAATCGTCCTCTCCGACTGCCCGTCTGTCTGGGGTGGTATGCACTACTGAACTTGAGCGATGTGCCCAAGCTAAGATGCAAACTCCTCCAGAAGTGGAAAGTGAATCGGCTGTCCCGATCCGAGACTATACACACTGGAACCCCGTACAATCGGACTATCTGTCGTACGTACATCTCAGCCAGCCTCTCCGTAGACAAACCCACCTTGAAAGACAAAAAGTGGGCCGATTTGGTCAATCGATCAACAATGACCCAAATCGCATCCTTCCCTCCTGGAGAGCGCGGAAGTCCAGACATAAAGTCTATAGTGATATGCTCCCACTTCCACTCAGGAATGGGTAGTGGCTGGAGCAATCCACCTGGTCTCTGCCTCCCAGCTTTCATCTGCTGGCACACCAAGCATCTAGAAACGAACAGAGCCACCTCGCGTTTCATGCCATACCACCAAACATGCTGTCTCAAGTCTCTATACATCTTGTTGGCCCCAGGATGCATAGAGTACTGAGAACGATGCACCTCCTGAAGAACCTCCTCCCGAAGTCCTCCGCTCGGTACGTACAATATGGTACCATGCCTCAACGAACCATCTCCCGCTACAGAGAACTTATCCAACAGTCCTGCCCGGACCTGCTCCCTGATGACCCTCAGAGCCTCATCCTCAAACTGAGCTGCTCTGACTCTGTCCATTAGCTCTGACTGCACCTGAAGACCCCACATCTGCTCCTCAAACCCAGGTACTATCACCTCTATGCCCAAGCTCCCCAGATCTGCCAGAAGGTGACGATCCATCGTCAAACACATAGCCACGGGATACCTGCTCAAAGCATCTGCAACCACGTTGGCCTTCCCCGGATGGTACTGTAAGGATATATCAAAATCCTTCATTAGCTCTAACCATCGCCTCTACCTCCTATTCAGCTCCTTCTGGGTAAACACGTACTTCAAGCTCTTGTGGTCAGTATAAATCTCCACACGCTCTCCGTACAAATAGTGTTTCCACAGCTTCAAAGCAAATATGACCGCTGCTAACCCTAAATCATGAGTCGGGTAGTTCTTCTCATGTGGTCGTAACTGCCTAGATGCATAAGCAATTACCTTTCCATGCTGCTGAAGAACGTAACCCAGACCCTTCCCCGAAACATCACTGTAGATCGTGAATCCTCGGGACCCAGATGGCAACGTCAAAATAGGAGCTGACGTCAACCTTGTCTTCAGCTCCTCGAAAGCAGCCTGACACTCATCAGTCCAGACGAACTCCACGTCCTTCCTGGTGAGTCTAGTCATTGGCTCTGCTATTCGAGAGAAGTCCTGCACGAACTTCCTATAGTAGCCTGCCAAACCCAAAAAGCTCTGAATCTCGGCAACTGAACTGGGTGTCGACCAAGACTCCACCGTCGCAATCTTCCTCTGATCTACTGAAATCCTATCACCGGATACAATATGGCCCAGGAACTCCACTCGATCCAAGAAGAACTCGTACTTCGACAGCTTCCCATACAGTTGCTCCCTCCTCAGAGTCTCCAGCACTACCCGTAGATGCTTCTCGTGCTCCTCAGGCGTGTTCGAATAGATGAGAATGTTATCAATGAAGACCACCATGAACTTGTCAAGGTATGGATGGAATATCTTATTCATCAAGTTCATGAATACTGCCGGGGCGTTAGTCTACCCAAATGGCATGATGGTAAACTCATACTGGCCATAGCGGGTACGAAAAGCAGTCTTCAGGATGTCATCCCCCTTCACTCTAAGCTGATGGTACCCCGATCGCAAGTCTATCTTCGAGAACACACTCGCGCTGCTCAACTGATCAAACAAGTCATCAATCCTGGGCAGAGGATACATGTTCTTGATAGTGAGGTTGTTGAGCGCTCTGTAGTCGATACACATTCGTATCGTACTGTCCTTCTTCGGGACAAACAAGACTGGCGTGCCCCAAGGCGAAGAACTGGATCTGATGAAGCCCTTGTCCTGCAACTCGTCGACTTGCTTCTTCAGCTCCGCCAACTCGCTGTTGTTGATCCGATAGACATGCTAAGAATTAGGCTCAGTGCCCGGCATCAAGTCTATCGTGAGCTCAACATCTCTGTCCGACGGCATCCCCGACAATTCCTCGGGAAAGACATCCAAGAAATCTATAATAAATGGATACGGCAACTCCTGCCCCGCCAACAAGGCTCCACAGAATCCATCTCCCGGCTCCGCTGCTCCTCTGACAAACTGAAACTCTGGCTCTCCTGGCGGACAAAACAATACTCTGTCTGCTCTACAATCTATGCTAGCATGGTGCCTGCTCAACCAGTCTATCCCGAGTACCACATCGTGCCTCGGAAGTGGCATTACGAGCAAGCACGCGCTCAAATCCCGGCCTCCCAGAGTAACTCTCCGCCCCTTGTAAATATTATTAACCAGGATAATTCCTCCCCCGGTCATAATCTTGCAAGTCCTACCCAAATATTCAGCAATAATGTTGTGCCTAAGTGCAAAAGAAACTGACACAAAACTGTGTGTAGCACCTAAATCAAACAATGTTAAGACAGGAAAAGAATCAAGAAGAACCGAACCTGCAACAACATCTGCGACTGGCTCGATCTCCTCGGCTGCAAGAGCAAAAGCCCTGTCCTGAACACCCCGCTGCTGGTGGTGCTGTACAAACCGCTGCTGCTGGGTCGTAAGTGGACCCCTCGGCTGTACTGCAGGTACTCTCGTCGGTGCCCCCTGAGCTGCTATCGCTCCTCGGGCTACCCTGCGAAGGTTCGCAGGACAGTCTCTCAACTGATGTCCAGCCTCCCCGCAGTAGAGGCACACGCCCAGCCTCTTCCGACAGACCTCCCAGATGTGACCAGGCTTTTTGCAGTAGTTGCAAGGAGCCCCATGCTGTGCCTGCCTCGGCTGAGTGTGCTGTACCTGTTGAACCGGTGCTCTGGCCTGAACCTGCGACTGGTGATGCTGGAAAGGACGATGCTGAAGCTGAGGGCGCTTAGCAGCCCCCGCGCTGCTAGTAGCCCCCGAGAAAAGATCACGTTCCCTCTTGGGCTTCAAGCCCCACTCCCGCTCTACCTTGCGGGCCTCCGCGTAGATCTGGGTATAAGTCTCATAGAAGGAGGGAATGAGGATCTTGATATCCCAAGTCAGTCCCTCCCTGAAATGGCTCGCCCTGATCTCCGGGTCTCGAACCATGTACGCCGCGTATCGGCTCAGGCGGTCGAACTCCGCGGCGTACTCCTCCGCAGATAAACTGCCCTACTGTAGATCCTGGAACTGCCGTACCAGGTCGATCTTATCTGTAGGGGAAAAGAACTTCTCCTTGAAGAGAAGCTTGAACTCTGCCCAAGTATGGCCCTCTCCAGCTAGGGCTGGCTCGTTCCTGAACCAGGTGTGTGCAATGTCTAGCAACTGCAAACCTACCGCCTCGACCTTCAGGTCGTCTGCGAGGCGGGAGGCCCTCATCTGCCGCTCGATATCCTCGAGCCAATCATCTGCATAGACCATACTCTCGGTCCCGCTAAAGTCACGAGGCCCGAGCTTCTTGAAGTCCTGGATATCTCTATACCTCGGTCGCGTCCCCTGATACGGAGCCCTCCGCTCCACGGCTGCAAGGGCCAACTGATGGGCATCCTCCATGCCTTGATGCATCGCGTCTGTCTACCTCTGCTGAGCCTCGGCCTGGGCTCTCTGAGTCTCCAGCATCTGCTGGAGGAAAGTAAGTATCTGCCCCACGTCTGTAGGCAGAGGAGGTGGAGGTGGAAGCACGTCTGCAACTGGCGGAGGAATCCGCTGTACAGGAGGAGTAAGAGCGCCCGTATCAACCACTGGTACTGCGGCCGGAATAGTCGTAGAACCCTGGGGTCAGCCCTCATAACTGGCGGAGGAGCGCCCCCAAGAG